>CM055906.1:19025778-19625778 GCA_029582155.1 Panopea generosa
TTTCTCCTATTTCTTATACTCGTATCTGAGATATGTTAGAGTAACCGTTCCTAAACGTCCAATACGAAATTGTTATCGATTTTTGGGACGGTTCAACACGAAAAATAAATCTGGATTACTTTTTTTAAGCATCCAACAACGAGTTCCTATGTACAGTCATGTGGTACAACTGCTCGAAGTTCATTTGAATAGCTTCTTTAGGTGGATAACAAAATATAATATCAACACTGTTTACAACACTGTATACAACACTGGGAGATAAACTTGCAATAATAAGATATGGATTTGTAATGTAATATTCAGGAAATGGTTAAACGTTATTATGGTGGCATAGTTCTGCCAGCCTGATAGTCAGATAGCCACTTCATGATGTCGACATCAGGGACGTATGATGTCGACATCTCTCTCATTATGGCGACATAAACTTCTAGAATAATTCACTTATTCAAATAGTTATGGTAACATCAGTAAGTGATTAACTGGCTGAAAAGGCCAGTTAGTGCCCTGTCCTGCCATCAACTTCTTCGTTACCGATGTCGAAATACGCTACATCAGGGTTACTGGATTAATTATATAAAAAATACTGGGTTTGAAAGCCGGTTCTTAATACATGTGATAGTTATTAAAAATATTGAAGTATAAAACAACCATCCCCTAAACATTAACTAGAAGAGAACATTTGGTTTGTAGAATATAAAAAATGTCCAGGGACCTACTTCAACCATCAGAGAACATCACACTCTCAGTGCATGACGTACTGGGTTTAAAACCCTGTGGAAGTTCAATTTATATGATACATGTTATAGTTTCATAAAAACGTGTAAAAGTCACAAAAATTCGGAAGTAAATAACATTCTTATTTCTCTCAAACTTACAGCATCAGGTTTTAAAGATCACAAAAGTTTCAAGGTACCCAACCAGCAGGGTACAACCTCTCCAAGACCAAACTGCAGTAAGAACGATATATTTTGTCCTGGAAACTCGCTAAACTCAGCATTTTGTGTTTCATCTATCAGTTATCTGGGTTATTCCCCCGTAGCCCCACCAACATGGACACCCCCTCCCGCCCTAGTGTAATTAACAACCATTTCCCAGCTAAAACTTGCTATAATGAAGTTTTTTGTTTATTAAGATACCAAAATTTTCGAGAAGAGGTCCTCGTACCCTCCACCAGCAGGGGAATCCCCGGAGGGCAACGAATGTCGTTCATACTTGGTGCTTCAATGAACTAGAATGCACCATCAGGCACTAAGAAAAACAAAGTTTCCTAGGGAATACATCTTATATTTTTACTTGGTAAAGCATGTAAAAGTCACAAAATATTGGTCCTAGGAGTAAATGCCAACCATATTTTGTCATAAAATCTCCTAATAATGCAGCATTTAGTATTTAAAATGTTCCAGGGGACCACCGCAGCCAACTCGCCCATTTACAACTAGCGGGAGGGAATATACCCTCATACACTTTCTCAGGTTGCCTCCCCAACTCACCTATAAATTTAAACGCTCCTATGCCAATACATACTGGATAAAATGTTGATTTTTCCAGTTGATTATCTGTGATGTCGACATCAGGAGTCTGATGTCAACATCAGTAACTTATAAGTTGGTGGCAGAACGGTGAACCAACTGGCTTTTTCAGCTAGTCAGCCACTTACTGATATTACCATAATCATCTGAATAAGTAACTTAATAAAGACGTTGATGTCAACATAATGAGTGGGATGTCGACATCATACGTTCTTACTGTCGACATAATGAAGTGACTATCTGACTATCAGGCTGGCAGAACTATGCCACCATACGTAATGAAGATTAATTTGTCTGAATCCGAACTAATAATTTTCGTGGGAATATGAAATGCCAATATTAATATGTCTGAAAGATTACCAGTTTGTTAACGTTAGGGCACCTTTAATACAAAGTTGGAGAGTCATTGTTTCTAAAATAAGTGTAATTGGTTGAAATTATCATGGTTCTGAATTATATTTGAATAAGTTTCAATCGATAAATTTCAGAATATAGGAAATTATTAAAAAACAAACACATCTCAGGATTCTGTAATTCTTTTTCTTTTTTTTTTCATCGAAAGTGATTAAATTGTTTGCATAGTAATTATTTACTTAGTATGTAACATATTCTAGATGATTATATGTGTAACTGTAAATCAAATTTGCAAAATGTCTTAGATATAAAAAAGATGTGTATTTTATTCTATTACTTACGCTGGTCTGGTTTTCAACATTTCAAGAATGCACCCAATCAATTCCAGCAGTGGCCTATATTTAAATTTTAATTAGATTTTTCCTAAAATCGTTCTCTCTGACCATTTCTGTGTTTTAAACTTACGCATGTGCATAATGCCGTATTGGAATATTTTTATTAACACTGTCTCCTCCCATGATATGACGACGGGGATACAGCGAGGTTTGTTGCGTATGTAACAAGGTGTAAAATTCCTGGGTGGCGTCGTTTACAAGGCGTTGTCCCCCATCCCCCACTCTGTTGTCACATTTGATCTATGTTTTACTGTACTTACTATAACACATATATTGCTTATATTAATGGTGTCCATGCTGCTTTTGCCACTGTGTCATTTCAATGCTACGTCACATGTTGGTTATGTGTGTTTTTATTATTAATACGTTAAGTAAATGTGTGTTTCACATGAAATATGTTTTACATCTAATATTACTCAGACTTGTAATAGAACTAGTGATTATCGAGACTTTTCAAGAATTGTTAAATACAATGTAACAAATACCAACAAAAAATACACGTTGACAGCTTTTCATTATTACATTTGCCTTATATGTCATATTGTAAATTCATTTTATATTCTTGTACAACGTCTGACTGTTGATGAGGCCTTTATATAAAATAAAGAATCAAATCACGCTCCTATATGATTAATGCAACTGACAACGGTATAATCAGCTTAATTGGTAAAATGAAACTGTCAGAAATACTGATGTTCTTGACAATACAATTATAACGAAACAAACTATTATATGTAAAGAGAGTACCAACAATTCTGTGGTATATTCTTTAGTAAAATGTATTACAAAATATATCAAATCTTAGTCAATACTATTATCGTTTGCAAAAGAATGCTTTAATATACCCTATAGCACTGATAGCGAAACCTGGATTAAGTTTATAAATATATTAAGGTAACAGAGTCATGTCGTATCGGGTGATAGCTGACATCGCCGTGCATCAAACATTCGAAAAAGGAGACATGAAGTCTCATTTACAATTATTATATGTCGAGATATTCATTACACAGTAATTAAATGATTCAATACACATCAGCTGTCTTATGTATGTCAATAAATGTTTGCCAAGAACCAAAAACTATGAGAAATTGTGTGTATTTAACTTCCCCATATCGAACCTCAACCCATATTTAAGTATTTTTTTCTCCAAATTCTAGCATCATTGTTTACCTTTCATCTGATTTCGGTACCAGTTTAAGATCTGCATCTTGCTGTGAGAGGGTCCTTCATGGCCAAGTGGTCTTAGGCGCTGTCTCAAGATCACTTACCTCTCACCGCTATGGTCGAAAGTTCGATTCCCATTCGCTCCAAAAACTTAATGTGAAAAAAATTCCAGTTACTTGCGGGAAGACGGTGATTCTACTCAGTCTGACTCAGTCAGAGGTTTTCTTTCACCTGTAAACCTTGATATGCCTTAAACCACATTCAAACAAAATATATGAGTTCTTCTTCTTCTACTCCTTCTTCTTCTAACATGTATGATTACTACTTTCTCATCATTGTTCTATTTCTTGAAATAAGTAGACTTTTTTTAAAATGGAAATCAATTATTGTTTATTAATATTTATACATGTTTTTTTCCGGGAAATTTTCATATCTTTCTTTTTATATCAATATGCACTAATTTCGATATGAGAATGGTTAACTCGTATCGTACGGAAGTGAGCTTATAACAATGTGTGATCTCCACAAATCCATTTACAATCAAACACCTCTCGGATGATTTATGTCTATAATCATAATGATTGAATCTAAATAAAGTAGGCGGCGGTGATAAATCAATGTTAATAACGTCAACGTCCCCTGTTGGAACCAAGTTGTGTCTAGCACATTGCCGCTGTGCTCCGTTTTCAAAGTCACATGTGCGGGAAAGCGGCAAAAATAGTCAATTACGAATCAATTAGGAAGTTAACTTTATATTAAGCAGAAATTCAATATGTCAATTCCGTTTATCCTGAAATATAATCAGTATGTCAGAGTTTGAGGTAGTCCAATTTTTTTTTTCGTGTTAATATTATGTAATAACATAGTTTTGTTTTATAACCAGTCTATTATAAATCATACTATTAAACATATGTTAAAATAATGATGGCATATTCAAAGACACAAAAGAGGCACAAGGAAAGCGTGAATAAAAATTGTTTATACCAATTGACTTTTGTAATTACATGATAATGTGTAAGCACAAAAGATTAAAACCAAGGGAGTTTATTATTAAAATCAATAAAAAGCTACATTATGACTATACGTATAATTGTTTATAACATGTGTTACTATATTCGTAAAAAATAGGATTGTTTTTGTATGACATAGCCTTAGACTTAATTAAAAGTAAAATGAAAAAAAAACAATGTAATAAAATTATCTAAAAAGTATAACTGAATTAGAAAAATAGCCTGATAATTAATTGATAAAATAAGAAAAACAAACTGTCCTTAATGTCAACATTCCTGTATCAGTTGTTATATAAAATAGTAGTTACAAACCGCACGC
This sequence comes from Panopea generosa, assembly GCA_029582155.1. Taxonomy (NCBI): domain Eukaryota; kingdom Metazoa; phylum Mollusca; class Bivalvia; order Adapedonta; family Hiatellidae; genus Panopea; species Panopea generosa. The sequence continues at coordinate 19,030,550 of CM055906.1, forward strand.
ATTTATTCTATTTATAGCATGTTACTGATATACACACATCCTTGGTTGAGTATTGATTAAACCCGATCTCCGTTATCAGAAAGTGGGACTTTCAGGAAAATTGCTCAAAAGCACCTTATGTGCATTCTAATATTCACTCGATTAATCCGTTCTAAACAGTTTGTTATTATTTTTTGTATACATAGATATATTTGTTGCTAGGGGTGGTCTTCTGTTAGCAATCGATGGCATAAACATGATGCTAAATATTCAAATAAATCGTCATTTGGATGACACGATAAAAAAGACAGTAATAGAAGAATATTATTTTTGCAAAACGACAACAATGTAGAAAAACTTCATATGATGATAATATGTTATTCATATCTGTGTTTTAGCGAGAATTGCTAGTTCCTAAGTCATTGATATCATAAAATCAATGCTAAAATTTATTTCGAAGTATTGAAGGCACAGTGTATTGTAATATATTATGTGAAAATATGTAACACTGACGACTTGAATATCTTTTAATATTTTACTTTACTTATGAATAATTATTGAAGAAGTAACGTTCAAGTCGATATATTCGTTTGTGAAGACATCAGATGTGTCATCTTCAAAGAGGACAAAGTAATTAGCTTAACATTTGTATAAGTGTACTAGTAACGTCATACTCATTAACTAAGACACGCCCACCATCACTTAATACGCTGTCTTGCGTAACAAAATACATTTGCAGTGACCTTTTGCTAAAGTGCAATTAAGGCACAAATGCCACACTGGTCGTTATTTGTCAGTATTCTGCTTTCTAATGACAAGTCGTCTTTTACCAGTACCCAACAATTACGTTGCGGCTCATTCTGCGGTTTCACTTGTATTGTTAATTGCTTCGTGTATGTTTCCTGATCTTATTTTGTCTTGAACCCGTTCTTTAAATCACAACCTCGCTTCCGTGACATAAACTTATTTATTTTACTTTGATTGTGAAACAAGTTCTTACCAAGTAAGACAAATCACGCCCGAAGTCTTCCTGGGTATAACCAGTACTAAGCATATGTGGAAAAAATGTTTCGCTCAAGGACACCACACATAGCTGTGGCAGAGGATCGAACCCACGTCTCTCCAATCATTAGTTCGGTACTCTGCCACAAAACCACGTGGTGTTTTCTCATTCATGGAAACACAACTCCTCCAAAATTAAACAACATATTTTTGTGATTATGGTATCAAACGAAAGGACTATGTTTGGTGTCCTTGAGCAAGACACTTTTCCGCATTTGCTTAGTACAGGTTCTTACCAGGAAGTCTTCGAGCGTGATTTGCCTAAGTTGTAAGAACTTGTTTCACAATCGAAGTAAAATAAATAAGTTTAAACTAAACGAAAGGGCTTTATTGTAAATTTGGGAGATTAATTTTTCTTTTTTTAAATTTTAAGAAATGAAGATTTTTTACGCTTAATGTTATTTTTTGTGATCATTTTTTCTTTTTAGCCCATTATTTAAACTAATTTCTTTATCTTTCTACATATAATATTTCTATTTTTATTGTGTGTTGTTTAATAAACATATTTGATAAATCAATACTACCTTTTTTTTTTTCGTGAAAATTTCATCATATTTCGTTTTCAAAAAGTAATAATCTAAATTCAGAAGAAAAATATTAAAAATTGGTAATTGAAATTGGCGAACTACAGAAGCAACAGATGCAGAGGGTTAGCCAGACAGGACAAGGAAAGGAAGTGCATGGATTTTGCTTATTATGATGATGTGTAAATAGTAATAGAGAAAACTATAGTAGACGTTTTACTTAAGGGAACAATATTTGGTACTTTCAGGGAACTATGTTTAAAAAGAGATCTGGGGAACATGGACACAATATTTTTGGGGAAGAATAGGCATTACTTTAAGAGATCCAGGGAACAGGGACCCCCTGGGAGGGCCTTAATGAGATGCTTTTTATCCATTTAAATAAATGTAATCAGTTTATGTTTGAGCGTTTATAGCGTTTTCCGATATACCTTTTTAATCACAAACATGATAGATAGTTTACAAGGTGACATCTATAACTGTGTTGGTAGGCGTGTTTGAAATCACTGTCTGCTTACACCAAGGTTGAGACAATTTTCTCATTTCCACGTGCTGAACGTGCTTTCATCCGTTGAAATTGCATGGCCGCATTGGAATGCCATTGCCAGTGAGCTAATGGTAAATATATGACTGTGCATAAAAAACTAAAATCTTATTGAGTAAATATGACTATTTTTTGGATATAACCACATAGTTTAAATGAAAGGTAAGTTTTTTTGGTAATTGGTTGACCGAAAATTATTATTATTATGGCGAGCAAAATGTACTTATATTTTTCAGTATTTGGAAGAGTTTGAGGCCGTGCATTCACGAAACTTTATTATATTGTGCCGATAATAATAGTAAAGGGGATCTCAGTAAGAAAAAATGGACATTTTATGGCATAATGTAGCTCATCTCCGATATCCTTTAAAAGGAGGCACATGTGATTGTGATACGGTAAATATGAATGTTGAAATCTTCCCCAGATTTACTGGTAATCGATGTTTGTGGTACGGAAATGGAATAGTCGCAGATTACTAGAATTTGCAAATATGGTTCTAATTTCGGACTTAGTTATACTGCACGTCTCACACCACTATTACCAGATTACATCTCCTACAGGACTCCATTTTGAGATGACTTTTTTTCTAGTTGATCCATATGTATACATTACCGGTATTTTCTAAAATAGTATTCACGTAATTAATCCACGTGTAGTTTGTTGTAGAATATAACACAGTATCGTAACATTTTCACGTAAATTTTTCTTCATTACCTGAAATAAGTTAGGTCCAGATATTAATCATGGTCTAAATTATAATTTCACGAGGGCATTTACCTAATTCAACATACATCATGCATTAAAGAGTACTTTTCTTGCTGTTTGTAATTTGCGAAAGAAATCTGTGTGCACGTTTTAAATTAAATCAAGTTTTCGAAATCCGATGCCACGCAGTTATATGTTGAAATTGGAACTTTTGTTTGACCGAAAAGTTTAAATTGGATATCAGTTGGCAAGTTGAGTGAGAAATCCGAGGATTAGGTATATGCTATATAGCCGTATATGCTTGGACTAGCTAATGTTTTCTTGTGTTTAGGAAAACCACCGGATGAAGAAAACAATACTCCTATATACTTGTATTCTTTAACGATTTCTATGTTTACGCCATTTGTAATCAAAATTAAATTACTAGGTTTATTTGTACCAGAAATAGTAACCCTTGTTTTACTCATGATAATTGATAATTTCAATTTTGAACTGTACAAATAAAAATCATTTATTACGTTTTGAATTATAATAGGACTATCACTTGCAATAACTGCTTCGCCCACATATAGCAAAATACATAACTTAAGGTAGATATTTTGAATGTTTAGTGGCTTGTTAAAATCCATTGCGTTGTTTTTTTTCTTCCGAGTTCCATTGCAAGGTCGTTTAAACAGATTGAAAAAGAACTAGTGAAAGATTTTTCGCCTTGTCTTAACTCCACAGTGACTTTGAATAATGGGGAAATATCATTAACAGTAACACCAGATTAATATCCGAATACATATCAATATTTACTGGGAAAGGGTTACCTTCTATATGATTAATTTATTTCACAGATACTATCGAATGCTACAGAGAAGCATGTGTAGGAGCAAAACAGTTTTTTCTTATGTGATCTTAACGTATCTAGCAAAACTTTTAAAGTAAAACATTATCAGTAGTAGAGTATTTTGATCGAAACCATTTTAAGAATATCATTTTGTTTATACTCAGCAAAAAAAACATTTACTCTCCATAAATTGGTTATTTCCAAAACTCTGTTCGAAACACTGCAATGATATGATCATTTTATACAAATCTTTATTTCTATTGAATATTTTTAGTGTATTTTTGTACCCATAAATTAACGATTAAGTGGACAAGGGCATAATCAAAATAATGTTTTGTAACTGAAACTGAAATTGCATTGTTATTGTACCTGTTGAAGGTTTTATCAACTCGCCTGAGCCGACGGCTTAAGGTGATTGCAGGGCTAAAAACATCAAACACCTCATACCTGTTTCTGTACAAAATGTCATTGTGGGGTTAATCCTTCTCCTTTTGTTTGAATTGTATTTTGTTTTACTTTTTTAGCTTTCAGGTGTCAACCCACCATTGATTTTTGTTCTTTATTCTATAGTAAATAATAAAAGTTTGAAGGCTTGTCATTCATAGAGAATCCCAAATGAAAGAAGTGAAACCTACATTTTACTGTTTGTCAACCTCTGCACTATCAACATATGATGAGAAAAGTAGGGGTCATGTGTCATATAAGAGATTTTTTTTTCTGCTCAGTGTGTACACTGGTGACAAAATGAAAGTAGACTTCCGAAATCATGTATTCATACCCCAATTTCCAAGCATCAATTTTTTTTCTAAATTCACAATTCAAACATGACAATGCTATCAAAATGTTCAAAATACATCATAATGCCATTCAAATAAAAAATGAGCATTAAATAAAGGAAAATGCATATTTAAAGAAGAAGAAATGAAGATTATTTATAACCGCCATTATGCGACTACCCCACGAAAGCACTTCCTCTTTGCCATGGTGGTACTATGCCTCAACAACATAACGATAAGTCAACCGAACATAATGACATGTGAACCTTACATCAACCGATCATAATTAAATGTGAACAGAACATAATGTTAATATAACCGACAATGACGAGACCAAGTTCAATGTTATACCAACCAACACATAATGATATACAACCCAACATAATGATGAGACAACCCAACACAATGATGAGATGAACCCAACACAATGCTTAACAACCTATTATAATGAGTATACAACACAACATAATGATGAGACAACCCAACACAATGTTATAGCAACCCAACACAATGATATACAACCTAACATAATGATGAGGCAACCAACACAATGCTATGACAACCCAACACATCGATTTTACAACCCAACATAATGACGAAACAACCCAAAATAATGATGAGACAACCCAACACAATGATTTGACAACCCAACATAATGAATATACAACCCAACCTAATGATGAGGCAACCCATCACAATGTATGACAACCCAGCATAATGAGTATACAATCCAACATAATGATGAGACAACCCAACACAATGATTATACATCCCAACACAATGATGAGGCAACACAACACAATGATTATATAACCCAACATAATGATGAGGCAACCAAACACAATGATTATTCAACCCAACATAATGATGAGGCAACCCAACAAATGCTATGACAACCCAACATAATGAATATACAACCCAACAATATGATGAGGCAACCCATCACAATGCTATGACAACCCAACATTATGGATATACAGCCCAACCTAATGTTGAAGCAACCGATCACAATGGTATGACAACCCAGCATAATGATTATACAACCGAAAATAATGTAATGACGACCCATTATAATGATGAGACAACTCAACACAACCCAACATAAAGATGAGGCAACCCATCACAATGCTATGACAACCCAACATAATGGATATACAACCCAACCTAATGTTGAGGCAACCCATCACAATGCTATGACAATCCAACATAATGATGAGACAACCCAACATAATGCTATGACATCCCAACATAATGATAAGACAATCCAACATAATGCTATGACAACCCAACATAATGCTATGACAACCCAACATAATGATGAGACAACCCAACACAATGATTAAATGACCCATAAAGATGGCAATACTGAATTTAAGACCGCTCTGGCGTTCCATACCTACCTGTACATAAACTGCCATAAAATAAAGCTTTATTTTCAAAATTGTGGATTTATTTTGAAAACGAAACTATATTCCGCTGTTTCCAACAAAATTAGCATTGGCTCACGTGTTAGAAAATCGGAGTAGAAATTCCAAGCAAATGAAAAATGACGCTATATCATTATTTGCAGCCAATCAAGAGAAGGGGCAAAGTTGACCTTTTAAGACAAGTTGTTTAATACTGGTTAATTTGATCTGAAAGCATAGAAATGAAAATGTGGCAAGTGGCTGCTCAATAGTCACCTCATAACACCTGCCTTTAGCTACCATATTTTCTATTTACCATTTCTATGATTTTGGAGTAAATTAACCTGTATTAAGCAACAGCCCATCTTAAAAGGCCACTTTTGTCCATTCCCTTGACTGGCTGCTTAAGACAGGTTTGACTTTATATATATATACAATTATTTGTGAATAACCAAGACATAAATGTACAGACCAGACTACGGCGAGTGCGCCTAGCTACAATGCAAACCATAGATATAATATCAAGGCCTCTGCCAAACCAACAAATTTTGTGTCGACCATGACTTATATACTAAGGATTTACATGCAACACATATGGACAGGGTGGACAAATTTACATACATGAAACTGATAGCTTTATATGAGTAGGATCCAGTTAAGGATTCATGACTACTCACATGCTATATAAAGGACAGATTTATAAACCCGTTGGATCATATAGATACAGTGAAATTCATATATATTTAATTTCATAAAGGGAGATAATTAAATTCACAACAACGAAATTTACGATTTTTGGGATCTCCATATATATCTCCATATATATCGTACATCACTTGATAGATTGGAAATATCATTGTTGTAAAAATTGTTATAGATGCAAGCCTTATTTTCAAAGAATATGTTAAATGCAAATATTACATATATATATATAAGGTATATATTTTTATTTATCTATTTCATTATAATGTCACTGATATGGAGTGTTATATATCGACCAACACATAGACTGTGGCAGGGCTGGGATTTGAGTTTGCAACCCCTGTTTGATAGTCAGATGCGCTACCAACTAACCTTATCGGAGCCCAACATTTGTCGCATTTTACGACATGCACAAGTCACAGTGGTCATGTGCTTGCCATCACTCGTGTTAAACGCTGAAACCACACCAGTGGTAACTATGCACAATTGTTAATGTGACAAAATAATAATTATTCTTAAGCCTGTGATATGTATTTATGCAGATACAACCTGCAGAATTGGGCAGACAAGGCTGAACAAATTATGCTACAACGTATTATTATAACATAAAGAAAGATTTAATTGACAAGCAGGAAGAATCGAAAGTCAATCTGACAGTAACACGACACTGGAACATGCACTGAAGGCAACCTTAGGGAAAGATGTAAGTAAAAAAACACAGCGTCAACTACCTTGACCCCTCGAAGTATTGGAAATATATTTATTTAAAAAATCTAAGTAATTAAAGTAAGTGTTTGTCAATTATAGTGTTACCCCTATTGAAAGGGACAACAACATTGGGCTTATGAGACACCTTTATTTTTTGCCAGGCAGCAGGCCGTTAGACATTCTTAACCCATTAATTTAATGCTGGGTGAGCAACCGGCCTCATTAGAAGACAGATTTGAACCTTCAACCTCCCGCTTTCAAGGCAGACGCCTTTACCACCTGACCACGGAAGACTGCTTAATCTAAGATTTTTACATTTTTAATTTATGCTGAGATTCCTATTGAAATGGACCCAATACACTTCCTTGTGGAACAGCGCATGAAATGATCATGAAATTTGACACTGATGATTGTATTGTCAACATAATGATAAGTCAGATAAGAATGCAACCACTCAACTGACTCCACACCTATTTCTTTTAATTTGTGGAATACAATCCCATGATCAGCTGTATCAAAAGCCTTTTGAAGGTCCGACATATAATAATACAAATGTCATCTGGTCACTACATTTCCGATACATTTCAGGAAAGCCAACATGTCATTATTTGACTTCTGACAAAGACACATACTTCAAAACAAAGACGTTACGATGTTTTGAAAATAAAAATAGTGGAGAAACTAGACATAATGATCAAGTAGGAAAAAGAATGATGTAATAATGCCATGGTGGAAACATAGCAGTTTCACTTTGCTGCATTTATTGGAAAACTATCTTTATGTAGAGCTCTTTCTAACAGGACCACATGCTAACATGTCCAAATACTCTGATGTGACACCCTTGCACGAAAAGAACACCCACGTCCAATGCATGTGTTGTTGAAGGCAAGTATCAATACTCTGTTTGATAATCTCTATGCATGCTATATACAAATTGCCTACAGACAATGCATGAACTACGACTATAGCTTCTACTCTAGATTTTGATAAAAATTGCCATAAGTCATTTGGTTGTACCTCTGATGAGGCCCTCCCGTGGGGTTTGGAGATCTGGAGAACATGGCCATTTATTTTTAGAGATCTGGGGAGCATTGGTCTTTCAGAGATCAAGGGATCAAAGGCCTAATTTTAGAAATCAAGGGATATTGTCCTTAATGAAAAAGAGTACCTAATTTGATCAATTTTATCAGAGACATATAAACAGAGATAGGCAACTGGAGGCACTTGTCTAAATTTAGGTGGCACATTTTGGCTTTTTCTAGTTTAGTTTGAACTTATTTATTTTACTTGGATTGTGAAACAAGTTCTAACGACTTCGACAAATCAAGCTCGAAGTCTTCCTGGGTATAACCAGTATTTAGCATATGTGGAAAAAGTGTCGTGCTCAAGGACCACTTGGCGTTTTCTAAATCATGGAAAAAACACATCCTCCAGAATCAAACAACATAATTTTGTAATTATGGTATCAAAGAAAGGGCTTGATTTGGGAGATTACTTTTTTTTTTTAAATTTAAAGAAATGAAGAATTTTACGCTTAAAGTTTTTTTGTTTGATCATTTTCTCTTTTTAGCCCATTTTTTTGAAATAAGAAATAAGAAAAGCGACATCAATAAATATCAATATGAGACTTTCGCCACCGATGGAAAACTTACTGCTTCATCTTTCTGCCTAATATTTCTATTTTTATTGTTTTGTTTAAACGTACATGGTATTTGTTAAATCAAGACTACCATTTTTTGTTTAGAAATCTTCATTTTTTTCGTGAAATTTCAACATATTTTGATTTCAATACGTAGTAATTTAAATTCAGAAGAAAAATATTAAATAATTGATAAATGGAATTGGAATTGGTCATCATTTTTATCAGCTTTACTTTGGCACCAACATTTTAAAAATTCAGACCAAGATTCGAAGAGTTATTATAGAAATATTAAAAGTGCCGTGGACATTATATTACTATTAGCCGGCCAGTTTTCTGTAATTAAGTCATTGATTTTATGTATAATTTTTTATACTTGATCATAATTTACTTTTAAAATGAGATGTCGACTGCTTGAAACAGCTTTTAACGTTTCTTACGTGTTAGTCTTGGCCCCTACACAACTTCAGTACCCGAAATAAATTTTGGATGGTAATTCCGAACAAAGATATATTTACAGTACTGATGCTGAAAGACAGTATAGTGCAGTGGTTAATATCGTCGATTTCGGATCGTAAGGACTGGTGTTCATCCCACCCGGCATCTACTTTTTTTATTAGATCGTGTTTACACAATAAAAACAATTATTTATGTATATTTATTGCCTTTTGTAAATTAACCATTCAGCTGTTCATTTATTTTGACTCTTCTGTCCTTCCATCGATATCTTCTTTGGCTCTACTTGCAAAGGCCAGCAGGACTTATGTTGTGGTAAATTGTCCGTCGTCCACCCGTTAACCTTTTTCTTGTAGAAGCTATAGCATCCCCCACATTTTTCAAAGAATCTTATCCAAACTCGCACAGTATTTGTATAACCACAACTCTTGAAGTTCTTGAACCAGCGTGATTGAACTACAAATGCTCCCTGTCACAGGGTTGACAAGCACATTTTTAAGGAAACTTAAAAAAAACTTTTCTCTGAATTCAAGCAATAGACCATAGATATTTTAAACAAGGAAAAGAAGACAGTACATGGATATTGCTTATTATATGATGTGTAAACAATAATAGAGAAATTATAGTAGACGTTTTACTAAAGGAAATACTATTTGGTACTTTCAGGGAACTATGTTTAAAACAAATACTTCTGGGGAACTTTGGCAAATACTTTTGGAGATCTGGGGAACAATAGGCATTACTTTAAGAGATCCAGAGAACAGGGACCCCCCCCCCCCCCACCCAGCCCTGGGAGGGCCTCAACACTTACCCCAATCAGCCTGACCCAGCTTGTCAATAAGCAACTTTTTCGTATAATTTTTAACACATCTAACTAGAAAAGTAGTGTTTAGAAAATGTTTGTTAGTAATCTTCAAAGTACTCAAGGTCATAAAATCGTGAAATAGTGACAATATGATCAATAATACTACTTGAAGCTTTAATGATTCTAGGCTTCACTTATAATCTAATGTAAATAAAAAAATATCAAAACATTTTATAAGATTTAAAGAGTGAATTAGTTTTTTGTTTAAAGCAAATATTGACATCTCCTAGGAGATACATTTCACAGTCTGATCCAAGATTTATTAAAACACTTTGAAGATGACAAATAAATGTGGCCTGTTTTGGAGGCCTGGACATAGTACCTACAATAAATAATGGGTTTGGTTTTTGGTAAAAGGAGTTCAACAAAAAACAGTTCATCATTCCTAACGTTTCAATCAGGTCTAGTGGTAAAAGCAGTATCATTCCTCACATAACAACATACTCAAACTACAATATCATCGTCAATGTGTATACTGTGCTGAATAGAACAATGTTGCGACAGTCGATACTGCTGAACAGGAATCAAATATCTTGGTAACAATCTCGAAACAGCTTACCGGTATGTCACGATATTATTGCTATAATGTAATATTTACTTCAAACGTTTAATTTTGTATCAAATATCATTAATTAAGACAGCCTCATTTACAACAACACTTCCGCGTTTTAGATCAGATATACATTTTAATTTTCAAAGGATTAAGTAAGAAGGTCAGGTGTGGAAGAAATGAGCTTAAATGAAGCTACACGGCTCTTTCAAAACTGGTGCATGCCATTACAAAACAAAGTTGGATAACTCCAAAACGACACTGATATTGCCCGTTGAATAATTAATTTATCAAACGAGTTTACCAAAATATATTATGTTACGCTCTACCGGGCATTATACATTTTACCAACGAGTTTAATCAATAAGATAATAAATGAGTACGAATATAAAATTCTGTTATCGCATTGTTCAGAAATATTGTGCATTTATCAATATCTTTTAAAAATCATTTTTCATATCATCTCATTAAAAAAAGAGAAAAAAATTTAGTATCTGTCAAGCATCATATCGTGTAACGATTCAAAGTAACGTCACTGTTCCATTATTTACATAATCACCATTACACAATTCTATGACATACATTTTAATGTACATAGACAAATAAAAGCTGCAATGGAACGAGTATTTTCTTAATGTTTTCATTAAGAATAAAGAATCTGAGTTATTTTATTTTCTAAAAGGAGCGTTGTAAAGAAAAAGAATGAAAGTAAATATTTTATTTCAAATAATCGTCATTAGCTATCATTCTTGAAGACGTTAGTTATCATGTTTCCCCAATAGCTATACCTTAGTATTACTTAAAACATTTTCTCGAATACTTATGAAAATGTTATTCTTATGTAAAGCAAACATTTCTTTTCATCAATTTAGGATTATAAATTGTATCTCAAATGATGTATAGTAGCATGTTTGCTTATAAAGGGTTGACAGAATGCTATGGTGGCGTTTTTTGCAATGCTACGTCTTTTGTTTAACACATTTGTTTCCTTTTTTTCGCGTTTCCTCATCACGAATTAAGCAATATATTACTACATGAAAACCAGCTTCAGAACGTTCCAAACTGTGCCAGAGCTATGCTGATGTCTGGGTGACTCATACGGTGTCTGTGTTTATGTTTATACACAATTGGCAGTTACTGACAATACATAACACGATATATACTTGCACATCACGCGATGAAGCGTGCTTTAAGAACCACATCCTGTCTAGACAAGTTTTTTTCAAATTGATAAATATGCCTAACGCAGTTCTTCGGTAATCAAAGTGAACGTTTAACATTCTAACTGCTAAATAGCTTGAGTAGTTTGACAAGAAACATTTGCAGATTTGTTGAAATCTATTCTGTAACCACGCTGCAAATGTCAGTAAAGGATGTAAATCTGAATCAAATTATGAACATCCCGAGCTCATTCTTTATTGACCAATGGAAACAATGGTTTAATTGCAGCGTGGATTGAATTGATTGGTTTTAAAGGAACTTGGTTTAGGTGAAAGACCTGTGACCTCTGTAGTGCTGCAAAGGTCGAACAGTGAAAAGGTAGTTCTATTAATTATAATTAATATTTATAGTTTCAGTGTTTTATTTCTCTAACCATGTTAACTACTTGTTAACGCCAGCATTTGTATATGTTAAGAAGCAGTGTATGTTTCAAGGATTATTTGTTCAGGTGCCCATAATCATAGGGACAACGTATAATTGCTTCCTTCATAAGCTGTTTCATGGAAATTTTCATACTGAGAACGGTTGAGATAAATTTAGTTTTATTCATATTTCATATTTATGAAAATGTGTCACAGTGTGTATGGAATCTGTAAGGCGAGAAACGTGTCAGAAGTCCGGCTAGATCAGTCGGAGGAGCATTTGCCTTACCAGAGAAGGTACCGGTTTGAGTCCCGAATTGGCTGCTTATTTATTCTCGCCCTGCTACACTTGCGCCGATAGTATTTCGAGAAACATTCACATGCATGACTCTTTGGTCTCCATCGAAATCCAGTAACGATTTCAAAATGTGTGAGTGAATTTTGCCACAGTGTGTTTATAACGTGTTAGGAGGAAAATGTGTATCATCAGACCGGCTACCTCAGTCGTAAGAGCATTTGCCTGCCAGCGAAAAGTTCCATGTTTAAGTTCCGGTTCTTTTCTCGTAGTGTTACATTGTCGTCTATGTCATTGTGTGTAAGCAAACCTGTAAGAGGAGAATTGAGCCAGGCGGTTTCGGATCATGGGCTGGCTGTATACTGTTCTCGTTATGGAACATAGATATAAGGTATACTTTTACAATTCCACATAAATGTTACAATCATTTTCTTCCCTATGGATAAAAGTGTGCACTATGCGCAGCAATGTTTAACACCTTGCAGTCTTATAGTATGTACTCAGTGTTCTATAATCCCTGTGTCAGGTTTTTATGATACTGGGTGGTGTGAAAACGTTTCACGTAACAATTTTGAAGATGCCATTCTTAATATTTCATGGAAATATACGGAAGTCGTTTCTGTTTGGAGATGGATTTTGCTTTTAAGTGGCCATGTAAAATAGTTTTTATACAAAATGTACAACGGCGTATTTTGCTCAGTTGAAAAAGTTCTGGTAGTAAGTTGTGCAGTTAACATAATTAAGAATATTTACATCTTGTGTCGTATGTCTGTGTATTTTGATATACATATCTAAGCATTATTACCCGAAATAATATATTGAAGAAGTTGTTTATAGTTTTAACCAACTAGATATATCACGTCTGTTTTTTTTTTTAATTATTTACATAAACAATTAAAGATATGCATATCATTTGATTTTGATATATACAATCAAACCTGTCTTTAGCAGTCAGTCAAGGGAAGAAAAAAATGGCCTTTTTAGACAGGCTATTGCTTAATACACTCAAGTTAGTTACTCTGAAAAAATGGTTGCTTAAGACCGGTAATTACTTAATAAAAGTGACCACTTACACAGGTTTAACTGTATATACGAGTATATATATTAGTTTTATACTAATTTATTTTAGCTCGATTGCGAAGAAATCTCAGAAATGCTCTCGATTTCGCTACCCGAGTAGAACCAGTATTGAGTGTTGTTCTTTAAGAGGTATAGGGTCGAGTTCGGGGCCGAACCCAAGAATGATTTGGGCGGCCAACACTCTATCCACGACACTACCACTCTGCTTATATATAAAAACATGTTTTATTATAGATGGTCAAGTGTGTAACTTTTAATCATTAATCAGAGATATGATTAAGGATCTGGATACATGATTAATTTATTTTATTTCATATCTGCATAATGTGGATATATTATTTTCAGAAGTGGTGTTAAGGCACAATTTAGACGAGAAAGTCCAAGTCAACAGAAACCGCCGTAATGTTTGGTGTCTTATCAAGTACATGAACCTCAGTTTGGCAAGGATCGCCTGACAATAAGGTCGACAGAAATAATATATCGTCATCGCCTTTTGACCTTCCGTTACCATCGATCGTACTATTTCGAATAAAATCAACAAAAATGTATAAAATTCTACTTTGTGTAGTGTTTCTGTATATTGGAGCATTGTACGGAAAAGTAATACCTGGTAAGAAATCAGTTCTTTATTTCAGTTGTTCATTTCTTAATGCTTAATTCAAGTTTATTCTTAAGACGAATCATAATAAAAAATAATGTAAGGAAAACGTTTATTATTTATTGCGTCGTCATCCACCTGGCCGGACAATCGTACATACTCAGCTAATTCCGTCATCTTTCGGTATTAAGATAATCGGTGATGTAGTCCGAATGACATGATCAGCATGTATTTAGACCTGGGTTCGCATTCACTAATCATTCTTGAGAATATTCTTAGACTTGAAAATCCAAATTTCAACCTTAGATATCTAGTTTACCATGACAGATAGAATAATTGCAAGAGTGTATTTAACCATATATTCGGTCACCCTACATGCTTGCAAATTTTGGTCTCTAAGTTTGCTTTTTTCAAAATTCATTCTTGAGTTCAAGTCTAAGAATATTCTCAAGAATGGTTGATGAATACGACCCCACCGATGTCTCGGAACCTCGTCGTCAGCGGTAAGAGACATAATAGGAAACAAAGTATGTATAAATAACTGGTCTAGAACTGTACAAATGACCTGTTATATAGACCCATGGGTTAGCAATGTCTTCAATGGTCTTTTAATATAAACAAACTATAATATTGTTTTAATGTTATTTTATATATGTTTTAAATATATATATTCATAAACACTGTTGAAAATACAATATAGAATAATAAGCTAAACTAAAAGCAATAATAGGAAAGACTAGTCTAAGTGTCTTATTACAAACAGTTACCCGTATATGTAGTTACATATAAAATACATAAATGTTTCCTGTTTAGTACGTGACGTTTCCAGTTTAAAACAAAACTGTAGGACATAACATATTTTTTTTTTATATATTCTACTAACGTTGCATAAATGTGTCTTATTCTCTTTTGGCTTTGGTAAAAATACACCGAAAATGAATATTTCATTTGTAAAAACGTCCTTCTCAATCAGTTTAAAAGAAATACAGTTTTAGCATAAGTACTCTGTAAACAACACGCACGGTAAGTTTATAAGAACAGAAGAATTGATTAATTTGAGGCGATGTTATTTTAAATTTTAGACTTTATTTACAAAAATAAATATTAATGTAAGCTATTTCAATGATTGTTTTAATGATTAACTATTACATAATGATGGGTATATATCATTAAAAAGGAATATTGTAATAAGAGAACAGTGAGAAGAAATCACAAAATAAAATGTCGTGGATTATTACAGGTTGTAGAGAGAATTTCGTAAGTAAGAGGGACGGGTAATGACACTAAAGGGCAGATTTAGCGATAGTGTTCCTATTAAATTAGATTATATACGCTATGAACTTTAAAGACCACAGGTCAAATGAGATATTACAACTTAAACTATTATCATGTAATAAACTAATACTTGATAGCAATTTTATTCGTATTTTATGAACTTTTAAGATAATTTCAAAGTACTAAAGATTGATAGATTTTTATTGTATTTCATTCTTATATTTAAAGGAAATGTTCACATGGCGCGAGGAACGGACTTTGGGTCATTTGATGCTAATGCATTGTACCAACAGATGGCAGCACAAACACAAAATGCTTTAAGCCAGACACAACCACAGCAACAAAGCGGCAGCAGCTCTTCCAGTAGTTCCTCGTCTAGCAGCAGCAGCAGCGCGTCTTCGTCGTCCAGCAATCCTTCTGGTACATTCGATCCCGATGGGCTATACCAACAGACAGCACAACAAATGCAAGAGTACATTAACTCACATAGACCTGATTACTCCTCTTCCAGCAGTATTAGTTCTTCTAGTACCGGAAGTTCTAGTTCCTCCGAAAGTAGTTCCAGTTCATCCGCAAATAGTTCCAGTCATTCGATTAGCGGAAGTTCAAGTGGTAGTTTTGACCCAAATTCTCTTTTCCAACATCAATCACAGCTGACACAGCAAAGTTTGAGCTCTTCACTCAAGGATACGGATTCCAAGTACAACGCCAATAATATCAACACATTCCATGCCAGCTTCATGGACCCAACAAAATCGCAGTTGGGTTCCAGTAACGGTGGGGGAGCCGGGTTCAATCCTGACCAATACAACGCTATGCAGTTCAATCTATTTCACGGTGAAGCTTCTTCAAGCCAGTCAGGAGGTCAGACTTCTCAACAGTCAGCGGGATCATCAAGCTCATAGCAAGCCAGAAAACGTAATACATGTATCCAATCTTACATTTACTGATTGGTTTAACTTTTAAACAAAACATAACTGCTTTACATCAACTCTGTAACACAACTACATATATATCTTAATGTATAAACATGCTTGCATCTCAAATAGTCATGTCCTTAAACATCACTTCCATTCATATTTTTATCGGGCATAATCGGCCTTTTTTCGCTCGTCAACAAGAGAAATTTGACAAGAGTCGTACTGCATCTTCCCGCCCCACCAGAACGATACAACGATATGTCACACATCTTCTTTGACACTTTATTGTTGTTGTTTTTTTAATTTGAATAGTCTTAAGGTTTACTACAGAGCTTTGTGATCGATCCCTGTCTTTTGTTGCCCAAATCACAATTTTATATATTACACAATGTTCGTTGTTTTAGGAAAAGTTGAATGCAAAATACTGAAAGCGACACCACAAATCTTTTTCTTGGAATCTGGAGAAGTATCTGTAGCTACTTACATGGAACTGTTTATATGTGTCTCGTACAGCCATGGTGTTCTCCTATATATGCTCCCAAACCAGTCAATACATTTGAAATATTTTGTAACAGCGCTGTATATATTTTTATAATTTACCAATTTATATCATACTACAGATGTGTTTATCATTTATATTTCAGTTTGAAACTTCAAAAAACGACGTCTAACGGGATCAACTCGCTACCTCATATACAATGCACATCTCCATTGATGATATTAAATTTAGACAAAGTTATTGATGTTATTTTTCAAATCCTTTAACTTCTGGTCAATAGCGCATCTGATTATCAATCAAGGGATCGTGAGTTCGAATCCCCACCCGGTCTGTTACTGTGGTGATTGCCATTCGTCTCTCACTTTGATTCATGTGATAAAAGTATCAGATATTTGCGGAGATTAATAACCTTAAGTACTGATTAAGCTTCAATGATCCCAGGAAAGAATGTTAAATGATCGTCTGTAAGCCCTAAATGGCATAAAAACAAACAAACTCCTTACTCCTGTAACAAGAAACAATTAAAAATGTTTATATAGTGTTATTTTAGAATACGCTGGTTGATCAGGAACGGAAAGGTTCGACTCATCCTTAACGATTTTAACAATTACTAAGGTTACATTAAGTGAGATCATAGGAATGGGAATATTTAACTAAAATGATGATGAGACCATGTGAACAATCTGATTCAATATTCATTAAAAAATAATGAGGAGGTAACCTGTTCCATTAGGTATATCCAGCATAGTTAATGTATTTTTAACAAAAAAAAATTGAACTTTGAAACTATTAGTCGAAGAGCGCATTTTTATATGAAGCCTAGAAATTGTAGCACGTAGTACCCTCTGTACAGAAAAGGTTTGACTTCATAATCTGTTAGTTAGATGCCCAAGGGATGTTGCAAGACCTTCAGTACTAAAGCATTGTGGTATAACTTTTAAGTTTTGGGGCTAAATACATCGAAATATATAACAAAATGGTGATTTGGGGGAATATTGGAATAAAGCCTAAAATTACACTTATACTCCTGATTTATTTTGCGATTTGCACTATTTCAGATTGATAACAAATAAAATGTACTTGTACATAATAGCTTTATAAGTGGCGGATCTAAAATTTTAGATTTCATTGAATGGGTGGGGGCAAATTCTCATTTTCAGATCATTTTTTTTGTTTACTTACTACAAAATCGGATTTTTTAGTCGGTATGGATCCATTAATGTCTTTATCTAACAACAATCTGTTAAATCATGCCTAGGCAAATGTGTACTTTTTCATATTGATAACAAATAAAAATGTATATACTAGCTCTATAAGTGGCGAATCTAGAATTTTATATTTCATGGAATGGGTAGGAGCAAATTCGGACCATTAGCATTTTTAGTCGATATGGATCCATAAATGTATCCATCTCACTAGACTCAATGTTGTTATTAGTTTTACTCTTTCTAAATCACTGTTACATAAAATACAATATTAAGGCATTTGCATAGGGCATGAGGGTTGTCGTATATTCTTTACCCTTTTATGAACAGATCAGATTTGATATAACAGGTCTCCTACTTTCACACTATGCTTAGGGGTTTTTTTTATCAGAAATAATACCCAGTGTAATAAAAGTAGATAATTAGAAAGTATTTGTAAATACAATATCAAGGTGTTTATTGATACATTACAATATGATAAACTAGCAAAAGCATGTAAGTATCATCTGACCCAGTGTCTGATTCACCTACATGATTAATGCCCTTAAGCATTTTTCACGTGCCACACATATACAAGCCTTAGTACAAACTAGATTATTTGCTTTACATTAGTAAAAATCAACCCTTTAAAGTGCTGATCTTTTACATTTACATAATGTAAACTCCACCAATATACTAAAAGCAGGTTCATTGAGCACCAGAAGAATTTTCAAAGTACCAGCTTCAGATACCAATCTCTTGCGACGAGATACCAGTTTTGTATTGCTAGTAAATAATGCTTCCAAAACAGTGATTGGAAGTTAACCACTTGATGCTTTAAGCTTTTTGACAATGGTGACATATTTTGTTCTGCAGTCTCTTTTGGCAGAGCAATCGGTATCTGGCGTCATCAGCAGCACATTCAAAGTTATTGGGCAAAAACAAGATACAGACACACATTTTTACATGAGATGAAGCACCCTCCAGACAATGTTCAGATTAACCTAACTGCGACAATTTTTTTCGATAGACGTTAGAGGACTTTCATAGTTTAAGAACCAATCTCTTGCCTATTTCAACTAAAGAACTAATGAATCAAGTGATACATTGAACAGACAGAGCAAAAGCCTTCAACGACATCAGGAGTAGGAATGGACTCAACTTCAGCATCATATGTACATCTGCTTCCTTAGTATCAGACTTGAGGTATTCTACATTTTGTTGATAGGATAGTCGATGTATCCAAAACACTTTTGAACCTACCACCTGGAGAAAACTGCTTTCCCAGCAGGCAGTTTTTCAGGCCCACTTTACACCACCTGTCGCTGAGAATCCAAAGTCTCCAAATGTGACTGCACCTCCTCCTTTAACTATTTGAATGGTTGTCATTTCATCTATAATGTACGTATTACTTAGCTGTACATCAGATGTTGAAATCATACATACACAATTATTTCTGTCCATAGCTCTGTAAGTAATAAACTTAAAACTGGCTTTCTCAAAAGTTCCATCTGTGTGTGCAAGAGACAATGGAACAGTTGATAGTTGATAGGTCAGAACGTCTTAGAAATACTTTTCTGAACGTGGATGCAATTATCAATCTACCAACCGGTTCTCTATCGACACTTATGGTTGTAATATGTTCATCTTTAGATTTGACAGACTACTTACTGTTCTGATATAATGGAAACAGTTTTCAATTTCACACGTGGCAGTAGATCCTTAAAAACATGTGTATTTGTGTTCAGTCTTTCACCAATAAACATTTCCATGTTGTTTCTTCAAATTGTATCACTGGTCACACGATGTTTAAAACACATCTCATGGCACAACGACTCCAGTTGCTTTATTGACTTATATTTATCATCTCCGTCTGTTTGGCCGTCTGAGAAGAAATGGTTTTGTCATCAGTCCTGATATTAACTTTCGAATATATTCTTCATTATTTTTCCAGATTATTTTTGTGACTTAACGTGTCACTATAACACATTTAGTGGTTGAAGATTAAGATGCTATTTCATGACTGGTCAGAAAACATCTTTCATAAGCTCCTGGTCGTTTTGTTAGTCAAATGATTCCAACACTTTTCATAGGATCTGGATTCACTGACTGTTCAAGAGCAATGTGTATCAAAACTGGATTTAACGGTGATTTAATCGGCAAAACAGTGTGGTTTCCCTAGCATACTCTTCAAGATCTATCTCATTCTACATCTACATCTACATCTATACTTTAAAGTGGCATATAGTGACAATGACTCGGTAGAAATTTACTAGACGCACATACGTATATGTATATCAACGTATGCCAGAGCTTCAATAAACCCAGCATACATACAAAAATCTTATTTTCAATTATTCTAGAAAATGGTCATTTTTTCGAATTTTCCTATTTTTAACCCAAAAATGCCACACAGTGTCAGTGACTCAGTAAACATTGACTTTGTTTAGCATATATGTATATATATCAATGTATTGCAGAGCTTTTATAAACTCAGTATACATAAAAATGTATTCTTTTTAATTATTCCAGCAAATGGCGATTTTTCTATTTTTTCATATTTTTAACACAAAATATCTTGAAAGTGATACCAAAATTCTTTAGTACTGAAGGTCAGATAATAATCTATTTGTATCTACCAAACGTTTCCAAGTGACAGACTTTTTCTGTCCGGGGAGGGGGTGGTGCTACGTGAGATTTTTAATACTAGTTTGCTCTTGGGTTATATATAACAATCATTGTGAGTTCAAGAGATTCATTCATGATATATTTGTAAATGACTTAAATGTTTTCTGTTAGTATTTTTTAATATTCTAAATGTTTTAAAGAGAAATATCTTATTTTATGAGTGTCTTCCAGTTGTTGAATATTGAAACAAAGAAATAGATCACTTCTCCAGAGTACCAAGAACATTTGAGAAAAACGTAAATCTGAGGATCATGGATTTTTGTAAGAATACATTGTATTTACCTTCTAATACATCGGTTGTTTGGGCAATACAGAGAGAAACAATTTTCACTATCAGTATATGTTTAACTTGTAACTGGAGTATCGAAAACGGGCCATTTTTTATGTATAAAATTGCAAATCAACACATAAATACCTCTCTAAAGTTTTAAATATTTATTGTGGTCACAAAGGACGAATCATCAATAATGCCATACCAGTGTTGTTTCATGCAATCTATTGATCGCTTCTTAAATTGATTGATAATATATTTTCGAATTTTTGTGACACCCATATAATGTCAATAAAACTATATCTACAAATTTAATTTACCATTTGAAGCCCAAATAGATCTATCAGTTTCATCTTTTGACTTTAACATTTGTGCAACAATGTTTATGGTAACGATTATTTTGCATATGTCAACGTTTACACCACTTTTTTATGGAAAATTTTAACAAAACAAATTATTTAGTACTAGTAAACAAAATACGAATTTAATTTTTGGCGTGCATTATAATCTGCACTTTCCAGTTTAATCATGAAACCATGCTATTCAATATTTTAAATTCTCTGTGAATTGTCCATATGGTCTTTTTAATATACAAAATTTAAATAAACATGGGGAGTTTTATAAAACAGGTCGACACAAATCCAGTAAAAATTAAAACGCCACTAAGATGGATTATTATTCAAGAAAAATTAATTGAATCTAACCCATATGCTTTTAACAATTTATCAATATTAGGAACGCAAGTATTCGCTGTTGGAACTCAATATTTCCCTTTGAGATTGCAATTATCGTTGTCATTTAGATAGAGATAAATGTGCCTAAGAGTCAACACGAATTAGTTATGATTTATTTTACGGGGTGAATGATATTTGTGCAATTTCATTTACGTTATAATAATTTATTTAAGCTCGATAGCAAAGCAAGCTCAAACATCATATGAACCGGTCTCGAGAGTCCGCTTTCTGGGTAGAACCAATGCTGTGTGCTGTTTTTTTCCAAAGTATCGGGTCGAACCTGCAACCTCTGGCGTGAGCGGCCAACACTCTATTCATTTCATTAAAACCTTCATGTATGTAAAACAAACAAATACATGTCAATATGGTTGTATTTCTGTTAAGATGTGCTTGTTTCAGGTCTTGAAAGTCACCACGATAAAAAAATATAGCATATGTCGACGGTTTGACGGTTTGTTTTCATTTAAGGTATATTTTATTATTTTTAAAAATGTAAACATTTTTTTCAATTTGACATTTTTCGCTAAATACAATATCATTAAAGTGTCATAAACAGCGAAGATATGCAATTTTCTTACATTTTAAGCCACACTAGTTAACCGTATCATGGTTTTAATAGTTAACAAGTTTACAAGTTTATTAGCATATCAATCAGCAAAACATTGCCTATGGCCATTTACACTTTCAAATTAATTTAAATATGACATAGACAAATAATAATATAAAATACAAACAAATACATACACATCACATATTCAAACTGAAGGATGCCATGGTACTCATACATCTATAATTACAAAATCATTTACAATCATATCAAGAAACAATCAAATTGTTTAAAGTTTCTTACCTAAGCTTTTGAGCTTCGGTTATAAATTTTACCAGATTACAAATACTTTTTTATTCCTTGATGACATAATGTTTTTAAAACTATTAATATTTGGAAAAGTACTATGTTTAATATATTTATTTCTAATTGTTCTGTATGTAGGACAACAAAAGAGAAAATGATACTCCGATTCATCCAACCATATTTTGATGTATTCCAACTTTGTAAATACTGGTCACAAATCCTTTGTTTTAAAATAGAGGAATAAATTTGCGTTTAAATTGAAATTTAACCAAATATCATCAATACCCAGTCGTTTTGATAATGAAGGCACTCTTGCCACACGGCAATATTTACACATATTACAGACAATTATCAGAATAAATATATCTGTGTGGCAAGAATGTCTTCATAATAAAAAAAAGACTATATAAATGCAAAAAAAAAAAAGAACACAATTTTAACCGTCTTTTAAGGTATTCTATGAATGGAATACATAAAATTTAGGTAATACAAATACACATTACTTTGTTGAAATGTAGTTTTTTTTAAAGTAATGCATAATACAGGGCCGATATTTAGGACTTCCCGAACTTAGTTCCTTTGTCGTTCTCAAATATAATGTCGAAATACATAAATATTTGTCTGATGAAAGATTTGTCAAAATAATGCATGTTGATAAATGGTGATAATTCAGGGTTTTTTTATTCTGGTGTACATGTAAAAAACGTGTCAATAAGTTTCCATCTAAAAGTTATAAAAAGCGCGCCATCCCACATTCTCAGATAAAAAAAAATAAAAAATAAAAAATCACAAATAATATTAATGATGTAACAAAAGGAAACATTATTTAATTTGTGAATGACACATTTTAAAATGTTGTCGATTGACAAAAATGTCATTTTGATATATCTGTATATGCATTTAGCCGGTCTTTTACACATAAATAAACGTAAGCCTACTCATTTAATTTGAACTCTCGAAAACAGATTTTAATTTTTGGTGTTATTGTTGTTAATTTGTTTTGTTGGGTGGATAGTTCAATAGCGTTATGTGTGTATATCCTTAATTTTGTATATTTGTAGAGTGTCTTTTTGATCGGTATATGAACGCGTATCCAGTTCTGACTTCCAGAAAAGATCAGCATTTTTAAATGATTGGAAAGAAAATTGCGAAAAGAATCAGACTACGAAGCGAAATAGTGTGTAACATTGGCAACTTTATTCGAAATGCAATTCTGGAGTGGTAATGCTGTAATTTGATAAGTGTGATTGGATCCAACATTCAATTTGCACTTTAATTAATGCCAGTCGGGTGATGTTACATCATTATTAAATCCAAAAACTTCCCTTCGAATTTAAATTGCAATATTCATTTCCAATTATGACGAAAGCTGCATGCTGTCTGTCAACTATAAAACACCAATAGCGTCTCGAATAAGACAATTATTTAGAAAAGACGTGCTTGCTAAATACAAAAGTCCTGTATATTAATATCCATAAAGGTTATACATAAACGGCAATGAAGAATTGATATTAATTATATTAATATCTATAAAGATTTTAGGTTGATATCAATATAAGAGATACATGACAAAGGTAACTATGATTATTTCACATTTATTAAAATCATAATAATGATCCTGAAAGTTTATGTGTGGTTTTTGTCTTTTAAAGCAAATATGTTGGCCAGTGATTATTTCTACATTTATAATGGATAAAAAAGCATGCATAGCTAAGCTTGATCATTTCTATAATAAAAAATCTAGAAATAGCAATTTGAAGAAATCTGAATTCTAAGATGACTGTGACAATACATTCACTTTAAGATGTAAACAGAACGTATGCTAAGACAGAGGACATCGTAAATATACACTGAGTATACTTTACACAAGTATCACAAAGTCTATAAATAATATCCGAGGTGCTAATGGTAACAATTAAGAAAATGAAGTTTCCTTTCTCATTCCAAATTGTAATTTATTTTCATTTTCAAATACCATAACGAGTACTTCATGCAATACATATTGTCAAATAGCAATTGTTAGTTATGTGTTGTATTTCAATTAAGTATTTTCTAATTCATTTTTCCAAGACAATTGTCGCCATGCATCTCAAAACATCGCAACGTCGAATTAGTGTTGTGTTACTGTGGTAACGGTTGACGAACATGATAAGCGTTGGCACGTTTGCAAATTAGTATAATTGATATAATAAAGAAAGGAACTAGATGACATAATATTAAAACGAGTTTTGAAATAGCAATAAAACATAAAAATAAACAAATGATAAGCATACTTATCAGTATTACAAAATTAAAGTGCAATAGTATCGCTCTCAACGTTTATAGCAGGTGCACTTAAAACAAGGCAAATTCAAGTTTTCTAACATACTTATCATATACATGAAAGTTTGATATAATCTGTTTATATTTATTAAAAACAAAACAAGATTATGTAATGCGGACAGCTGTTCCGATTGGTTCCCGTACCTAGCAATAAGATTTCAGCACATTTTAGCAGGTTGATTTGATCAGTTGCTGCAGGAAAAGTTGAATAACGTCACAACAGGTAAGCGTTCAATAGCAACGAATTGTGGGACAGGCATGGAATTCTCTGTTTTTCTATTCGGGGTAAATAAACCTGAATCGGAGACATCATGGACCGGGATAGACTAAAACAAGACACTTTTTTCATTTTATGTGATATAGATTTAGCAGTCCAAATTATTTTAATGTTTTGCTTAGTCTTCGATACGTTTTACTTATCATTGTATTAAAAAAATATAGTCATTTCCTCTATTATTATTCTTTCCATGTTAGAAGGAAAAGTAACCCTTTAATGAAAAACGTCTAATCTTCCGTCTGATCAGTTCTAGAACTATCATCCATCTTGGGTGTATTCGCGCTGTCAGGTAAACAGCTATTACTTATAATATAATGACGATGATAGAAATGATAAAACCAAGGACAATAGAGCCTACAATATTGAAATAACAGGTGCGCTCCTCCATTTATATAACACATTAAATCTATGAAATAAATAATTCAGTGTTGTAAGTGTGACAGTATCAAATGAAACATTTTAGCATGTGTTACAACTTTTAAATGAATGATTGCATTTTAATGCATTTTTGTCATCTAGATAGAATGCTTATATATTATAAATAATGACTGATATTTTCCATTGTGAGTGGCAGAAAATGAGTCAATTTATAGGCATTGCCTATAGCCATCTTTTCTTCGTATTTAAATTTAGGTGCTATATTTGTAACAGAGTTTTATGAAAGTTTTATCACAATACGCATTTTTGAAACTATTTCCTGTTGCGTCTTTTTGTCATTTTATATTTTATAGAGAATAACATGTGTCAGTGTCTGATATTATCAACTTTATCAGGTGAAGCTAAGAAAAAAATCCAGAACGAGGTTTGCCGAACCTTATGAAATTGATAATATGAGACACTAACATGGGATTCTCTTCATCATGTCAATATTTCTAATTCGTTTGTTTTATGAAATTGTAAATCAGCATCAAACGTTTGTTACAGTAGATGTTCCGTCCATGTCAAAATGTATAATTATATCTAATGGCGTCCTGTGTCTGACAAACTTGTATTGACGTTGAGGCAGCGAGTTTATCATCAGAAATGAATATATTGACATGATAAAATAAAAACGTGTTGATAACGAATAACCATTATTAGAAGTCGTGGAGAGAATGAAACTATTATTATAATTGCTGAAAGTTATACTATGTGAAGTTGTTAACGTCATACGACCATATATATATGAACATAGTTTTACATTTAGGTAAATGATTGGTTGTTTATTGTTTCTGATTCCTTGGAATCGTGCGACTAATGTAGCATTGCTTGATAATACCAATACAGCTGAAACAGGTGCTGGGGAATAGGGGGTTCTTGATGATTGTTCATATTTCATAGAATAGAAATATTTAAAACATCAAATGCTGCATTCCAGTGAGTATAAGGTAAAATATTGTTGACATTTACTTCACATGTTTTGTATTTTGTGAATTGTAAAATCTTTAATTTAACAAAAACGTGGAAAATGTAAAAGTCTTATTTCAAAAATAAAACACTGGGATTCAGAGTCGGTACCTCTTGCACCAAAAACCAATACAACGCTCCCTTTAAAGTTGCACATAACCCTGATAGATATTTCATTAAAAGGAAATAACTCCAAAATAGTATTATGTCAAAACGTTTATAGTTCATCAATAACGTATTCATTTATAACTTTTTAACTGTTTACAAAATCACAAACACTTAATTAGCTACCCGGACAAATTAGTGTTGCAAGTAAAACTTTTGTTTTTATTCAATGTATTTGGCGATATTGGGAGCCGAGAATATGCTTTTAAACTATTAAGTTAACAGTGCGTGTGGTAAAATTGAAGACATCGTAAGTATATATATATACCGAGTAAAACACAAATATCACGAAGTCTAGAAATAGGATCCGCAACAGTGTTACTTAATTAGACGATAATGTTTCTTTTCTTAATTCAATGTGTAATTTGTATTCATTTTTATACGAGTTATTTTGCAATGCATTTTGTCAAACATAAATTGTTAGAAATGTAATATATTTCAAATAAATATTTTCTGATTTGTTTTTCCAAATCAATTATATATTCATACATATCTGTATATCCTTAAATGAATACACTAGACAATGCACAGTTCCAACCATGTATCTTAATACATCACACGTTAGTATGAAATGTCGCAATGATGATGGCATGACGAAGGTGCCATACAGTATACAAAACATTCCTAGCGCGGCCACATATGTAACAAGAGTTTACATGACAAATAAATAAACTAGATGACATAACATTTTAATGATCTTTATATCAACAATTTGACATGAAAAATAAACATATCACAAACTAAAATGTTCATATTTACTGAAACTAACACAATGGCTATTTTCACTGATGACTAATTAATTTATATGTAAATTTGGTATAGTTCGCGGGTATTTATCCTTATTTAAAGACAACATATTTTGTTAACGTTATATGATAGGTATAAGTGTGATCAAACAATTTGTATGGGTTATTTAATCTTCGATATGTTTTACTAGTCACCGCACTCAACAAAATGTTTATCTATTATAATATTTTTTCTTCCCATGTTGAAATGACGAGTAAAGCATAGTTTGCCTTCGGTGGAGGCATAGTACCACCATTGCAAAAAGGAAGTGCTTCCGTGGGGTAATGGCGCATAATGGCGGTTATAAATAATCCTCATTTCTTCTTCTTTAAAAATGAATTTTCCTTATTTTAATGCTCATTTTTTTTTTGAACATTTTGATAGCATTGTCACGTTTGAATTGAGAATTTAGAAAAAAAAAATGATGCTTGGAAATGGGGGTATGAATACATGATTTCGGAAGTCTACTTTCACTTTGTCACCAGTGTACACATTGAGCAGAAAAACAATCTCTTATATGACACATGACCCCTACTTTTCTCATCATATTTTGATAGTGCAGAGGTTGACAAACAGTAAAATGTAGGTTTCACTTCTTTCATTTGAGTTTCTCTATGAATGACATGCCTTCAAACTTTTACTATTTACTATAGAATAAAGAACAAAAATCAATGGTGGGTTTACACCTGGAAAACAGGTTTAGACAAAGGTATAAGACCTTTTCTTTTATGCATCAACATGAGGTTATAAATACTTAATAAGTCAATAATTGTTTCAGAATTTCAGGCGCTGAATACTTCATTTTTGGTATTCAAGCATTGTGACGCCTATTTGCTTAGAGGACCTTCGGAGATTTTCTGTTAGACGTTTCTTATTAACTTGTAATGGAGATTTTTTGGTCGATATGCATGGAGATGATAAAAATAAGATAACATTTGCAAGCAAGTTGTCACGTATTTTCTAAAACAGGTTTTGATTGACTGTAGAAGGCGTCGCATAAAAATCAAAATGCTATAAACAATTACATAATTATTCGTCTTCCGGATAAACAAAATCATTATATGTAAATTATTCACTATAACGGATTTTACTTCACTTAAAATTAAGTGTGGGAGTTTTAAAATTTGAGTTGTTTTCTGCTGAAATACAAAAAAACATGAAAGCAATTGCAGTAATAAATATTATACTAAGTGTAATGGGTTTGAAGCTTGGCAAATACAACAAAAATGTATCATGAACAGTATATTCATAACAAATGGATTAAACGCCCTTTTTAAACTAAGGATATAGATAAAGGGTTGGCACCTAAGTCAAACGCATCTCCTACTTACTGTTCCGGAATGTTGTTGCAAAATTTGTTTTAATGATTATTCGTTTCTGATATGGGTACATGTATAGAATTTATAGTTCCCGCCGACCTTCGGGGTATAAGAGGTACCTATGTCATCGAATATAGATCAGTGTGTCCTATGACAGATTATCTAAATACAGATGAGCGCCATGTCTGGTAACGTATACAGTTAGAATGAAGCGCAACTGTTTTTAGGTAATTGTGAATTGTGTATGTCCCACTGATCTATATGTCGATTAAATTAATTCCTCCAATGCCAAGACGTTCGAACTATGAAAGCTGCACATGTACCCAAAATCGAAACAAAATGTCATCTGGTGTACATGACACCCCTAGTAGTAAGTGTTGAGCTTAAATAGACCTATTTTTCTGCCACATTTCTGGAGCAAAATGCCACATTTTGTGAGCAAACCGAATACGAAGAAAATCGATAATCGCCTAAGGCGAACGAACGAAAAGAATTCCACTTAGAATTTTTTTAAAGTATTTGTTTTTCATAGCAGGAATGTATACGCACATAAAAATGCACAATAACTGGTAGGTTGACCACGTTGGTTTTTTAAAGAGTGTGCAGTGACACCCTGAGCTTTTTTGAAAAAAAGAAGTCCTCAAATGCTCATAAATACATGCATATGTTGAACTCCTATAAAAGTCACATTTTTAACACCAGTGATGTCTTATTGCAGTATATGCTATGCCAAATTTTGTTCTACTCATCTGCAGCAAGAAATCACAGCCACTATGAACCATTTTGAAAATATTTCATAACCAAAGTACATAGGCCTATTTTTTAAGAGTAAGAATCTTGCTAAACGTAAAATAGTTATTTCATTACTCAATTTCGCACTTTACATAAGAAACCCCATTTCGCAATTTACACATTGATATCCATTTCGCACTTTACATACGGATCTTCATTTCGCAGTCGATGTTTGAGCCATGGTATTAAACTTTTCACAATGTATCCTTTGTCTGTAACGTTATTTAAATCAAATCTTTATTGAATTAATTTATTTTTGTTGTTTTAACGAAGCTGAATTATACTTGATAGCTATATCTATTTTAGTATAATTATAACGGGTATCGATATTGGTAATATTATAATTATATATGTGTGAGAATTAACGATTAATTTTGACTTTTTTTTAATTTGACACATCAACCATATTATCATACATCAATAATAGCATTTATATACGTGTTTAATTGTTTTATTTAAGAATCAAAAGCAAAATAGCAATTTCATATCTCCATTTCGCTATTTACACTCCATTGCACTGCATTTCGCAATTTATACTCCATTTCGCAAACCGCTTTGGAAAAGCTTTTCATTTTGGAGGTTAATTTTTCAGCCGCGATGTAAACATAGGAATGGCCCGTCCGTCATCTTCAAATGTGTTCTCAGCGTCAAGATTGACAAACTCAACTATAATAGCACCAAAATTGAAAGACTATGTGTTTACAGAAAAACTTGGAAGCGGAACGTATGCAACTGTATACAAAGCTTACAAAAAGGTACAATGATTTGTGAGGTGTTTTCGCGTTAACAAATCCTGTGAACTTACAAAATTGTTTTTTCGGATGACTGTATTTGTGTGAATTGTATAAAAAGCATTTCATAGCTTATAGCTGGTTTAAATATCTATCAACTGTGTCCGTTAATTAACCTGTGACCCTGTCATCGTCATAACACTGTCAATATATTATGAGTCTTTACTGCCCAGATATTTGTCCAAAGTGAAAATAAACATCTTGTATTCTTGCTTATTTAGATGTCACAGTGTGTAAGTAACCTGTAAGGAGAGAAAAAAAAACAGAAGCCAGTTGGGACTCTTACCTAGGACTTTCTGCTAATTAGGATTTGTTTATCAATATTAAACCTATCGAATAGGTAGATAGTCACATTATACAAATACAATACATTAGATTGATAGGTTTTGGTAGTGGAATTAACTACTGATGGCGAACTGGTTTTGTTTGTTTTATTATCAACCAGTTTCAACACTTTCTGGTCTTCTTCAGGATATACACAGTTAGATTTATTTCACTAAAGTACATAATTTTGCAGTTTGTCATCACATGATTGTATGTCTATAAATAGGTTTTTACAATTAAAATTACATTGTAAACATATAGAATATCAAGGTACGTTTATCTTTAACATTAATGTCTGTTGTAACAAAAATAAAATGCAGTATATTGCCTTGTAATATGATATCCTTGGTTGTCATTTTTATGGTTACATCCATGAAATTTGTTTCTGTTTAGCTAATTTTTGTGGTGAATTTGATTGTTTTGTAATGACAGTTCAGACTCGTGATGAAAAAAATCTACTTCACCGAAATGGGTCAATATCATTAGGTTGTCATCTTCCTATTTTTATTTGGAGATTTGAGCTGAGAACTGGTACTTGTGATTATTCTCTAAGTGATTTTGGTTTTGATTTAGAGTAAAATGGAACGCCATAAAAATGTTTAAAAATATCCACTCTTGAGAATCCTTTCTAAATGTTTTGTACTCATGAAGATATTCTGTTTGTGATCTTTTACTTATAATTTTGACAGGGTCCTTGGCCTGATTAGTCTGCCTATCAATCAAGAGGTCATGAGTTTGAATCTCTGACGGGTCACTGTCTTTATGATGATTGTTATATATGCCATTGTATATCATTGTTATTTGTTTTCCACCGCTGGTTCAAGTGGGAAATTGTAGAGATTGGTGTACTCGGGTACTGGTTCCAGAATCCCAGAAAAGAGTGGTTATGTTAACTGGTCATGTATTAGCCCTTGGTGGCATAAAAATGACTCTAAATAAGAAAATAAACAATTACATAAAAAAATTATGATTCCAAATAATGGTTGTTACTAAAAATAGACATGAAATTCATGAAAGACCTTTGTTATTTTTACTACATTGTCTTATATATGATTTATGATTATTTACAGACTGGAAACAGAGATGTGGCGGCCATTAAGTGTGTGTCAAAGAGCAGTCTTAACAAGACATCAACAGAAAATCTTCTCACTGAGATTGAGTTACTGAAGAATCTAAAACATGAAAACGTAGTCCAACTTAAAGATTTTCAAGTTAGTATATCCTTTAGTATATATATATATTGTACATGTTTTATAAAACAAATACACACATTTTAAACAGATTATTCTTGAAGTCTTCTTGAGTAGAAACATAGACTTATATAGAACCGACTCAGCCATTCAGCTTTGGTCCATCACATAGTAGTGATATTTGAGCTGATTGATTTGGTCAGTTGCTTCAATAAAAGTTGAGTGACTTCACCACAGCCTGGTTAGCGTTAACCCTTTACTCCATAGATACACGTTTTCCCACACCAATCACAGAAGGCCTTTGAAAACAGTGCAGGAAGAGTTTGGATTGTTTTCCACTCTGTCAGTTAATATAAACATAATTCACCCAATAATTCAAAAGCCTTCTATATTAGAGATGTCCAAAGGCGTCTATATTAGAGGTGTCCAAAGGCGTCTATATGACGTAAAGGGATAAGGAACTGGGATAGACCAGTGGAAGCAGTTATAGACATACTGGTAAGTAGATAAAGTGCCTATCTCAAGGACATGGGTGTGGTGTCGGATCAAGTCAAAGATCCTTCCATTCTGAGTTTAATGCTCCAACAATATGTGCTGCACTTTCTGGTATCTATTCTTTGCACTACAAGTAATACAACAGTAACAAAAATTGCTACATGCTCCAAGGACGTATATAGAGAAGGAAAAGCAACGAATTGAGATGTTATGAATATTCACGCAATATATCACAAAATTTCCATTCATCTCAGAAATACAAATCAAAATTCTTTCTTTGCACAATGGAATTATCTACAAAACGTAAACATTCCCAGCAAACTGTGTTCAAAATTGCTGAGGTGTACTGCAACTAAAAAATAAAGAAAAGTACTTGAAATTTTACTTCAGACTGCAATATGCAAGTGTTCTTTACATCGTAATCAGTTGCTTTCCATTCTCTCTATTAGTCCTTGGTTTTATTTTATAATTTATTCAAAACTTGATTTAATTAACAGTATAGTGTAATCATTTAGCCAATTAGGTTTTGCATAAACTTTTTAAAGTAAACTTTACTGACATAAGGAAAAAGGATATTTTTTGTGTTAATGTTTTTAATTGAGATTGGTAACATAATAAAAAAGGTGTAACGTAAATTGAATGAGGTTGCCAAATATTAGCTTAGCTAAGTAAAACCTTAAAGCTGAAATGTGAACAGAAACAAGTAAAACAAACCTAATTGCCTGAAAAATATTTACACTAAGTTTTCAAGTAAGTTTATTCTGCTTAAGTTATTTAAACAAACTCGCCACTAATGATGTTTTGTGATAGTTATTCCAAAATGCCACAAAAACAACAACAACAACAAAAACAGAACAGCAACAACATTGACTCAAAGGTGGTAGAGCTGTAACATGTAGATACTGTTGATTTTTACTAAGATATTGTTAAAAATGGTGTTTAATATGATTCAACATGGCATGACCTGACACAACACCACACCAATTACAATACAATACATGGTGTTTAATATGATTCAACATGGCATGACCTGACACAACACCACACCAATTACAATACAATACATGGTGTTTAATATGATTCAACATGGCATGACCTGACACAACACCACACCAATTACAATACAATGTACTAATATACTTTCAGTGGGATGACTCGTATATCTACCTAATCATGGAGTACTGTAGCGGGGGTGACCTGTCACATTTCATACGTAGTAAGAGAATGCTACCTGAACACATTGTACGGAAATTCCTGAGACAAATTGGTAAGTTTGGTCAAATTCAATATCTGCTATTTATTTTACTGAATTAATTTTGCGTTGATAGTGAAACAAGTTTAGAAAGTGAAACTTAAAAAGAAATTGTTTATTGTCTTCCTGGTTCGAGAAAGTATGCAAATGAAAATGTCTGATTGCCCTTCCAAAAAATTAGATATTTATTGAGAAAGATGCTTTAAAAATATGAGAATGCAGAAGAGATAAATAAGGTTGTGGCAATGGTGTTTTTATTAAATTGTATATTCAGAGAATAGTAATCAGCTTTATTAAGATGTATCTATCTGAAAACATCATCCACTAATCTAACTGAATGCCATTTTACAACATATATAATCTGTTGAAAATGACGTTTAATCTCAAAAATGTGTTGACTGAATTAGTTTTCAGGTATAGTTAAACAATAATTAATTGACAACATACATAGTAATCGTACATTCAATAACGAGTGAAAAGTATTCCGAAGATAGCTATAACAGCATATATGTATCTGTTTCTTAATTATGTAAAGTAAAGTGCGATTATTGAATAGAGAGAGAGAGAGAGAGAGAGAGAGAGAGAGAGGTCCTACATTGCGGAAGGACGGTGGTTTGGATTCATCCACCATCAAAATTGAAAAATTGAATATGTCATAATCAACCTGAAATGTTTTGGTAATGGTGTTTAAACCCCATTAAAATAAAAAAAAATAAAAAAAATCCACTTATGCTGGTATCAATTTACAGAGATTGGTGATTATGCATGTTTAGACTTGCTTGTAACACAAGATGGCTACCTGGCATGTTATGTTTTATTTCTTAATCCTTGTATATGTTTGATCAACAGTGGCAGCCATGCAGTACCTGTGGGAGCACAACGTGGCTCATATGGACCTCAAACCACAAAACATTCTCTGTACATCTGTCTCTGATCCTGTCTTAAAAATAGCAGGTATGGTATATAGCATTGTTTGTAGTAAAGTAAGAAGTTTATTCTATAATAAATTAATTCCTAGATTTTCTTCTTTGCTCATTCCCTTGTTTTACCCATCCCAACTAGTTTATTGTCAAAAAATATAAATGTTTTTTTATTTGTTTGTTTGGTTTTTTATTGAAAAAACGGTACCACTACCCAAAATTAGCCAAAAGTGTCGCGTTTTAAATCTTTTTGGTTTTTAAAGATTTTTTCCACTTCATGCCTTATAACTTATGACACTCCTGTTTTAATATATGAAATATTAAATATTAAAAAATAAAATTATATCCATTGCCTCTATTTTGACACAAATTTGGATTTGAAATGGTTTGTTTAAAACCTCAATTGACTTTAATTTACAAAAAAAAGTCTTTGATTTTGTCAGCTTCCTAAAGCCAAAGGCCAAACTACTAAAAAAGATATAGTACAGTATAATGTTAATAATTGTAAGGGTTTGACTGACATGGGAGAAGATGTATTGATAAACATGTACTGTTTTGCAGTTCATCACTAGTTACATACTTGGTATATGTATATTTTATAATTTATTTGAAAAAGAAATGATATTATATGAATGCGATGGGAGTTTTTAACATTTATTCAATTTGAAAATATAGCATCATCAGATTAATATTGATGAAAAAAGCTATTTTATAAATTTTTTACATAATAAATACATGTATAATCTTTTTTCTATAGATTTTGGATTTGCCAAGCACTTATTCCAAGGAGATAAAATGTATGCATTGAGGGGCAGTCCCCTGTACATGGCCCCAGAGATTATATGTAGAGGACAGTATGATGCTAGAGTTGATCTCTGGTCTATAGGAGTTATATTATATGGCAAGTATATTATCTATAGATATCTAGTTTATAGGAGTTAAATTATATGGCAAGTGTATTATCTATAGATATCTAGTTTATAGGAGTTATATTATATGGCAAGTGTATTATTTATAGATATCTAGTTTATAGTAGTTATTAGAATGCGAGCAAAGCTCTGACTTCCTTAGCTGTCATGCAGCCCCAACAATTTGCTATACAAACTACGTATTGCAGGAACCACCATATTCATCCGACCGATAAAGTAGTTCACAACCTTCAACACGCATTTACCGTAGCAGAGGATGTATTATGCAACAAAAATTTCAAAGTTTTTTATTTATTGCGGATGTTTTTCTTTACAAAAGTTCAAAAATATGATACGGGAAGCATACAATTTGCATGGAAATGTGGAAGAATACACTTATCTCACTGTGCTCTAAAAAGTGCGGCAATTTTCATTGATAAAAAATGTTTTACGCATTTACTACTATGCATGGTGACGTCATCAGGTGAGATATAATCTCAAACACCATCCGACATGTAATCATTAATGGGGTGAAATTTCAATATAATAACTCATAGTTTGGGTAAATAGTGATTGTTAGTGAAATTTTATTCACTACGGATTGTCCTCTTTTGATTTTGATTGTAAAATAACGAATTTAGGTTCGGGGGCTACGTTTGTTGTTTATAGAAAAACGCGCCAATCTGTCATCTTATGCAAGCAGTATATTGATGAACATATTTAACGGTTAATTAGGTCATCCAAACGTTATGTTTGTTGTGTTTCGGTGTTGTATTTCTAAATCTAGGTCACGCAACACCGTTTATAATGCTATTTTTTGATTATGTATATTGTTGATTGAAAGCTATATGAGAACATAACTCAAGTCAATATACGCGTAAATCTATAAGTAGGTCATGTTTGTTTTGGTCTAGACAAAGTGTCGTATATTCTCTGACAATCAGGAACATTTTGTGCTGAGTGCGTTTTGTTATCCGTAAATCATAACTATTGAACTGGAGATATTAAAATTGACTAGAGTTGTACATCACTACTCAATTCTTTCGATTTTGGAAAAACATCAGAATATGAAGGTTTGTTTGTGAAGCTTTCCTATAGATTGTACATGTTGATAACATTTATGTGGAGATGTGGAAAGGAATCCTGGACCACCACGTTACCAGTTTACAAAATGTCCTGAAATGGATATTTTCACCAGGATCATCAAATATTCTGTCAATTTTCACATGGAAGACGGTGTATACCATGGTGTTTGCATTTTTTCAAATGCATTATTAAAACCGTTTGATAGCTACTGTTGGAAAAATATTGATTTGGACTCTGTATTGTATGCAGGAGATTATTTATACAGATACACAAAATAAATATTAAGCACATCACATTCTTTTCTAAATCCCAATGAATTGCCTTTAACATAATATCAGAAATCTAACTAAGTTTTCCAACTTTCCGAACCTACATTTTCGAATTAACACAAACAGCGAGCCTTCCCTCAAGCCCTTCAGGCCTTTGATATTATATGGCAAGTATATTATCTGCAGATATCTAGTTTATAGGAGTTATACAATATGGCAAGTACTTTATCTATAGATATCTAGTTTATTGGAGTGATATTATATGGCAAGTATATTATATATAGATGTCTAGTTTATTGGAGTGATATTATATGGCAAGTATATTATCTATAGATATCTAGTTTATTGGAGTGATATTATATGGCAAGTATATTATCTATAGATATCTAGTTTATTGGAGTGATATATGGCAAGTATATTATCTATAGATATCTAGTTTATTGGAGTGATATTATATGGCAAGTATATTATCTATAGATATCTAGTTTATTGGAGTGATATTATATGGAAGATGTATTATCTATACTGATAGGTATATTGTCCATGTTCTATAGAATTCAGTGTCTTGTTTTAAACATTTAAGCAGATAGTGGCCATATTTGACCAGGAAGCATTGTTATATTAAACACATTCAAGGATATGAGTGTCTTAATGTCACATATTCCATGTTTTGGGGAACTGAAATGTCCATTTCCTAGGAATAATTGTAAAAAATCATCTTCTGAGATTACAAGGTGAATATCTCGGCTTGAATAATTTTTTTCGGAACTTTATCAAATTGTCATTCTGGGTTCAAATATGTCCCTGTCCCCAAGTGTTGGACTTATAATTTTTTAAATATAGACTTACTAGTACATGTACAAATATGATTTAAAATAAAATGTTTTGCAGAAAGCACAAGACTTACAATCGTGATAACCCAGTTGTTTTACATTTCAGAATGTTTATTTGGAAGAGCTCCGTATGCTTCAAAAACTTTTAAAGAACTTGAGGGAAAGATATGGGATCCAAAACCTATTGAAGTAAGTCTCTGTTTAATTATATAAATATATAAGAATTACGTCATTAGAAGTTTAGAATGTCAGCTGTATTTTGGCGAGTGTAAGAAAAGTAATAGATGCAAACCTTTGGCAAGCAAAATATTTTGTCATTGCATAAAAGACATCAGTTAGTGGTTGAATATGACATTGCATGCTGGCGAGTCACCTGCAGCAAAGAAATAGTTTGATGATCAAACCAACTATTGCAGTGGTTTTGGGTTTGCCATGTGTATTTAATATTTCTATACTAAAATATGTTTGTACCTAATCATTCAATCACAATATTTTCTTGCCAATACAGCATTAACTCTAGATTTAAAAATAGTCATGGGGGAAATGTAGTTAAAGGTGAAAGTTGCTTGATAAATAAAGTTTTAAAGGTATAAATTGATGTTTGTACCTACACAAACATGTAATCCATTAATGAAATAGGCGACCTCAGGATGCCAATTACATACAACAATTATAGATATTAGGTTGTGCTCATTTGTATATGAAATACATTAAACCCATATAGTGTTGTTGATTCTTTAATTTAGAAAGTTAGGCACTATATAATATGTCAGATATAATTTACAGCTGGTCAGATTTGTTTTATTTTGTATATTAAAACCTATGACTTCCTTTATCCTAGATGAAAATGCCTTACTATTTTAAAGAATCATTGTAAGATATGTACTATACAATGCGTTACTGAAATATGTTGTCATATGTCTGCAGATTTCTCATCCAAATATGTTTCTGAACATTACACTGTAACATAACTTTACAGTAATCTCTTACAAAATTGTTCCATACTTTGACACTTTGATTCAGGGAACCATTTTTATTTCAGACTGAAAAACTGAATTTTGACTGGTTATTTATCTTTTGAATAAACAATATCATTGAAACCATATGCAGATTTATTGGAACCAGTCTAAAATCATGATTGCCCAGCTGCTTTTCTCAAATCTAAGTTTACAGTTATATACATGTACTTAAATAGACTGGTGAATGTAGAATCATAGAGCCCGTTCAGTTTTGTTCTAGAATACAATATCACTAAGTCTGTACTAGGAGCTGTGGGAGGTTTTGTGTATTTCATCAACTCTCATGAACAGATTCAGTTAAACCGAATCTGATATTTTCTTCATTTGGTTTGATTCTGTACTTTGAAGCGATTCTTTTATCAGATATTATTGTAATATTTCCGGAGCTTTTCTCAAGTTAAGGCCGTTGATCTCCTTTATCATCGTACAATTATATATTTAGTTGATTCATTGACATTAATAATGTATTACAGTTGCCGTATGGTGTAAATATATCTGACAACTGCCGAGATCTACTGCTGCGTATGCTTAAACGCCGTCCGAATGACAGGATTCTATTTGAGGAGTTCTTTGTTCATCCATTCCTTGATCTCGAACACATGCCATCCAGTAGCAGTCTGCCTACAGCTGTGAGTACTCATGTACTAAATGTTATATTCATTTATCATATCATAATATATAATTCTACATAATAAAGTGGGAGTAAAATAAACTTC
Organism: Panopea generosa; assembly: GCA_029582155.1. Taxonomy (NCBI): domain Eukaryota; kingdom Metazoa; phylum Mollusca; class Bivalvia; order Adapedonta; family Hiatellidae; genus Panopea; species Panopea generosa. Next base: position 19,070,128 of record CM055906.1, read on the forward strand.
TGCTTTATCAGCAGGGAAGGTTTATTTTGCAAGAACACACAAATTGATGACATCATTGTTTTTTGCGTTGTGTTAAACCCACATATAAACACATAATTTTATGGTGCGGAAGTGTAATAAACAGATGTCATATTTTTTATATTAACCTAGTGTAATACCACTTCTGATTGATCGCTCAGTGTTTATCGCACAACTAGTCTCTTGTATGATATATAAGTGACATCAAGTTGTCATGGTAAAATGATGCTATTTTGTTATGTTACATAATATGGTGCCTGACAGAAATAATGTGGCCGATTTAATCTTGTTCATTAGAAAGATGATTTGTTAAATAGATGCTTAAAATGTACCATTTCCTTGAGTTATGTGATAAAAAGAAACCTAATTCGTATTTATTCATAATTTGATTTTTTAAACTCATTGGTAGAAATGATAAAGCAGAGCCGGGTGTTTATATTTTTACCAACTTATTTAATAAATTCAATAATAAATAATATTCATGTAGGATCCTATATGTAAAAATCAATAGATTTCAACTTAAATATTCAGTTTGTTTATTCGTGCTATTAAATTGGACTACATTTCACTTGTTTTCTTATCGGCAACATCTATGCAACGTTCACTAGTTTTTAGTTCGCTGGGATGAAGTCCAAGGAGAGCTATTGCCATGACCCCAGCGTCGTCGTCGGCATCATCGTCATCTGTAGACACCCAGGTTAAACTTTTGAGTTTAAGTTTTTAAGATATCTATGCAACCACTCAATGAAACATCACACATGTGTTCACCATCATCAATGGAACACACAGACAAGAACCATAACACTGGATTGCATTTTGGCACAGTAACATGTATGGCTCTTTTTCGACTTAGACACCCAGGGGAGAGCTTTATTATCTTCTGACAACTCTTGTTATATGGCATTTTGAGGCTCTTTCAATTATTCTATTTTACTTTTAAATTAATAGTTACTTTAAACATTTCTGAATAGTATTTAACATTTTCAAGATTAATATTCCATATAATAAACATTTTCTAGTACATGTTTATTCATGTACTTCGGGAATCACATGACTATTATTATCAGTGTTTCCATTAGGTACAATTTTTTAAGTACTTATTTGACAACAGTAAAGTTCACTAAATGAGACTTCTTTTCAATACATACATATATGTGTTAATTAGACCTACCGGTAGTTTGTTTTATTTCTGCAGTGTGTGGAATAAGTCAAAAAGTGATTTTGCACATTTAGAGCATGCTTTATTACTGAATTTAAACTCACTTCCTGTATCACAAAACTACATCGATATGTGACCAATATAAAATATACACATTACAAAGCTATACATTTTCCGCATTCTGTGAATTTCAAAGAAATAGTTGATGCATTGGCAAAAGATTTTAAAATGAACTGAGATTGTTTGCTGATCTTTATTGAGAACACGTACCAATGAAGATTACCTGGGTCCTACTGGAGTGTGATGTTAAACAGGTGAAGGTTCGAGTATTTGGTTTATCTGTATTTAAAGATAATTCTGATCTTGAGTTGTTGTTTTTTTGCTTTCAGACTAAACTAGTCAAAGAAGCTGTTGATTTAGATGCAGCTGGAGATTACCCAGAAGCTGTGAAGAAATATTGCGAGGCTGTGGAATACTTTCTACCTGCCATTCAATGTAAGTATTTCATAATAAAATACTGTGTTCAGTTTTTGAAAATACTTGTGCATTGTTCCCCTGCAAGTGAAGTTTGAGAGTGGGTATATAGAGTCTCTGTGTCTGTTGGTCAGTTTGACAGTAACTTGCAGTGTGAACTACTGCCACAAGATGGATCTGAAACTTTAGGTACAGGATCAACATCAAGTGTAGATGATACACATTTTGTGACACTGACTTAACCCCATGCAGAGTTATTATTGCCCTAGTTAGCTGTATTTACCATATTGCAATTCTTGTGGAGGGAACTACTTCCTCAGTTTTAAGGCAATTGACTTGAAATTTTTCATACATGATCACCATCCAGTGCAGATGTACATGACATAAATTTTGTATTCAGTACCAGTAAAAATGTAATTTATACATGTAGTTGTGGATGTAATTTATACATGTAGTTGTGGATGTAATTTATACATGTAGTTGTGGATGTAATTCATACATGTAGTTGTGGATGTAAGTTATACATGTAGTTGTGGATGTAATTTATACATGTAGTTGTGGATGTAAGTTATACATGTAGTTGTGGATGTAATTCATACATGTAGTTGTGGATGTAAGTTATACATGTAGTTGTGGATGTAATTTATACATGTAGTTGTCGATGTAATTTATACATGTAGTTGTGGATGTAAGTTATACATGTAGTTGTGGATGTAAGGTATACATGTAGTTGTGGATGTAATTTATACAATATCCATTCAAATACCCATTTAAGTTTGAGGAAAAAAACAGACATTATTTTGAAAGGTAGTGATGGTAATCGTCTGGCTATTTGTACATCAGAAATGTTGCTTATTTATCTTCCCCCATCATAAATTATTTTGAAATTCATTTTTATTTAATTGAAATGAATACTTTTATTGAGGTATAACTAATCACTGAGTCTTCCATATTGTTATTTTGTGAATACTTCACATACTTAAGGACTGAACTGAAGAGAGGGATAGGTAACTTCCTTCTCCCGACTAAATACCAAGGACTTATATATAGAAGGACAGGAATATATTAACCCATCATGAGTATCCATATAGGATAGAAGTATCTCACCCGAGGGGTTAAAATTACATGCTGGGATGAGGCTCTGCCAAGTTCCCTGTATGTAATTTAGAACCAGAGGGTGTGATTTCTATCCAATATGGATGAACTCATGTTGGATTTTTTTTCTCCCATTTATCTTAGTCAAATGATAGATCCTCGATAACAGCCTTCATCACAAAAATATTCTACTTTTTAAATGCATGTTCAACACTCACAATTTTACATATGAATGAAGAAATGGACATTTAAAAGTACATACTAAAAGTATGAACCAGGAATTACACCTGATAATCTCTCCACATATTGTTTAAAGTATTCAATTTAGATATAAATTGTACTCTCATATTACCCTATTCTAGTAGGTAAGCAAGACATCATAAATATATACGTTGATGTCATTATTCTGACGTAACGTCTGTCACTTTTTTTACGCTTTCCTACAACAAAATCAAGTTTTAAAACATATATCGTAGGCTTGAAAATGCAAATATATAGTATTATGATTTGTTGATAAAGTAATAGACTACAAAAATTGATTTAGTTTAAAATATTTCGTCAGGTCATGTGAGAATGCTGTCATATGACATGGTAAATATCAAGGATTTATGAAGAGAAGGATAGGAAACATCCATCTCCCAACTAAATACCTAGGATTTATATAGAGAAGGATAAGTACGTCAATCTTCTGACTAAATACCAAGGATTTATATAGAGAAGGATAGGAAACTTCTGTCTCCAGACTAAATACCAAGGATTTATATACAGAAGGATAGGAAACTTTGATCTCCAGACTAAATACCAAGGATTTATATAGAGAAGGATAGGAAACTTTTATCCCATGACTAAATACCAAGGATTTTTATAGACAAGGATAGGAAACTTCCATCTCCAGACCAAATACCAAGGATTTAAATTGAGAAGGATAGGAAACAACCATCTTCAGACTAAATTCCAAGGACTTTTTTAGAGAAGAATAGAAAACTTCCCACAACTAAATACCAAGGATTTATATAGAAAAGGATAGGAAACTTTCATCCAGTGACTAAATACCAAGGATTTTTATAGAGAAGGACAGGAAACTTTCATCCCATGACTAAATACCAAGGATTTATATAGAGAAAGATAGGAAACTTCCATCTCCAGATTAAATACCAAGGATTTATATAGAGTAGGATAGGAAAGGCCCATCTCTAGATTAAATAACAAGGATTTATATAGAGAAGGATAGGAGACATCCATCTCCAGACTAAATACCAAGGATTTTAATAGAGTTCAGATTGCTCGTAATGAGCAATCTGAACACTTCCTGCACTGTTTTCCACTCTGTCAGTTAATACAAACATAATTCACCCAATAATTCAAAAGCCTTATATATTAGAGGTGTCCAAAGGCGTCTATATGAAGTAAAGGGTTAAAGCATTCGTGAAATGTTGAATTTGCAATGTTTGAAAAGTGAAACTGCTGGAAATGCATATTTGGATATACATTCTGACAGTGACATGATTGTAATTTTAGCAAAATCTTCGAATGCGAAAGGATTGAAACTCGTGAATAATAGCAAAAATAAGGTTCTTGATAATAAAATGTGTTTTACAGTATTCTGTTTTGAGCTGCACTTTGAATTAATACTTTATCATGTGGGTGAATCTCATCAAAGCTCATGTTTTCTGTTTCATTTATACTTTTCAGATGAAAAAGATTCCAACAAAAAGGAAGTATTAAGAAAGAGGGTATGTAGATATGTAACTTGTCCAAGTATCTGATGTTTGTGTCTTTATCTTTGTGTAAGCAAAATCACAAGGTGTCCTGATGGAAGAACATCCACATCACATGCTTGAGGTTGTAGGTTCAGTTCCAGACCAAACAGTTTAATATGTATGTGTACTTAATTAGTTCAGCAGGTCAAGACACTGGGTCGATATCACTGTTTAACTCTGATACGGTTGAACAAATTGTTTAAACCTAAACATCATACTAAACAATACATTAAAAAGAAATGGAGAGAATGCTAGACAGGGATCTGTGTATGGCTCCAGTCTCCTGTTGCTATGCATCTTGGGTTCAAACTTATTTGTTTTACTTCGATTATGAAACAAGTTATTACAATTTAGACAGATCACGCTCGAAGACTTCCTGGTTAGAACCAATACTAAGCATATGCGGAAAAAGTGTCTTGCTGGAGAATACTTATCATAGCTGTGGGGGAGGGTCAAACCCACGACCCTCAGATCATGGGTTACTACTTGACCATGAGCGCCACCTACGCACCTTTGTATTTACCAGAGCCATATATTATGGTTTATAGTATCATTATAATGTAAACATTAATTTAAATAATGTCTTTTTAATTGTTATTAATTTTGTTGATGGCTGAAGAATTTTTGTTGTCGTTTTGATGTAGATATAATAAAATATTCCTGTCTTATTGAAAAATGACTGAAGGTAAACAGAAGGAAATAATAATGTTCCCAGCACATCTGTTCATCCATGTCTGTCCATTACTGCTTACTTTTTCAGGTTTACTCTTTTAACAGTTTTGATGTAATACAATTCAAACTTGGGGATAAAACATCTCAGATACTGCTATACTGAAAGGATACATAAATGCCAGATGAAATTCAGAGTCACATTGTCAAACTTTTGTAAGCGATATTTACAGTAAAGGTATTCTATTAATGAGGATCTGAAATTCAGCGAGGATTTCTTTATCCTTTCAGTATATAACATCTTGTGTCTTACAACTGTATACATTCTTGTCTAGGTAAAGGACTACATGAATCGTGCAGAGGAGTTGAAGATCCAGCTGAAGCCATGTAAAGGGGCAGATAACACACTACAAAGATCCAGGTCTGCAGATTGTCAGGAGGAGTTGAGTAAGTTTCCTCTAGGTTGGGTAATGTTGTCATGCAGCAAATATTTAGTTTATACCCATTTATTTTAGCTTTATTTCAAAGTCAACTCAGTAGTCAACCTCCTGGGTGGAGGCCAGGCCCGATAAGCCCAGTCGTTGGCATGTCTGACTATCAATCCAGGGGTTCGAATCACCACTAAACCACAATCTTCCTGATGGATGATATACAACATTGCATCTCGTTATCATTTGCCTCTCACCACTGATTCAAGTGGTAAAGTTATCAGTTACTTGCGGAGATGGGATGTGCTTGAGTACTGGTTAACCTTCACGGATTCCAAGAAACAGTGGTACGGTTAACTGATCATCTTTTAGCCCTCAGTGGCATAAAAATGATACTAAATATTCAATCAATCAATCAATCCTGGGTAGAACTGGCACAAAGTGCTATTTTAGAGAGGCCAATTGATCATGCTTGGGAATTAACCCGCAACCTCTGACTTGAGCGTTCAGCATCCTATCCACTGGATTACTGCCTACTTATGTCAGGTTATAACTATTCTAGCAAACCATACATGTACATCTATTATTTTAGGACATTATTCTAAAAAATATATGTGGATTGGTGTTTTAGATATTTGCTTTTAATATAGGTAGGGGTGATGTGAAATTCACTTCCTATGGGGGGCATATAATTTGTAAACAACAAACAAACACATTATTACATTGTATAAACTGGTTAACATACCAGTTATTGTGCATTTTTACATGTGAATACATTTCTGCTTTGGAAAAATAAATCGTATGTGGGCATTTTTTACTGAGAAAAGTCTAGATCTTATTTTATATGGAACATGTATCAAAACTTATTTATACTGAACAAACCAACTAACCCGCCATTTTTATATTTCCAATATATTTCTCAATATATTGAGTAGCATTATTAAAAGTGGTTTACAACATTAACAGACAATAATGTATTGATTTTATATAGCCTAAATGTCATTATTATGAGGAAATTTTAATTCTTTTCGAGAAAATACACAAAATATCAGGGACATGAAATGTGAGGTGGCGGGTAAGCAGTTCTGTTAATTATATATAGTGAGACCTGAAATGATGTCATTTGTCAGTCTTGTATGATTTCAGTGGACCTATATATCGGATGTGATGAAATGGTTGCAGCTATCAAAGTTGTGCAGGCTGCTGCTATTGAGGTAAGAAATCAAACCTGTGTTCTCATCAAACTGCCTTACTTTAGTCAAATCTGTCTGTTAGTGTCTGTCTAATCCATCTCCCTTGCTAAATCAAATGTGTCTGTAGGAGTCTGTTCCATATTAAATGCCTCAACTTATGTCAGATCTGTCTGTTGGAGTCTGTTCCATATTTAATGCCTCAACTTATGTCAGATCTGTCTGTTGGAATCTGTTCCATGTTTAATGCCTCAACTTATGTCAGATCTGTCTGTTGGAATCTGTCCCATGTTTAATGCATCAACTTAAGTCAGATCTGTCTGTTAATGTATGTCCTCCTATAAATCTGGCTTGCTAAGTCAAAAACAATATATGACTGCAGGAGTACCATATCTGTCTGTCATAATCATCTGTTTTGAAAATCTGTCTTGCTAAGGCAAGTCTGTCTGTCAGAATCATCTGTTTTGAAAATATGCATTGCTAAGGCAAGTCTGTCAGAATCATCTGTTTAAAAAATCCGCATTGCTAAGGCAAGTCTTTCTGTCAGAATTGTCTGTTTTGAAAATCTGTCTTGCTAAGGCAACTCTGTCAGAATCGTCTGTTTTGAAGATCTGCCTTTCAAATATGTATGTTGGAATCTGTTCCATAAATCTGCCTTGCTAAGTCTAAACTGTTTTTTTCTGTCATTGATACCATTTGAAAATGTAGACCTGAATCAACCTGTGGGAAAGTAGCAGTCTTGTCAGGGTCTACATTCTTTGATGCTCAGTCAGTAAGTTATTGACTTTCATTCACAATGATAATGGAATGGTTCAAACACAAACATGAAAACATATTTATGGAAAATCTACAAGTTTACGGCAAATCTTTTCTCCAAATCATATTCCACGTGCAACAATTATGTATAGTTCTACCCTTTTAGAATCTTTTAAAGTTTTTTATCTGTTAGAAATTAAGTAAATAATTTTCTCTTGTTAGGAACCTTAAAATTTTAATGTAGGTAACAGGAAAGATAAGCAATTAACATCAAATATTTAACACAACTTTTGAATGGTAGTCATGGCAGCTGAGATGAACTTAAAATGAAACAATGATGTTGGCATTGTCTGGTTTTTCCTCATTGTTGTCGAACCTGCTTGTGGGGAGTTAAAAATAGTCATCACAATAGTGGTACAGTGTACGTGCATGCATGTATCTTGTTCGGGTTGTAACTTTTTCACGCACAGAGGGATTTTGTAGTAACTTGCATCAAATGTTCAACTTAATGAGGCTTTCTCTTGCGCTTAAGATCCAGGTTCATAGCTCAAAGGTCAAATTTAGAGGTCCAAGGCCAGAAACAGGTAAAAAAATGTGTCTGCTCCATATCCTGTAAATCACTCAGCAGTATATTATATGTATCAATACTTTTTAAAATTCGTTCAGATGCTTTTTACTATTTGTATGTTTCAGGAGGACCAAGAAGACTTTGAACAAGCCATGAAGCATTATGAGCTTTCGCTGGGAACTGCTATACAGTATTTAAAAAGTAGGTGAGAATAAGGAAGTTCACTCAGTGACCTGCCTATATAGTAAAAGTATCAGGCAGCATGTAATGTAATAATTTATCAGGCAGCATGTAATGTACATGTAATGATGTATCACGCAGCATGTAATGTAATAATGTATCAGGCTGCATGTAATGTAATAATGTATCGGGCAACATGTAATGTAATAATGTACCGGGCTGCATGTAATGTAATAATGTATCGGGCTGCATGTTATGTAATAATGTATCGGGCAGCATGTAATGTAATAATGTATCAGGTAGCATGTAATGTAATAAATGTATCAGGCAGCATGTAATGTAATTATGTATCTGGCAGCATGTAATGTAACCTTGAAATGTACCTTTTATCTATTCTTATATTAACTATTGTGAAGTAAAGCAAATATAAGGTTTCACTTTGTCGTGTTTTGTCACCATCCAGCCTGAGTTAATGGTGGGTTAGCTGTTGCGTTCAATATAGTATATAATAAAAATTATGTACCAGGATATTTGTGTCCCAGCCATTCCAAGAAAGGCAAAGAGGCATTAAGTGTTACCCTGTTCCTCTGTTTGTTCTTTCGTAAAAAAATAGTTTCTGATCAATAACTTCTGAAGGGGTCTTTATTTGTAATTAATATTTGATTTCTAACACTGTAATCATGAGATTCAGGTCAAGTTTGGTATTTGTGAACATCAGTCTAATTTTACAGGAGTTATTACCCATTTTTTACTTAATATTTGGTATATAATTGGTTTTCGATCAATATTAGGGGCATTTATGTCGACAAAACTCATTTGTATTTTTTTTATACGAAAGATTTATACCAGGATGCTGATATACATAATGTAAATGCTTGGTGTCTGCATTTGTGGTTAATATTTTGAGAAATTATTTTGTTTGTGTTAGTTTAAATAAAAAAATTGAACTAACCATTTCTATTTTAATATAGCATTTTCTTAATTTTCAGCTGAGCCTAAAGGCAAAAGAAAGGATTTGCTACGTGAAAATGCTGACAGATGGATGACAAAAGCTGAGAGAATTAAATCTTATTTAGCCGCAAAGAAGTGTACAGACACAGAAGAGCAACAAAAACAGGAACAAAAAGAAGAAGAGGAGGAAAAAAGTGTTTTTAAGACTGGTAAATGTTGTTATGTCATGGAACTGGTAATGATTTGTATTTGGCACATGATGTTTGATATAACACTTGGTTAATATCTCTATAGATTCATCACTTGGTGTTGTCCATATAACTCAGGCCTCAGCTCTAGGGCCTAAAATGCCAAACTATTTTCCAACTTGGCAGAACACCTAAATGAAGTTGATTTGTCATGGTGAAATTCCATACTTTTGATACATTACTTCATATAGTGACTGATGGAAACTAATATATGCGAAGTGTTACATATAGAATCTTGGAAAACTGATTGTCTTGTTTTTGATTTATGAAATGTGTGACAAAAAAATCTTTAATTTGTACTCATTCATTACCAAATTAACTCATTGACAAAAATCTTTTCAAACCTATTTAATAAATTCAATGATAAATGAATGCTCATGTAAGATCCTCACATGATTATAATGATTACTACATTCTAATCTAACAGTTGTGTTCATTGATATATGGAGACAACTAAACTCCAGCATGGAGCGCGTGGTCTGGAGTTAGATTTGTTTGTTTGAATGTTTAAATCAGATGCCTTCGAAGACTTACAGGCGATCAACTAACCTTACCGATATTTCGTGGGATCCTGGAAGGTTAACCAGTACTCGAGCACACCCCATCTCCACAAGTAACTGATAACTCTCCCCACTTTAATCAGCGGCGAGAGACGAATGATAATGAGCTGAATGTCGTATATCAGTCATCGTGGAGACTGTGGCTGAGCAGTGATTCGAACTCACGACCCCTGGATTGATAGTCAGACGCGTTATCGACTGAGCTGATCAGGCCTGGCTATAACAAATAAAACTGCATTTACACTAAGAGAATGTGAAATGACCATGAGAAGAAAAAGATGTCATTCATTTTGATAATAGGGATATTGCATAAAATTATGTTCAGCATCTTTCCTTTCGTATCTGCATAACGCACACAAAGTGATTTATGTCCTTATTTAAGGTAGTTTGTGGTGTTCCTATCAAATTTTTTTGACATCTGGCATTAATTATCAAAAATCTGTACACTTATACTATGAAGTATAAGCTTTCAATTTAGCTTTGTTTTAATATAATACTGTTTGTGAACAGCGCCCACTAGTGGTATGTGCTTTTCATACGATTTTCGTCATTTTTTCCTTATAAAATGGTCAATATTAATTGAAAATTGTTTTTAATAACATTATTAAATTATTTATTTTATTTCCTGTGATAAGATTGTAACTTTAATACAGATAAATTTCAATTTGTGTTACCTTTACATCTTATCATTATGCCGAAGTTTATTAAAAAGCGGGTTTAAAAACAACAGATTTTGAACATTCACGCTTGATTGCGTAAAAATGCTCTGGTACAAGTTCTTGAATTTTTACAAATGTGAAACTTTATCCATTTCACTACAATATGACTGAATAAAAAGAATGTTTTTTCACGCTAGTTTTTTCATATATCCGAATTTAAATTAAAAATGAAGCACTTAAAAACACATGATGTTTGTCTGCTATTTCGGATGACGTCGTATTTTACCTTAGTATTATATGGGGTTCTCTTGACGTCGTCCGAAGTCATAATGAAACGTGTTTTTAAGTGTTTCATTTTAATTTAAATTCAAATTTATGAAAGAAACTAGCACAAACATCCCATATTTTTATTTGTTCATATTTTAGTAAAATTAATAAAGTTTACCATAATATGAAATTCAGGGAATGCTGCGAACTACCTTAAGTTACTACATCTGTCTCGTAAACAAGCATGTAGTTATTATAATGTCTATTCAGAATAAAAACAACTAGGTACTTTGATGGGTTTAAAAATATGACTTGTAATAAGATATTTGAAAGATATAAGAGTTTCTGTGTTACATATATTTTCTGGAACAAAGATATATTAAATGATGGAATAAATGATTTTTTTTATATTTGCATTCTCTAGTTTAATGTTGTTAAATGGTTTTGTTTTGTTATTTTTTTTTTTTTTTTTATATTAAAACACCATTTATTCACATTCTAGATATCAAAAACTTCAGTTAATATCTTTTTGGTTTACTTTATTTTTCAGTACCTTGCAAAGTTCAGTGATGTGGATATCCATGACTGGGGGTTGGGGATTGTACCACCACTACCTGTATGTGGTGTACCTACACTTAGAGCTTTCAAGTTTATACGGAAGGAGATAGTAATTAACGAAATTGTCTTTTAACATAAAACATATACATGTATCATTGAGACATTGACTGTATTAAAATTTTTGATAAACATTTATTCATTCTTAAGTATCAATTTAAGTTATAGTGTCAGAGTTTACCACCCATAACTTTCAACCTTAATACTTAGAATACTCGGTGGAGTATGAGGTCCAGTGGTAAAGCATCAGACCTAGGATTGTAGGATAGTGGGTTTGATCCTATGCCATAGCTTTGTGTTATGGTCCTGACACTTTATATGCATATGCTTAGTGCTGGGGTGGTACTCACCAACCATTCTTAAGAATATTCTTGGACTTTGAACTCGAAACTGATTTTTGAAAAAACACTTAGAGACCATTTTTTGAGACCAAAATTTGCAAGCATGTAAGGTCACCTAATACATAGTCAAATAAACTTTCACAGTTATTCTCTGTCGTGGTAAACTAGATATTTAAGGTTGAAATTTGGATTTTCGAGCTCAAGTCTAATACTTTTCTTAAGAATGGTTGGAATAACTCCTCTGATTATTTAAATTATAGCCCATAAAAACACCTCATAAAAATATTTTTACTTTCATATGAAGTTGAGGGTCACTGTGTAAAGATAAATACAAAACAGTGTGCATAAAATTTAAAGACAAATTGACCTCTGTATCTGTCATCTTGAAATTTCACAAGGGACAGGTCTTTGGATAGCTCTAGTAGGTTGTTGAAAAAGCCACAAAAAGTCCAAGTTAACTAGGTCTGTGATAAGGTTAAGTTACATTGTACTCGAACATCTCGGTACTACAAATATAAATTCTGTAAGAATCAGTTATTTTTGCCAAGTTTAATTATATTTAATTCCAAAAATCCAATAGGCAATTGGTCATGCATTTTCTTCATTGTGTTATGTATGAACTATTTTATACTTTACATATACCGGTATAATGTAAAAATATACAGAATCTGTGTAAATATTACTGAGATTATTTAAAGTGTATGGTTTATAGATTGTTAAGATTTAGTTCAACTAATAAGACATTAAGTTTATATTCTTCTGTGATAAATATTTGCAGCATGTATTCCATGCAATTTCAAATTTTTGTGCGCGATACAATTTTCACAGTTTATCTCTTGTAAAATAATCACTATTGATTCAAAATTGTTTACTATAATATTATTGAATTACTTATTTTATTTCCTGTGATAAGATTATAACTTCCATTTATTATGCCGGTGTCATATTATATTTTCACCTGCCTAAAAATTCACCCACAGGTGAAAATATAATATTGTATAAAATATCATAGAATTTTGCTATAATATAGTCCCCCCCCCCCCCCCCCCCCCCATAATATTTTCACCACCCTGCACCCCTGAATTTTATTTTTTTCAAAATTGATCACCACTACTAGGATAAAAAAGCATTAAACTTCAATGTTGATATACATTTCGAAGAAAAGAGAGGCGGGTGAAAATATTATAGAATTTTACTATAATATTATTACCCCACCTCCCCAGCCCCATCTTAAAAAACATTTTTATCCCAAGTTGATTATCTACACTATAATGACTATACTTAAACAAAAAAAAGTAGTCATAATGAGACAGTTACCAAATGTATTTTGTAAGAATAGAGGGGCGGGTGAAAATATTAGTGCCATTATATTTTAATTAAACAGGACGTTTTCTTGTGATTTTGGACAACGTCGAGAAAATGCCATATAAAACTAACGTTAAATACGAAATAACAGGCAAACATCGTGTTTATAGGTGTTTCATTCGAATTCGAATTCGAATTTATGAAAAAACTAGCACAAACACCCCCTCTTTTTATTCAGTCATACTGTAGTGAAATAAAGTTTATCATATGTACAATTCAAGAACTTGTACCCGAGCATGTTTGTGCAATCAAGCGTGAATGTTCAGAGTTTGTTGGTTTTAAAATCTTTTGTTTTTTATCAAGCCCTGTGTAATGATTAAACATAAAGGTAACATAAATTAACATCTGAGACTAAGGTGTTGCTTTTCTGTCGATGGCATTAAGTTTTTGTTTTTACCTTATTTCTCAACAGTTACAAGTGCTAGGACACTCATATTTGGATCATAGTTACAACTAACACCCTGCATCACATTATATACTGCAGATGCTGAGTGTGACCTACATTTCATGGTCAATTGACATTGTTTGATGCTGAATTTTGCATTTACCTCCAACCATTTACTTCTTTTTTTTTTTTTGTTATTTTATAAATATGTTTTACTTAGAAATACTGGTTAAAGTTTTGTGAGTTCATATCTCAAAAATCACTTAATGTATTTGATCGAAACTTCACACAATACTTCCTACATTATTTCTTAGTCATTAAACCTACTACATTAACCAAGCTAGATAACTCTTGCATGAATATATTTTAATTTTTTTCTCTCCCATGTGTGTATTAACTGTCAAAGTGAACATGGCGAAACATATCATTCCACGGAATTCTTGTCTCTATTTAAGTTCTAATCTAATCACAGGAAATAAAATAATTTAATTAAAAGTATTTTAATGATTTAATAATGTTATTACGAACCATTTTTCAATAAATATTGACCATTTTATAAGGAAAAATAGGTGAAAATCTTCCGAAAAACATGTACCACTACAGGGTGCTGTTTACGAGATTCTGCAGGACTATATTAAAAAAACAAAGCTACAACAAAAGCTGATACTTCATAGTATAAATGTACAGATTTTTGATAAATTACGCCAGATGTCAAAAAATCTGATAGGAATGCCACTAATTACCTTAAGTAGCAACATTGTCAAATCTTTTACAGGAGTATTCAGAATATATTTGTATTAATTTGACCAATATTGTTCTTTATTAGTCGTTTAATAAAAAAATAACTTTTTGAATATTTTGAGAAGGGAAGTCAGGAAAATATCTACCGAAGAATGACAGCAGCTATTGTTGCAACAACTGACCAGACGCCAGAGCGACTATTGCCCTGCCTATTGTCCACCTGGCATTGTTTGTCCATGTAAAATGTAATTTGTAAATACAATGTAACACTATGTTGTTTGTTCTTAGAAACCGTTTGTTTGTCTTAGGAAAATGGCGGTCCTTGAAACAGTATTGATTGCTGATTGGACTTGTTGATTGACAGCCTACATCAGGTTAATTAGTTTTAGCTTTCTTCAAGCTCGGCTTTATTATAATGTTTATGATTTTATCTGGGCGTCTGATAGTAAGATAAGGAAAGTCTACTGAAGACATAAACTACACGTTATATTGTAATAGTTAAGGATAAATAACAAAATGAAAGAAAAAATCTGAGTATGTATATGGACTTTGCAGTTATGCAATATAATACTAAAATTGAACAAGGTATAGCACTTCTTATTGCATAGCTCGAATGTCCATAACTGTTTTATCATATAAACTATAAATAAATGAATTCTGATTCTGTTGTAAATAATGGGGAAATATATATAATTGATTGCACATTTTTCTTTTTTGTCGTATCAGCATCTATATTGTCAATAAATTTATTAATATCAGCACAAATCTTTTGTTGTCAGCCATTTGTAAACAGCATTGCATTTTGGACATCTCGGTTTTTCATCAATATATTTGGCTTATGATTGGAATCCCCACTGGCTGTGATATATTATAATTGTATGCACAGTTTTGCAAAACCGAAAATAAAAACTGTTAAATATCATATAGTGTTTTGTTTAATAAGAGATCATTCTGGCCAATCAGAATACATTTATTTATGGATCATATAATGACAAGATATACTGTTGTGTTGCGGTCATTCTAGTTGAATGTTCTATTTTATTGTAATGTTATCATTGTTAAATGTTATGAGTCAGTAAGATGTATGTGCCCAGTGTATGTGTATGCTGTGGTTGTGTGTGTGTGTGTGTGTGTGTGTGTGTGTGTGCGTGTGTGTGTGTGTGCTGGAGGTGGGGGGACTCTGGAAATGATAGCAGCTTTATGTTATGCTGTTCCAAAACTTGTATAACTTAACTGTTACATAATGTACCAGATTATTCTTGCTTTTATTGCACTTTTTGTGACTCCCATTGGTTAGAGACATGACTGTTTTTGCTCAAACAGACAATTGCTGCCCATCTTTCTTATTTTTTATCAAACTTTTCTCATCTGCTGAACTTCCATAGTTTCTGCTTGATAAATTCAGTTCCTTTAAAGATCTTTTGATGACATTTTTTGGATATGTCAAATCAAGGTCACTGTTATTAAAAATATTAAAACAGAGGTCACTGTTACTAAAAATATTAAACCAGTTTCTGCACAATAACTTTAGTTTCCTTTACGGTAATCGGATCACTTTTTATGAGTAGGCTCCTATCATGAAAAGGAAAGCATGGGTTGTTTTTAAAGTTAATTGATTTAAAGTTACTACATTACTTTCAAAAGTGTTTTTAATTGATTTTTTTTTAGTAGATATGTCCAGAGAATTTAAATTTCAAGAGGAGCTTTTATGATTGTTATTGATAATATAGGTTACAGTGTTGATGTATAATTTTTGTGTAAAAAAATGAAGGATAAGCACTTAATGTTTCTTTAATAGTGCCGATTGTTTTTTGTTTTTTTAAAGAGACGGTGTTTGTCTTTGTTTTGTGAATTTTCTTGAAGTATTAAGAAAGTTAACTGCAAAAATGTTACTTGAAGTGGGTATTTTTCCTTTAATTTGTTACCCCCTCCATAGCATAGTTTTGCCACCATGGGTTAGGTGTCATGTGCAAAGAAGATGTCTCTAAAATTTTGTATTCAGCAGCTGCACTATTTGTTAACCAGTTTTATTGTATAAATATTGTTTTTATTATGTATTTGGTTTATATTTAATTGTGTTTTATTTTTGATTGTGACTGTAACAGTAATTACAGTGTTTTTATGTACAATTTGTAGGTAAGTATGTTTCTGTACAATGTATTTATTTTTGTAATTGGATAATATTTAATTTTCTTGTCATGTGATATTTATGTCTTAGTTCATAGGCTACTGTCTGTCTGTATGTGTGTCTCTCTCTTTTGTCTGTCTCTGTCTGTCTGTCTGTCTGTCTGTCTGTCTGTCTGTCTGTCTGTCTGTCTGTCTGTCTGTCTGTCTCTCTCTCTCTCTCTCTCTTGTCTGTCTCTCTCTCTGTCTCACTCCCTCTCTCTGTTTCTCTCTCTTTAAGCTTGTTCTACCGCATGTTTTATCATTAGTTACCTCCACGCCTCATTTAACATATACTTCTATCCTTGTGCTTACCTATTTATAGTATCATATAATTTTAGGGGCTAAAAATCATCCCATACTATTAGTTTTTATGCCCGCTTGAGGGAACCATATAGAAATTGCAGTATCCGTTCATTCGTCTTTAAGTTCTTTCATTTGGATGTAGTATAGGAACTATTCACATTTCTCAGATTAGGTAATGTATATATCTCCAAGTATAGGGACTGTACATATTTCCCCATATAAGGATTGTACAAACTTCTCTATATGGTGACTACACATTTACCAGTATAGGGACTGTATATGCTCAGCAGTGTGTGAACAGAACATATATAGTGTTTGTTTACATTTTCCAGTATAGGGATTGTACAAATATTCCAATATGCATATCCTAAATATTTACCAGTATAGGGATTGTACATGTTTCCCATTACACAGACTACATATTTCCCAGTATAGGGACTGCATGCTTCCCAGGAATCTCCTTTTTTTGCACTTATGTTATGTGTCCTCGCTTTCTTCGCTTTATTTCTTACTTTTGCTTTCTCAGTCATCTATTCATTTACTTTCATCATTATTTTATTTGCTGAATGTTATTGTCATCTTGATTCTAATGTTATTTAATTGTGCAAGTTGATGGGGAATTTGGAACTTGTGACTCAACCTGCTTGGTTGTTATTTAAAGCAAAAAAATACACATTTCCCGATGTAGGGATTGTACACAAGGGACATCAACTAATATAAGACTGTACACATTTCCCAATGTAGGGACTGTACAAAAGGGACATCAACTTATATAAGCAACTTATATAAGGACTATACACATTTCCTGATGTAGGGACTGTACACAAGGGACATCAACTAATATAAGAACTATACACATTTCTCAGTGCAGGGACTGTACACAAGGGACATCACTTTATATAAGGACTAAACACATTTCCCAATGTAGGGACTGTACACAAGGGACATCAACTTATATAAGGACTATACACATTTCCTGATGTAGGGACTGTACACAAGGGACATCAACTTATATAAGAACTGTATACATTTCCCAATGTAGGGACTGTACACAAGGGACATCAACTTACATAAGGACTGTACACATTTCCCAATGTAGGGACTGTACACAAGGGTCATCAACTTATATAAGGACTATACACGTTTCCCAATGTAGGGACTGAACACAAGGGGTATCATCTTAACAATAAATATTTTAAGTGTTTGGACCAATGAAACAAGCTTTAAAAATTGCACTTTTTTCTATCTTAAGTTATTAACAAGTCATAAAGCTGGGTAAAATTAATAGCCAACCTATGAGTGAGGCTAGCTGATTCCTGAATGTACCGTTCCTTCCCTCTGCTGTCAGCCGTTACATGTGTTATATATGTGTTGAATCTGTAAACAATATCTTTTATTTTGTTCTATATTATTGTTGTTGTTTTTTTCTATCATTGAAAATAAATGTGTCCGATTTAATGTCAAATGATTAAATTAATAAAATGTTTCGAAATACTGAAAAAAAGAAATATTAAAACAAAACTCTTGCTTACTGTTATTTATAAATTCCAATCAAGAAAGTGGTGTGTGTGTATGTGTTTGTGTTTTAAAGATAATAATCGTTTATGTATGTGAAGCCATACCTTTACATACAATGTTTTGACTCTTACTCAGGTTTTTTTAAATAAAATGACATTTACGCGCAACAAGCCATGGAGAGTGTACAATTTGATTTTTCATTATAATAAATGTGTGAGCACAATAATACAACAACATCTCAAAACGTTATTTATTTCTACAACATGCCAACTACACAAAAATGGAAATCAATCTATATAATAATCCTAATTCTATAGTTATTGTATTATACTGAAAAGATAAAGAAATACTGGGTGAATTTCACAGTCGCGTTATCCCACCATTGTAACGAGCAATTTGAACACTTTCTGCACTGTTTTCCTCTCTGTCAGTTAATATAAACATAATTCAGCCAAAAATTCAAAAGCCTTCAATATATAAGGTGTCCAATGCGTCTATATTAGAGGTGTCCAAAGGCGTCTATATGAAGTAAAGGGTTAAGAATATGCGTGAATTTTATTAGTGATTTTATCAAAATGATCTTTATTATTGACAAAACCATTAATGCCTTCACAAACAATCTGAAACTGTAAATATCAACAATGTGGTTCTGAAATTCACCCAGCTGTTCTTTATCTGTTCGGTATAGATTTGCCTCACCATTTTTACATACAGTCAAACCTGTATAAGTGGCTGGTCACCTCAACTGAGAAACCACTTGTCTTAAGCAGTCGCATTTGCCATTTCCGATTTCAATGCTTTCAGAGCAGATTAACATGTATTAACCCTTTACTTCATATAAACGCCTTTGGACCCCTTTAACATAGAATCCTTTGGACACTTAATATAGAAGGCTTTTGAATTATTGGGTGAATTAGAATTATATTAACTGACAGAGTGGAAAACAGTGCAGGAAGTGTTCAGATTGCTCGTTACGAGCAATCTGAACTCTTCCTGCACTGTTTTTAAAGGCCTTCTGTGATTGGTGTGGGAAAACGCGTATCTATGGAGTAAAGGGTTAAACAACAGCCTGTCTTTAAATGACCACTTTTGCACCATCCTTTGACTGGCTGTTTAAAACAAGTGCGACTGTATGTTAATAATAGTGGCACATTCCCGCGTATAATCCCTGTGTAACAAGCCTTCTTTCAAACTGTTCAGGACCCTGACACACATTATGTTAAACAGAAATTCCTGAAAATAACATGTGCCTTGCTTTATATTACTAGGCAAAATATTATTTCTGTACGTGATATTATGTTTGATGTATTGAACAACAGCTACAACACATATGTTTGGAGGTCAGACCCATGCTGAATATCTAAATACGACAAACAAAATGCTTCTAAAACGTCCCAATCTAATCTTACTTTGTATAATAATAGCACCTTGCTATAACAGAGACTTATAAACAACTAAGTCTTTGGCTATAACTAGGAAACAGATATATATATATAAGCTAGTATAGCTTTCTTCTTTTCATTTGTAATTCAATGTGTGTATTAAATGTATGACCTTGTATATTGAACATAAAATATTGTTTAAACCTAAAATGAATGTCAAACTTAAGTTTGCCACCAGAAAACTGACTGGTACTGAAGGTAAATATGAATTGAATAACACATACAAAACTGCACTCAGGTTTTAGTGAATCAGATTACGACTAGAACAGAACAAAAAATATATTTTATCCATAATTATTTGTAGTCATTGTAGTTTTCTTTTATTGCCAAAGTAAAAATTGTTCAGTGATTTGATTATTATACTATTAAAATATAGAATCAAAGAAAATCTCAAATGGAAGATGTTTGTGAAACTGAATTCTAGGTTAGGATAATTATATTAAACTTGAAATAAAATTGATTAGTGTGTAACCTCATTTGACAACCAATGGAATCGCTTCAATTTAAAATAAAATGTGCTTTAATTAAAACAGCCTACAATATAATTTAATTATTAAATTTGTTTGTTATTATTAAGAAGTTCGTCTTTTAGAAAAGCAAGCGTCACATATGATCAAGACTAGAATGAATCGTGTACAAACTTCAAAGCCATGCGAGTGATGCCTAGAAACGGCCTTAGCAATGATTGGGCTATCAAACATGCATATTCTCAGCTTTCATCGTAGCTCCACCCAGAGTTACATAAACTGTCATTCAAAAAACCATTTAAGTTTCTTAATTGTTAAATTGTTACTTAATGAACAACTATTGCATGGAGCTTACTTTTAATAAAGTCAAAGTTTAAAGTCAGTTATAGAAATTTAGATCTATTTAACTTAAAATTCAGACAAATCATCATCCAAATAGGAGATAAATGCATGTTTGTCGTTATTAGACATTTCATCCAAGTGATTTTGTTCAACAATGTCAGGAGCACTTACAATGATATTTTTATTTAAAACATAGACTGCTAATTGGTCTTGGACATGTTCATTTGCTAATTGATGTTGATGGGTGCTTTGCTTGTCGGGCTTGTAGTATATCACTTTGCTTGAAAACATTTTCTCGACCGAATCAATGTATCGTCTTCTTTTCATGAAGCGTAAAAGATCTTTATCTTTTATAGTATATTTCTGTATACCATGTGTTATTAAAATTCTGAAATTGGATTTTGTTTCTTTTATCTTTTCTTGGGCAATATTCCAAGCAAGATTGAAACTTTCACTTGTTGGATTCCAGTCTTCAGTGAGACAGAAAATAATCTGTTTGCTTTGCTTTACAAGTTGAGACAGATTGTTCTGGAATGAAAACCCAACTATAAAGTCAAAAGCCACATCACACACCACATAATTGTAATCCTCGTGCTCTAGCATTTTAACAACATGCTCGAAAATCCATTCTGTTTGTTCGCTAGCGTGAATGACACCATCAATATCCTCCCCATCATGTTCATTATCCTTGTCAAATGGATGAATTGCAAAGTAGATGAAAAGAAGGACCTTACATTCCAATCTGTAAGTGTATATAGCTATAATTGCTGTAAACGACAATAGCAAAACTACACACACTGCTAAAGTTGGTATTAGCACACTTTTAAAAGCATCAACATTTTCTTCACATGTGAATTGCTCATCTGATACTTCTGTTATCATTCTTCCTTTTTCGCTCTTTACATTACAGGTCATGTCACGCGTATTTTTTATCACGTCTTTATTTTGAACAATCCAACTTTTCATCCGAGCTGTCTTGCAATCGCAGCGAACGGGATTATGGGATAAGGTCAGAGTGCATAAATGTAAATATTTTATACTCTCAGGAATATATGCTAACAAATTTCTATGAATATTAAAATCCTTCAAGTTGATCATCCTTTCAAAAATGTTACCGTTTTGTACAATCTGGTGGACAATGCTCTACGTGTACTTCACAGTATGTTTCCTCGGCTTTAACTTCCGGTAAAGGTCTTCCGCTGAGCTCTGACGGAGATTGACATATCCAGTCTACAGAGAAAGCCACATCAGCATCAAGAAATCATTTTTTTACATTTTCAATGATAAAACGTGACAGCGGTAAAATTTTGCAATTGATCGAATTGCTCACAAAAATAAATTTTAAAAGTATTAATAAAATTAACAATTTATTTTTTATACTGTCGGCTGAATCACTAGCTAGATCAATACTATGTATATTGCAATCACTTAGATCTTATTTCCCGAGTCACCATTTCACACAATAGGCACTCTCTCATAATCTGTAAAACTACCAGGTATTGTTATGCTTTCAAACAAACGACGAGAGTCCATGTGACCAAGATATTTGGTAAAGGTATTGAAGCTTTTTGGATTTAATGGAAATCTGCCTTTGTTAAGCTTCCAGTACAAAATACAAATTCCGGTAATACTTTAATAGGGTTATTATGCAAATATATTTCTTGTAGATTTACTGAAACATTTGGAAAGGTGTTTCACTATTAACTGTCAAATTGTTATGCTCCAAATGAATCACAGAAAGACTTTTCAGTTTTGAAAAAACACCTTGAGCTAAAGAACTTAATTCATTGTTTGCCAAGTTTAAATAGGATAACGAATCCAAACTGGTAAACACATCATTAGAAAGTAACCGTAAATTGTTGTTGCACAAATCTAGCTTTCTCAAAGATGTTAGACCTTTGAAAACATTTTTAGGTAAGTAGTTCAGTTTGTTATAACATAAATTTATATTTTGCAGTCCTATCACCTTACTAAACGTATCGGATCCAATTTCATTCATCTGGTTATTTTTTGAACTGATCATATGTAAGAATCCATGAAAAATGTATCCACTCATGTCCTGGATAAGATTATTATCTAATTTATATGTTTGTAAACACATTTTGTGAAAGTTCTAGACTTTCAGAATCTACGTAGTAGTTTTGTATATAAGACAGTCTTGAGAGATTTAGCGGCAGAACAGCAGAAGTTTCAGTCCAAGGGAATAACGTTGGGGGTAATGTAAGATAGTTGAATGATATATCTAATGATTGTAAATTCGGGAACATATTCTTGAGAAACTCAGGAAAAGCCGTCCAAGTTAGATTTTGCAATACCAGTTCTTGCATGGCAGGAAATTCTTCTGAACAGTTGAATATTTCTTTAAAATCAGGTATTTCAATACCAGCATTATCATACCCAAACGAATTCACATCTGTCAGTGCTTCACATAGAGTGTAAGTGGAGTCATCGCTGTCATTGTCCAAATGATTACCAAGAACTAAGATCACGCTCAAGTTTGAAAAAGTGCCACGGTTTCTCCAGTCTTCAGTGCTCATGATGCAGTTATGCAACTTTATATACCCCACCACGTTATCCATAGGTTGGTTGTTATATCTGGAGACGTGAACACGGATTACTTCCTCACATACGACGTCAACATACCAAACAAATAAACTAGATGATAAATGAAACGTGCTTATCACGGCTGTTCACATTCTGCAATATCCTGACTGGATGAATATCTTTCTGCAAAATAAAAATAACATAGCCAAAGTTATGAACATGGTCAATAAAACAGGTAAATGAACATGCAGTAGTACCCACTAATGAAAATGAAACATGTGTATAGAGTTAATAAATAAACAAACTATTAGTATCTGCTCGATGGCGTTTTGCCACCACTGCAACCCACGGAGCAGCTCAGATAATGTACGACTGGCAGGAATAATGTGTTGACCAACAAATTTCAATACTTTAAAATCTTCCTTTGTTAACCACGAAATAATACACGATGTCAAAAATACATCGGCAGAATAAATTAGAATAAACTAATAATATCTTCTTTTGATATAATTGATATAGAAAACAAGAAAGAAAAGAAGTTTGAATACGCAGTTGGTCTAACTGAATATACAACAAACACTAAGAGGGAAAAGTCAGTTTTACATTTGCAAGAATATGTTTTTACACATTTGACAACAATTTTTTTTTTTTTTTTTTTGACGTTTTTATGACACATATGTCACATTTATAGTTATTACTCGGGGGTGGGGGAGGTACTTGACCTGAAAATGGGTAGGCCTACATATGTGCTCTGTGAACTTCAAAACATTGACACAAACTCTACATTGCAGCCTAAACTTTTGTGGTCAAAACTTTACAATCAAACCAATTATAGGGGTTGACACTCTGCATTCAAACAAATTATGTAGAGGTCAAAACTCTACATTTAATCTAAATAAAATGGCATAAGCTCTAGGATTGCATTAACAATAAAATACAAGTGTCTTAATGAACAAAAATGTATTACAGTGAACAATATTGACACAACTTAACATTTCAACATTTTACTTTTTACATTTGTGACCATTTTCATATTTGTGATCATTTTCACATTTGGGGGATATTCACACATTAATTAACAATTTAATGAGTGTTTTACTACAGACAGCACTGTATGTATACGGAACAGAATAGCTAACTCGCCACCGGACATTTTACGTATTTTCTTAAAAGAAAAAATAAAGCACTTGAATAAGATGGAGCTTATAGAAGAGTATTGGCAAAGTCAGTAAAAGTAAAACATAACTGACGTATACAAATGTTGATAACTCTACTCAATATTTTGACGATGATATTGGAAATACAAAAGTAGTAGGTCAGCATACACATTGTACTTTTTATATTTATTCTATATATTTCTCTTGTATATGCTGATGTGGTATATGTGCCATGTGGATGTTACATCAACTGTTGGACATGTTTTATGCTTACCTTCTAATGGTTCCCAGGGGGGTGTCATGCTGAGAAAACAAGCCATACGTATGCTGCTTTTCTGAACGAAACATACATGGTGGATCGGCCAGGTTTTGTAGCTGTCAGCTATAATCTGTTGTAAGTGACACCGCTATCACATTGAACAGGGAAGCAGCGAGCGAACACTTGAGCATGAGTGATTCCATTTTCCTGATCTGATATAAGAAAACAAACATGAGTATAACTAGTGAAAATAAAATAAAAAATGAAAACGTAGCATGTTTTTGTTAGAAACAGTGTATTCCAGTCTTGTGTTCAGTATTATACTAAACAATATATCATTCTGAAATTGCGCTGTAAAATATATAAGTAAAATTAATCCTGGGATACTGGCAAACTCCACGGATTGGTTAACTCTACTTCCAGAAGGTACGTAGACTGGCTTCTGTATGCAGGTTAGGATACTGGATCTCATAGCCATTGTGTGGACAATAAACTTCAAAATGCAATCGTCGTTATGTTTTTTCTTCATGTCTATTTATTTATAAAAGAAATGCTATATTAATCACACTTTAAACACCAAAAAAAAAAGAAGAAAAAGATCAATTGTGTGGTAAATTCAAGGTGTCAAAAATAAGAATAAACTTTATAATTCTGACAGGGGTCATAGCATTTAACTACTACTACTAATGATAATAATAATAATAATAATAATAATAATAATAATAATAATAATGCTAACAATAATAATAATAATGACAATAATAATAATAATAATATATAAATTTACATACAATATTCTCGTATCATTTATGTTTGTGATATAATACACATTCACTGTTCAGCAATGTCCTGCAGAGTGACCATTAGCAGTATACAATGTATGAGTTCCTAATTGAGACATAGAACATTTTATGGATTCATTTAATGATGACAATATGCAACTGTTCCATTGTATTAAAGTTTGTATTCTTTTTTGCAACACAATTTAACTATTATTTAGGACTGTGCTCAGTAACTGTTAATTAGCATAAGCCAACTAAACAGTATTTTACAAACATGTTAACATTATTAAACAGTTTCAAGATCATTGTCTTGTATTTACTCTATCGCTAGGCCACATCTGCGATCCTTGTGTATATTGTCTAAATTACAGTCCAACTTTGCAATTAAACTTTATAACCATTCCCTTTATTGTCGAAGTCTGCTTTTAGACGATTATGTCTTACGACCACATTTCTGTATTTTGTTATTATATGTCTCCTGAGCCAAAGATCATAATGATTTGAAGATCATTTTTACAAAGTGTTTTAAATTGATTAATTTTACATCAAATGTGTAAAAAGTGTTTACATTACGAGTGTTCATTGGGGCCCACTAAGGGGACTTGAGTTTTTACACAAGAATTTGGTCACAGACTCAATTAAGAACAATAAAGCAGGAGTGTGGAAAGAATAAATAATTTCCAGATATTTTTTAGATGGGCTATACCTACCTGTGTTGTGGCAGAGGTTGTAGTGTGATGGTGTTCATAATGAGAGGTATAAAGTTGGCCATTTCCTGGTGAACATTTGGCTTGTACAGCTGATACATCAACACCACAATGATCGGTAGCTCTGCCAGAACCTTCAGGGATGACACACCATTAGGGATAATGTTATACTGCAAATATATAAACAAGTAACTTAGTAAATAATACATTTTTCTTTCATTTCTTTGACGGAATATGGCTTTTTCAGTATCATTAATGGAGGAATCAAATGTCAGTGTTTCTAGAACAGTGTCACATAATCACTGTTAATATTCAGTGCACATAGTGTTTCATACAGATGTATGTTTTTAACAGTTTCTCAAACACATTTAAAGATTGTGCACCCTGGATATTGCTAGGCAATGTGTTCCATAAGCTCGGAGCAGAATGCTTGAAACTCCTGTTTCCAAATAGAACAGTTTTATTCCTTGGTACCACTAATGTCAGCGAGTTACTAGAGCGTAGGTCCCTAGCTGATCTATAAACCTTCAACATTTCTGGTATATATAGTGGTGACTGACCATGTAACGACTTGTATGTATGTATTAGGACTTTATACTGAATCCAGGTTACCTATGAAGTTCTTTCAGCACTGGAGTTATATGGCTGTGGTGTGAAGTTCTTGTGATAATACGATCAGCAGTATTTTGTACATGCTGCATTTCATTTCAAATGGAACTTGAAATGCTGACAAGAAGCACCTAACAGTAGTCTAATCTTGAAATAACTAATGAATTAACTTGAGTTATTGTGGCATCATTTGTAAGATATCTTCTTATACGGCCAATACTAAGTAGTTGAATATACGCAGATCTACATAGATAGTTTACTTGCTCTTCCATATTCATATGTGGAGTAAATATGGCACCAAGACTTCTAGCAGACTTCTTGCAAGCAATGAAGACTCAGACCAGTCTGTAATCACTCGCAGCCAAACCAGTCAAGAGTAACTCACTGTCAAACCAATCTCAAATCACTCAGTCAAACCAGGCTAGAATCACTCACAGCAAAACCTGTCCGGAATAACTCACAGTCAAACCAGTCTGACATACATCAGTCAAACCAGTCTGACATACATCAGTCAAACCAGTTTGAAATAACTCACAGACAAACCAGTCTGATATACATCAGTCAAACCAGTTTGAAATAGTTCACAGACAAACTGGTCTGATATAAATCGGTGAAATCCGTCTGGAGTAACTCACAGTCAAACCAGTCTGATATACATCAGTCAAACTGCTTTGAAATAATTCAGTCAAACCAGTCAGATATACAGCAGTCAAATCAGTTTGAAACAGTTACAGACAAAGCGGTCTGATATAAATCAGTGAAATCCGTCTTGAGTAACTCACAGTCAAACCAGTCTGATATACATCAGTCAAACCGCTTTGAAATAACTCACAGTCAAACCAGTCTGATATACAGCAGTCAAATCAGTTTGAAATAATTCACAGACAAACCGGTCTGATATACATCAGTGAAATGCATCTGGAGTAACTCACAGTCAAACCAGTTTGAAATAATTCACAGACAAACTGGTCTGATATACATGTAACTCAGTCAAACCAGTCTGGAGTAACTCACAGTCAAACAAGTCTGGAATAATTTGCAGTCTATCTAGTCTGGATTCACTTACAGTCAAACCAGTCTGAATAAATCATAGTAAAATCTGACTGGAATAACTGAAATCAAACCATGGACTGCACTGCTTGTTTCTTAATCAGAATTTTAACAAGATCAGAGAAATCCAACCATACCTCCTCATTCATCTGTTTGTGTAGCTCAATAATGATCTTCAGACATACCAATACATTTGCCTCATAGTTTATCTGTAACCATAGATACATAACTGTTACTATGCAACATAAGTGTTCTTACAGAAATATTACAAGAAATTTGCATGCATCACTGTTTTTGATGATTCATTGTTGTTGCTATGGAAATAAAACAGTTATGATTATTTTAATAAGTTATATAAATACATGTACATACAGATTTCCATTCATTCTTGAAGGCATGTTGCTTGAGACACAAATGGGATGGGTAGAGCAGAGGTATACCCTGCTGTGTACAATTTCTTTAGCAATTCATTTAAGATTTGATTTTTTTCAAGTACACTCCTCTCATCTAGAAAATATCATGTGCACATTCAACCTTATTTCAATTTTTTTTGGTAATATTTAAAGGTGATGAAAGATGTTTTTTACATTTCATTTTTTTATATTGATGTAATCATATTTTTCAAGTATTTCTCTTCTTTTTTTATTATACTTATAATACAGTCAAACATGTTCCAAGAAGCCAGTCAAGGGAAGGAGCAAAAAGTAGCCTTTTAAGACAGGCTGTTGCTAAACACAGGTTTATTTACTCTGAAAGCATAGGAATGGGAAATAGTAAATGTGACTGCTTAAGACAAGTGGTTGCTTAAAAGAGGTGTCTGCTTAAACAGGTTTTACTGTAGAACTATAATTGTAGTGGTCAAACTGTAAGAGGACAACATTTCTGCATAGTAATCAAGCATGTGAGCCTATACTGTACCTTGAGTAGTTTAAACATCAGAGACAAAATCTGCTGTACATACTTCTTCAGATGTTCATTACTTGGTACCCGGTGAATGATCTCCAGTAACAGCTTACGTAGTTGCTGCAAACAGAAACCAGCAATAAGAAATAACATATATAATAAAAATCCAAGAAAACATTACAAATGTTAAACATTGTACATAAAACTTATTTTTTCAATATCAAATACATTATGGTAATTGTTATTCATTTTGCCTTGTGTTATATGTATTATTTCTGTCTCTATTTATATTGTTATTTGTTATTTTATTGTATGTATGTGATCTCCGCATAGGAGGGAAATAAAGAATCAAATCAAAACTGATAAACTTGGATAGCTCACTACTGAGTTCCAGCAGGTCAATGTCGCACCTGTAACACCACCTTGGTAACTGGCAAAAACTTTAATTGCCAGGTGTCCTTAAAAAAAATATCTAAGAACAAAATGCAATATTGATATACATATAACTTTATCCACTTCATTGATTAGTGTATGTGTGTTGTGCACATATGTGTACATGTTTAAAAAATAATAAAGTCACATTTCTTATAAAGTCATATACAACAAGAAATGTCATTGGTAAGTGCCACTTGCCCCCCAAATGATCTGTGAAAATTACGTTATGTTTTATAGGTAGGCTAATGCAGGTGACACATCCTCATGACATGTTGATCATTTGTATCAAGCTATTTTAAAATCCCTCCATGTAAAACGAAGTCACATGTATTGTTTGCCATGCTCCTACCTACTCACTAAAACTTGCAGCAACCCAAACATTTTTATGGACTTTCAAAGCCTTCAATTTTTTTTCATGATTTCTGTCCATTTTTCTTTGAAATGACTATGCAAAATCAAAATTTGGAAAAAAAAAAAATTTAGCTGCCTACCTACCCACATGAAAAATACTGGGTCAGAGCACAGCAAACAAATAGGATGGCCCTTAATGCTACAGACATCTCTGTTAGGCTTACATGTTGTTATAATTTACCTATTATGTTCCGCGTTGACAATGACCTATTTAAGTATTACAGCAAAATTGTTCATTTACACAAGCTAGGCCCTGTTAGCTCTGTCAATAGTGCATATAATTATCAATACAGGAGTCGAGAGTTGGAATCACTGCCCTGCCACAATCTTCATGATGATTGATATACTACATTGTATCTCTTTATCATTCATGCTTCACCTCTGATTTAAGTGTGGAAGTCATCAGTTACTTGAGGAGATAGGTGCTCTAGTACTTGTCAACCGCCCAGGATCTCAGAAAAAGAGTGGTTAGGTAAACTGATCATCTGTTTGCCCTCGAAGGCATAAATGATGCTACATAATCAAACAAAACTATGGATTGTCACCCATATATATCCGCATGTGTATGTTTGGAGATGAGGACTATGTAAACTTCTTATAACAAACCTGACACTGAAATGGTTTATCACTGTATGTATCTGCATGTGACTCTTTACAGAGATGATGAAAGTTTAAACTTCTTATTTAACCCTTGACAATCAATTGGTTTATCACCCATATGTATCAACTTGTGACTGTTAGAGCTTACAAAAGTGTAAACATTCAAATGGTTTATCACCAGTATGTACATATATGTGCCTGTTTATTTAAAAAAATTCTTGTTGGGAGAATCCGACGATTAATTCGTATTTGGAACCATTGTAGCATTGTATTTTTGTGCATCTGAAAGAAGATGTGTATATATCAGACCAGGTTTCTTCTTCAATAGTATAAATAAGTTTTGAAGTTGGTTTTGTATTATTTTGATTGTCAGAGAATAATATAGACATTTTAATCCCTGAATGTATTTGATAAAAAAAACGAACGTTACAGGGAATAATTGGAAAAGCTATTTTTAAGGTTGGCATTTTAATATTAAATTTTGTTGCAAAGCTTTTAATTGCAGCACTTACTGCATTAAATTGAATAAAATTTGTTTTTAAATTATAATGTATTTTAAACTCTGCATATGTATAAAATCCTCCTGTAATTTTTACAAGATCATTCATAGAAGCTATACCCTTTTTTTGCCATTTCTAATAAAAAAAATGTCTTTACTCTCCCGATTTTAATATAAGGATTTAAACAAGAGGCCCAAGAGGACCTGAACGCTCTACTGGTAACAGATGCTTTACAGGACCTCCATGCAATGCTACATGTACATATGCAAGTTTAGTTCAATAAATATGAAGATGCTATCATGTCTACAACATATTCCCTATATAACTCTATGTAAAACAGTGATAAAATCTATTAGGGGACCTCCATGCAATGCTACATGTAGAATATCTAAGGTCTAGGCCTTGAACTTTCAGAGAAAATGTTTTTTTTTTAAATTTCACTTAAAATGTGTTTATAAGCCCTGTGGCAGGAGCAATTGTGGTCGAATGATGCTGGTTGAAGAACTCGTCTGAGATCTTGTGGTTATATAACTGCTGTGCAAGTTTGGTTAAAATTCAATGAAAACTGAAGGTACTATCGCATCTACAACATTTTCCCAATATAACTCAATGTAAAATGGTGACCCCTGTGGCGTTCCCAAATTTGACCCCAGGGACCCGACTTCAACAAACATTTTAGGGGATTCCCGTACAATACTACATGTAAAATATCTAAGGTATAGGCCTTGAACTTTCTGAGAAAATGTTTTTGAAATTTCACTTAAATGGGATTATAAGCCTTATGGCGGGGGCATTTGTGGCTGAATGACGCTGGTTCAAGAACACTTCCGAGATCTTGTGGTTATATAACTGCTGTGCAAGTTTAGTTCTGGTTCAATGAGAAATGAAGGTGCTATCACGTCTAAAACATTTCCCATATGCATGTATAACTCTATGAAAAACCTTGACCCCTGTGGCAGCCCCAAATTTGACCCCAGGGACCAGACTTCAACAAATCTTTTAGGGGACCCCCATGCAATGCTACATGCAAAATAAAATAATGAAGGTGCTATTACGTCGACAAGAAAAAGGTTAACAGGCGGACAACGGACGTCAGACAATGGATGACGGACGATGGATAATTTACCATCACATAAGCCTTTAGCCAGCAGAGCTTAAAAACTATGAATTTGATAAAAATGTATTTACATTTGGCTTACTATAGTCTAAAATCATAGAGTATGCTTTAAGTACATCTTTCCGAAAAGGTTTTTCATTTTTGATACTAACTTATCTGTATAATGTTTTTTTAAGTTTATAATATCTTCCCTCATTAAAATGTTTTTGCATAAAATGATAATTCTTTAAGTGTTTTACTTAATGATATTTCTGAACCATCAAGGACAGCTGAAGTGTCATCAGCAAACTGAGAAAGCATGTATTCATGACTGTTTATTGAGATACCTTTAATATATTAATTGTGACACATTTTTATGTATTTTTTTTTTCTGGAACACAGATCACATTACCAAAAGTTCTAAAAGCACCTTGTTTCCATAGATTGTCATCTGTTGCTCTAACTACGGGGTTGCCCACAATATCAATGGTTTGATGACACCCCTTCATTTTTGACAATTCTGTCCACTTCTTGCAGTGTAACAGTCTACGCATCTTCAAACTGTTATATCTTAATCAAACAGCACCTAGTGTCATCCAAACTTGGCATAACTCATGACAATGTTCCATTGTTCTCATCTGTAGGAAAAAACATGAACATTTAAATCATTTTCAAAACAGAAATATGCTTAACCAATTTGCACAGCTCTTCTTTCTCAAGTATAATAGATTTGCTACCGTCATGTAAGGGAGGTAATTCTTAAGTAAGATCTAATGAAGAGCAAACCAGTCCGTCTCAACTCATTGAAAAATTTGTTGCTAAACTTGCACTATTTTTCTTCATAAAATAACATCTTTTGCTTTTTTTTTCAATTTTTAAAATTAGGGTTAGAATTTGGAAGGGTATCAAAGTGCACTTAATGGCGGTTTCTGAAAACATGAAAACTGCACCAACATGGTATCACCAGATCATGAATATCTCTTTTTCTGAGGCAGTGAATTAAATTGCTTTAAAAATGTTAATATACTTTCTGAAATGATTATTCTGTTTTAATTAAATACGTTTCATTTCATATGTAATAGTATGTATTGCTGATGTTCAAATATATGCCCATATATGGAATTACATGATTTTTTAATAAATCTGCTATTATTTAACAAAACATTGTCTTTTAACTTTTAATTTCTGCTTCCAAATGAACTTCATTGTTTGCAGATATATTCACCTGGCTGACTATTCTGTTTATAATCTGTATGTACACACGCTGCAGCTTCCCAGGTGACACTGTCCAAACATCCAATTACTGTACAGTTAGCTGCTGCCTGTTCTTGTATGGAGACAAGCAGATAAGATAAAGATAAATCAATTGTCAAATGTTTTTGAAAAAGCTAGGAAGTAATATATTTTGTGGTGAAAAAAAATCAGAATATCAGTAAATATGTGAAATACACAAAATATTTCAAAAATGCTAGTTAAAGGGCATAAAAAATTGTAATTCAAGAAAAGATTTGATCCAAGAAGATCATTAACTTGCACGGAAAGATGGTCTGGTATTGATTCCAGCAATCAACCAACCACACTGTAGAGAATGACAAAAGACGTTTATTATAGTGTTATTATACAAGACAACAAGAGTTGTCAGAAGACAACAAAGCTCGCCTGTGGGATAAAACTCACCACCTGTGCAAAGATTGAGATTAGAGACAAACACCAAAACTTAAATGCAACTAAACACAAAAGTTTAACCTGGATGTCTACAGATGACGCTGATGACAACACCGGGGACATGGCAATAGCTCTCCTGGACATTTGTCCAGCTAAAAAGTCAGACATTTTACTGTGTGAATCAGTTATTATTATTATTATCATTATTATACCGTATTTATATATAAAATACACTCAACAGTGCTTTACAAAACAAAAAGTACATACTGTGTATAAAACAAAGACATTAAATGAAACAACATACTTAGAAACACCTTTAACTTGAGGGAAAAAATGCAAACATATTACAAAAGGTTGCAGGTAAAAAAATACACTGCAGCCATAAAATAAGTAAGATATGTCACGTTTAACAGTTCAGTTAAAACAACAAAAATACCAAAGTTAAAACTACAGATATTTTATTGAAGTACATAAAACTTTTTTTCCATTCCGTAAAACACCAAATAAGTCTAAAACATCCAGAAAGTTCAGTTCCTATATTATATTGTATAAAAAAGCGTGTTTTTAACAGCATTTTTAACATATTTAGTTTAAAAGTGTCTCAGATGTTGGTGGGAAGAGCGTTCCATAAACTAGGAGCAACATAATATTTCCATACAGGTTTGTACTGGTCCAAGGTACACCTTTAAATCCCTATTTGGCCTGTACTCCTTCAGTATGTCTCTGACATAGTCGGGAGACTGATTGTGCAAGGCTTTATAGGTGTGAACAAACAGTTTGTACTGAATACAGTAACACACAGGCAACCAATGGAGTTCTTTCAGTACTGGCGCTATGTGGAAAAGCGGCAAGTTCATGTCACAATGCGAGCTGCAGTATTCTGCACACGCTGTAATTTGCTTAACATGATGTTAGAAACATCATTAAGGAGCACATTGCAGGAGTCCAACCTAGACGTTACGAGAGAATTAACCAGGGATTTTGTGGCATCACTTGTTAAAAATTGTCTAATGTGTCCAATATTTCGAAATTGGACAAAAGCAGACCTAAGTAACACATGGCATTTACATGTTGATTCATATCCTTGTTAGGGAGTAAAAATAGCACCAAGATTTCTCACTCTGTTGGTAGATTGTATTAGTGATTCACCAACCTTCACCGATACATTTTCCACATGCTTGGAATTGTTTTTTTTATGTAAAAAGCATTACCTCTGTCTTGTCAGTGTTTAATTTAAGCATGTTATTATTGATCCACAATTTCAGCTTGGCAACATTCAATGCAATGCATTGCCTCACTATGAGAAACAGAATTGATTGGTTTGAATGATATGTAAACTTGAGTCATGGCATAGAAATGATGGAGCAATCCATGACTCCTGCATATAGCACCAACCGGTTTAGTATAAATGGTAAAATATTTGGGACCCAAAAAAAGATCCACGGGGAACACTGTATTTCCTTAACAAGTATTATATATTCTGAAGTAGCTATTCAAATTTTTATCATGATGATAACAACGAATTACATATTAATCTACTTGATTCATCGTAAGTCAAAATATATGTTATTGACGAATGTCGAGTCATTATTAACTTAGAAGTTATGTAATAACGGGAAACAGATTCTAAATCTACTCTTGTTATTGTGATTAATGTTATATGTATTGAAATGATGTACATTTTTTTAATAAAATACTGTTAAAACTATTTCCTTAGCACAGGACATGATAGTTTGCCATCAACACATACTGACTTGTAACGTTCATTCAGGTATGACATCATCCATGTAAGTATTTTGTCGGCGATTCCGTAATGATGTTCTAGTCGGTGAAGTTATAGGGTTCGGTGATCACAGCAGTTGATAAGAACATATACCAGCAACAAAGATTCTAAGGCCAGACAAGCCATCTGTCAGTGCTATGAAAGATGCACTAAAACCATGTAGTAAAGATGAAAGTGAAAAACCAAAGGAACTGTGTACCTACCATATTTTCCATTTGCGAAAGACTGTGGACGTGTTATTAAAGAACTACATAGAAAACAGATTCTGGTGAGATGCCTGCAATGAAAAATTTGAGTTTATAATGGAATTTGACAAGCAGATAGCATTTGGATGATGTGATAAACAAAAATTGCTAAATGTGGCTGAAACATATAATCTTTACAAACAAATTGAGACTGGTCGACGTAGATCAAAGTCAGCAGATATCAACCAGTCAGAAGCAGTGTGACAGCTGGACACTAAAACTGGTCCAATATCAGTTGATTTGTGTAAAAATACTGCCTCCATCTTCCAACTCCATACAAAATCAATGCAATTTTGTAATGAATAAAGCAACAAAAGTTGCAGAGGCTAGTTTTCACTAAGCCGTTGTGCCAGGTCATCGAAAACTATGAAGCCTGTGGATTTGGCAGGGATTGTTCTATTACAGCCAGGGTGGATTCCCAGTATAGGCATAGTGCCACCATTGCAAAAAGGAAGTGCTTCCGTGGGGTAGTCGCATAATGGCGGTTGTAAATAATCCTCAATTCTTCTTCTTTAAAAATGCATTTTCCTATTTTTAATGCTCATTTTTTTATTTGAATGGCATTATTGATGTATTTTGAACATTTTGATAGCATTGTCATGTTTGAATTGTGAATTTAGAAAAAAAAAATGATGCTTGGAAATTGGGGTATGAATTCATGATTTCGGAAGTCTACTTTCACTTTGTCACCAGTGTACACACTGAGCAGAAAAAAAATCTCTTATATGACACATGACCCCTACTTTTCTCATCATATTTTGATAGTGCAGAGGTTGACAAACAGTAAAATGTAGGTTTCACTTCTTTCATTTGGGACCCTCTATGAATGACAAGCCTTCAAACTTTTATTATTTACTATAGAATAAAGAACAAAAATCAATGGTGGGGTTACACCTATAACAACAGCCTGAGACATACAGGGGAGACAACTCCAGTGCAGCCAACAACTCAAGTCAGCCCAACAATAAATGAGTTGCAAACAAAACAAATGAAAGTGATCGCAATGAATGTTGTAAGCAAACTCTATTCTCATAGTGATGCTGCAACATGTAACAAGGCGGGAGAGTGCAGTAAAAATATGAAGGGTAACCAGCCAATAGGTAAAGTTCATTACTTGTATTACTTTTTAATTATCATTTCCAAATAGTAAGTTTATAATATTTTTCTTAAAAAAGAAAAGTATAAAAAGAAAAACCAAAAACAAAAAAAAGAAACGGAAATACTATAGCACTATAATTAAATGTTATTACAGCTGAGCCACCACATGGCATGGTATATAATAGCTGAGCCACCACACCACCTGATATATTACAGCTGAGCCGCCACACTGCCTGGTATATTACAGATGAGCCACAACATGGCCTAATATATTACAGTTGATCAACCACACAGCCTGTTATATTACAGCTGAACCACCACACTGCCTGATATATTACAGCTGAGCCACCACATGACCTGATATATTACAGCTGAGCCACCACACTGCCTGATATATTACAGCTGAGCGACCACACAGCCTGATATATTACAGCTGAGCCACCAAATGGCCTGATATAATACAGCTGAGCCACCACACTGCCCGATATATTACAGCTGAGCCACCATATGGCCTGATATATTACAGCTGAGCCACCACACTGCCTGATATGTTACAGCTGAACCACAACACATCATGATATATTACAGATGAGCCACCACACTGCCTGATATATTACAGCTGAGCCACCACACTGTCTGATATATTACAGCTAAGACACCTAACGGCATGATATATTACAGCTGAGTCACCACAAGGCCTGATATATTATAGCTGTGCAACCACACTGCCTGATATATTACAGCTGAGCCACCACACTGCCTGATATACTACAGCTTAGCCACCACACTGCCCATTATATTACAGCTGAGCCATAACATGGCCTGATATATTATAGTTGATCAACCACACAGCCTGATATATTACAGCTGAGGCATACTGCCTGATGTATTACAGCTGAGCCACCACACCGCCTGATATATTGCAGCTGAGCCACCACATGGCATGATATATTACAGCTGAGCCACCACACCACATGATTTATTACAGCTGAGCCACCACACTGCCTGATATATTACAGATGAGCCACAACATGGCCTGATATATTACAGCTGAGCAACCACACTGCCTGATATATTACAGCTGAGCCACAACATGGCCTGATATATTAAAGTTGATCAACCACATCACCTGATATATTATAGCTGATCCACCACACTGCCTGATATATTAAAGCTGAGCCACCACACAGCATGATATATTACAGCTGAGCCACCACACTGCCTGATATAATACAGCTGAGCCACAACATGGCCTGATATATTACAGTTGAACAACCACACAGCCTGATATATTACAGCTGAGCCACAACATGGCCTGATATATTACAGCTGAGCTACACTGCCTGATATATATCCTAAGCTATACACAACAACATACATGTCCTAATAATGCAATATCTATAACAGACTGATGTATTTCACTAAACGCTTATATCGGGCAAACACAACTAAATTTGAATAACACTATAACATTACACAGAACAGCCAAAGAAATTTAATTTTATAGGATTAAGTGAAAACACTTTCATTATAACTTTTACAGATGATAAATGCAGAGGTGAAACTGGCCATGGAGGCAATTTTAAACAGTGATTTGCCAGTAACCACAAACAATATGGTTACTGATGGGGACAGCAAGGGTTCAAAGGAGCAAATGAAGCACAAATGGCCATGTGCGGGAAGTCGATGGAAAGAATGGCTGATGCTCACCGAATAAAAACAATGAGAAAACAAGATAACTTGAATAGTATTTTCTCCTGAAATGTTTCCCGGCCACACAAAATGAGATCACACTTACATACATGTACAAAGAAAGTTTGCAAAAGCCACAAAGTTCAATGTGAATTCAAAAATTTGCAATAGAAATTTGACAACACTTAATTTGTCTTTGCTGCAGGAAAAGTGTGAGAATGTGAAAACTACTGCCCTGCTTATATAATACTTGTCTTAAGTAGCCATTTAAGGGAAGGAGCAAAAATGACCTTTTAAGACAGGTTGTTGCTTTATACAGATTAATTTGCTCTGAAAGCATAGACATGGGAAATAGCAAATGACTGTTTAAGAGAATTGGCTGTTTAATAGAGGTGACAGTTTACACAGGTTTAGCTGTATATATTAATACTACTGCAAAAATGCCTTTGAAAGAAGTTATGCAGTATACAAGTTACAAGCATTCTCATGAATGCAAAATCATGTGACGCAATTTCTGTGTAGTGTCCTTGTGTCCTTGAGCAAGATATGCATATGCTTAGTACTGGTTCTACCTTAGCTGTATGAACTTGTTTCACATTCGATGTAAAATAAATAAGTTTAACCCTTTACTTCATATAGATGCCTTTGGACACCTCTAATATAGATGCCTTTGGACACCTCTAATATAGAAAGCTTTTGAATTATTGAGTGAATTATGTTTATATTAACTGACAGAGTGGAAAACAGTGCAGGAAGAGTTCAGATTGCTCGTAACAAGCAATCTGAACTCTTCCTGCACTATTTTCAAAGGCCTTCTGTGACTGGTGCGGGAAAACACGTATCTATGGAGTAAAGGGTTAAAACAACTTACAGAATTATTTTGTCCAGTTCAAACAAAAGGTTGAGCTCCAGTAAGGACACAAATATGCAGTTGATAGTCTCCCTGTTGTGTGGTTCTTCACGATGAACAGTTAACAGTTCACACACACCAGATGCTGTGTCTGAAAATATCATGTGACACAAAGAATAAGTATTTTAAAATAGACAATATTCATTACTTACTGGATGTGTGACATATAACCGGTCACAAGTAGAAAATGTTATTTAAGACTGTCTAATGACTTTTAGACTATCTAAAGTAACACTTTAATAAATAAATATTATTGATGGTTTAGTGCCTCGGAAGCGGGAGACAAACAAATCAATTTATGTTCAAAGACTAACTGATAACAAGAACATCAATGTAATGCAATAAACTTGTAAGCTCTGTGTACCAGCTTTATGTTTACTGCACATGAGGGTCTTCCATGGCCGTTGTCTAATTGCCAACATAAAATCACATAACTTTCATTACTGGGGTCATAGGTCTGAGCCAAGCTCAGTTCAAAAACTTTATGTGAAAGAGTTTGCCAGTGACCTGCGGAAGGACTGAGGTTCTACTCAAGATTCATTTTGAGGTTTTGCTTGGGGAAAGAATTAGCAGAGGGGGGGGGGGGGAGGGGCTTGTTAGCTCATTTGGTAGCATATCTGACTATCAGCTTTCTTCAGAATCAAACTATAATAAACTAGTAAATTCTAACTAATAAGTGGAATGGTTCCAGCTACTTGCAGAGATGAGTGTGCTCTAGTACAGGTTAACTTTCCAGGATTCAAGGAAAGAATGGTTTGATTTACTGATTGTCCGTTAGCCCTTGATGGCATGAAATGATGCTAATATTCAAAAGAATTGTAGGGCATTATGTCCATGTTCACATCATTCTTTAATTCCAGAAAAAGCAGTGTCTTACACACTAGTTGTGAATGGCTATAAGGATGTAATTTTAATACATAATTATGCATTACTACATGTAACAATATAAACAGTATATCTTTCAAAAGTACCAGACACAAAACTAATTTCACTTCAATACAAATACATTATGAGAATTTTATATAACAACTAGTTTTTATCTAAATATAAAATAGTCAATTAAAGTCTATGTGAATTTTGTGAGAGATATCCGGAAACTTTAGGGAGAAGTTATTAGACGATAGCGCCTCTGACCACTCGCCTACGAAAGACCCTTTATGTTAAATAATCAAAGGGCCGTTATTCATGCAAAAATCACACAAGTTTGTGTCTACAGGCAGGCGAACAGTCTCAAGCCAATACACCTCCCCAGCCAGAACTATGTTGGTTTAAAACATATTGTTTCATTCAAATGTACATATATACACACAAGTTTAGGTATAAATATGGATTAGAACGGAAGATAAAATCTTATAATGTTCTTTTCCATGACATATATCAATTGTGAACAAATTTGGCAGATTATTAACAATTTGATTTATGCTCTCAGCATTACGAATATAACATAGTTCAAAATATATTTAATAAAAACGTTTAACATACTTTTAGCAATATTGTTTCTGATATATTTAAGAAACTTAGAAAATGAAGTGAGTAATTAGAAAAAAAAAGAAAGGTGATTAAAATGATTAAAGTAATGGATAATTATGTGAATTCACATAATAATAATGGTAACATTTTTGGACAAGTTCTGAACGGCATGGACAAAATTGGGAGATGGGCTGACCTCACCACGTAAATAGAACTAGCTTTGTTATTTCTTCAGACTTACTTACATGTTCAGGAGAAACGATTAGTGGATAAATTGTATTTGTGAACTGCTTCAAATATTTTAACATTATTGTCATAAGAGAGTTGTGGTTCACCAAAAAGAAGTATATTTAAAGAAACTGTACATAACTCACTGACAGATGTCAGGAGTGGTATGCGTTGATGCTGGTAAAGGTGACAATTGAGAAAGAAGTGAGCTGTGCTTTCTATTTGTCCACATGTACACAGGGGGGAATCTTCAATGTGTTTAAGAAATAGATGTTGCTTAAATGCACTATTGACAAGGGATATGTCATACACTGAAGCAGTCTAATGGTAGGGTACCTGCCTTGCATGCAGTTGGACTTGTGTTTGATCTGCAATTTCTGAGCACCAACCAAGAAAGTTTCTAGTACCATTTTTCCAAGTCTTTGATTTAAAAAAAATGTTTTCTTGCCTTATTTCATAGAAAGTCAAATTTCTGTACTGAAAAACTGTTTTTGGTGAACCAATACTTACCTGGGGTAGGACCATAATGACAGTGAAGATGTTTTGACCATACAGTAAACGATGTCAAACTGTTGTAACAAAATCTTGCATAGGAACCCAATACTGGTTAAACTGTGAAATCAAAATATGAGTAAAATGAAAACATGTGATTTAAAATTGTTTTATAGCTATGAACTTATTTCTAATATGAAGCAACACTTGTTATCAGATGTTGCATTAATGAACAAACTGAGGTATTATGGAGACAACCAACACGAAATGTCAACAAACATCAATAAATGAATGTGCAGAATGAAAATTAACCAGTTTCAGTCAATAACCTAGTTTATAGTACTGCAGATTTTACCAAATGCTGCAGCAACAGTAATCCTGTTTGTGCCACCAACCATGTCATACCCTGGAGCCACAGGTTATAAATTACAATGACATAAAACAAAAAAGATAATCCCCTTACATGTTAATAAGAATTAAAAACAAAATGAAAATGATCAGATGCATTAATTGACAACTGCAATAAGGTAAAGTGAAAGTTACTGTGCTCAAGAAAAGTATTAATTACATGTACATGTGTTTATACTGTTTGTCAAGTAAAACTGATAAAAAATAAAATGAGAGAAATTATTTACATCGACATCTGATTCCGGGCAGTATACCATTCTTTATATTGTCTCATGAATATGCATATCTACACCTGAACGAAGTTAGGAGCACGTCCTATCTTACAGCAACACTTGTGTACATAGAGATTACATGGCTATCTCGGATAATAATTGACTACATCTGTTAATTTAAATTTGTTGACAGTTTAATTAATTATATTGTCAAAACACAATAATTAATT
The DNA here is from genome assembly GCA_029582155.1 of Panopea generosa. Classification (NCBI taxonomy): domain Eukaryota; kingdom Metazoa; phylum Mollusca; class Bivalvia; order Adapedonta; family Hiatellidae; genus Panopea; species Panopea generosa. The sequence continues at coordinate 19,112,281 of CM055906.1, forward strand.
ATTGATTTAAGTAGTTCATAATTTGAAAATTAAGTTTTTATATCATTCAGCATGTGTATTGATATACTGGTTAAACCGTGTTTTATGATCTGATAAGTTGATAACTGAATGTATTTACAAATTCTCAGGGGTGTGGGGGAGGGAGGGAAGGGTCTGCTGTAAATTAATTCATTCACATCTGACCTGTGTAAACATTCCTGAAGATTAAGGCTAATTAACACCTCTCTTTGAAAGTGATTTAGAAGGGATACAAACCGGCTATATAATGTCAGGTTTCATGTATATTTGTGACTTACCACGTGTACTCATATAAGTGTCCATTGTCTAGAACACAACAAAACAGTTAACCATTTTATTTTTGTTCAAATCCTTCTACCGGTATCCTTTTTTTTTTTTTATAAAAATAAAATAATATGGGGGGAGGGGATATGACATAATAGGGGGTGTAACAGATCACAGAGAAATAATGAAAAAATATATAAAATAAAGGCAATTAACATTTTATTTACTTAATATACATGTTCAAACTCATCTTATTACAAGTATGTCTTAAAACAATGTCTACATTTAAATAAAGCCTATAATTTACTTTACATATCAGTTGTACAGACAGAAGCAGAGTAGACCCAACTGTTTCGGAAGCTGATCGTTAGTGTCTGTTAATATTAACATTGACATGTAGTCATATAGTGGGAGTAATACATTTTCCAGATTGTCAAGTGCAGGCCTGCAAATATATACTTTACAGGTGTACCAATTTATGGGGACTATATTTCTGACTTTTTTGTGTCTCTGTCATCATGTTTTCCATATTTTCTCTATGTTCTCCAGCATATCAATATACTTTTGATTGGACTGGATTTTTCTGGTTTACAGTGCTGGTTTTATCTTCTGGTTTACAGTGCTGGATTTATTCATACAGTCCATTCCCACCCTATAATGAAAGATACAAATATTATTCAATATTCTAAAATATTGACAATAAATTGTTATATATAATACTATGTTCCCATGTCTATAAAATTATGTTTATAAGGCGTAATACGGAAACACAAATTGTTTCACTTCTATTTCTTTATATAACATAATGTGTTGTTACATGCTGCGGTTTATGCATATATTAAAGAAAAAATAGATGTTTTTAAAGTTTGTATTTATTTCAAATAAAATACAAACAATAATAAGATATTTAAATTCATAACAATAATAGATAGATATGTAAACATGATAACTTACATTGCAATGTAGTCCTCTATCTCGCCTTATTTTGCTTTATACAATTTGTTTATTACACAGGTCCCTTAATAATGTTATGAAAATCAAGGGAAGAATCTGATCTACTATCTGATATCCAAAATGGAACAAAACAATTTTGGTCCAGGTCTCAAAATATCACCCCAAGTTGATAGGGGTGTAGCCATTTTCCTATGTAGTTATATAGTCGTCTGCTAAACAGCTGGTAGTGTGATGAGCTCCTAACCTCGCTTTGATAATAGAATGTCTGGCATCCATATAATTTGAGAGAGACCTATGACGGAAAAGCCATTGATAACAACATACAAATCTGAGTGTTTCACCAAAAAGAAAGACAATTCTGGGCAACTTATTTGCAGCAGACAAGCCTGGAAGAGTTGTCTCCCATTTCTTATCATTTATGTTAAGAAAGTAGACTGATTATGTAGCGTATACCTGATGTTGCATCAGTTCTCTTGGCATACATGTGAACCTTTTTTTGAAAGCAATGAGGGAGATTGGGTTTTGAAATGAGGGAGATTGGGTTTTGAAATGAGGGAGATTGTTTTTCGCGCCATAAAATTTGAAAATATTGGCATTGTAGTACAATTTTACATTTCTTAATAATTCAAGTATATTAAACCATAAAAGATGGTGTTTAGTAATAATGTATAGAGAATATAAATTAATAACAAGAGTAATATAGATTCATGATTTTTTTTATTAAAAAAATTTTTTGTTTCTTCTCTTTCTCTTTGATTCAGGACTTAGATCACATGTCTGTCTAGGAGTTCTCTAATCAAGCGTTATTTTAACATTTTTTCAAGCACTTTTACTAAATATAACAAATTACCCAGCAATAGCTAGCTGGTAATATGCTTACTAAAATATATTATGGTCTTACCTAAGTTTGCGTAATATTTTTTTCCATCATGGCCTGAATTCATTGTCAATAATAAAATAAAGTTTATAAAAATTAAAAGTTTACACCTAATGGAAGATGCTTTAAAATAAATGACATCTATTTTCAAATTTTCCATTATATGGACATAGTGGAGTGGTCCAAGATGACAACTGCTTATATCTCACCCCTAAATTTGTGGGTTTGAGCCCAGCTTGCTTCAAACACTTAATATGAGAAAGTTTGCCAGTTACTTGCAGAAAAAACAATAAAACTTGATATGCCATAATATGTCCTGTTGGGTGTTGAAAATGGAACCCATTGTATGTATTCAAGGAGAAAATCTTCAAATAACGATTTCCTGAACACACATAAAAAGCATGTCAAGGTGGATTCTTCTGAAATATTTCCCAAATGTGGGTAACAGATCAGTCCAAATCAGTCCTAATCCTGTTCATAATAACAAAATTTGGTCTAAAACTGAGAAAACAGCTGATTTTAGAAGCACTGTATTTTATGTTATAAAGATACAACTACCTAAAAGTTTATTGTTCTGACGACACTATCCAGCGCTGTGGTTCCACACTGACTGACACATTCCACAGTGATACAACAAACATCACATTACCCACATATCACGGTAGTGAGGAGAAGTAGACCATGACATGTGTCGAGTCTTCCACAACTCTATGTTCAAGGGCTGTTATAATACATGATAGCACCCAACTGCAAACAGAATGAACAATAATTACAATAATATATTTTAGTTGCTAACAATAAGTGTAAACTATTTTGCAGTTGTGCTCCGAAAATGTCAAATTTTGGAGACAGACAGACAGACAGACAGACAGACAGACAGACAGACAGACAGACAGACAGACAGACAGACAGACAGACAGACAGACAGACAGGCAAACAGACAGACAGACAGACAGATGCTTAAACTTCAGATAATATGTACTATTCTTGAAGTATGTTGAAATTCGAGTTTATAAACTGTACAAAGGGTGATCCAGAAATAACCCGACTACCCCTGTATCTTTTTCATTTTAAAGATTTCTTACATGAAAATTTTAGCGAGTTCACTCCTATTTATGCCAAATCTATAACTAGAACCATTTTCATTTCAGGAAGGTAATTGTCATTTTATTCGTTACTAAAGCAACCTATTAACGTTAAAGTGGGGCTCATATCTTTTTATGTAAGAGTAAAATTTAAGTTAAATTTATCAACTTCTAAATGTTATATTTTAGCGTTGAAAATCATGATTATTACTTGACGTCTTCATATAACAAAGTCTCAACGTCATTCCCATTTCCGTTAGTAAACAAGGCATTTAGGAATACTACCGGTTGTTTATTATGGCGTCATTTGAGTCACAAGAAAAGCAGGCAATTACAAAATTATGTTGTCAGCTTGGTCATTCCACAATCAAAACGTAAGAGATGATACAGCAGGAATCTACAGGGAAAAAAACTGTCACGGACGCAGGTTTTTGAATGGCATCAGGTTCCGAGACAGCAGAGTGTCACTAGTAGACGGGAAGGGGCACGGAGCCATTAGATCTATCAATATTGTTTTAATTGGAGATATTTCTTGAATTGTATATAATATGTGTGGCATTTGAATGTTATCTCTATATACTACAAAACTCAATTTAATTTTTGATCAGTCTATAACCAAGAATAAATTCACCTGGGTTCTTGAAAACTGTAACCGACAGATTTCCCATTAGCTGGTGTTTGGGAAACGGTGATAACAGAACATGCAAAATGGTACAACATCCTAATAGCTGGTGTTTGAGGTACGGTGATAACAGAACATAGAAGATGGTAGGACATCCTTATAGCTGGTGTTTGAGGAACGGTGATAACAGAACAACAAGATGGTAGGACATTCTTTTTAGCAGGTGTTTGAGGAACAGTGATAACAGAACAAAGAAGATGGTAGGACATCCTTTTAGCTTGTGTTTGAGGAACAGTGTTAACAACAGATGGTAGGACATCCTGTTTTGGTAATTTATTGAACAATGGAGTAAATATTTATAGTGGAATATGTTTGAAATAAATAAAACAATTTATATAAGGTGATTAAGATGTCTGGACCAAAGGACACTGGTTAATAAATGAAATATAGGTAGAAGTGATTTAGATGGTTGGAATAAATGAAACATAGTTTGAAGTAATTTAAATATTTGGTATAAATGAAACATAGGTTGAGGTGATTTAGATGTTTTGTATATATGAAACATAGGTTGAAGTGATTTAGATGTTTGGTATAAAAGAAACATAGGTTGAAGTGATTTAGATGTTTGGTATAAATGAAACAGGGTGAAGTGATTTAGATGTTCGAAATACTAATGAAATATAGGTTGAAGTGATTTAGATATTTGAAATAACTTGCAGTCATTAAGTGTGCATGTTTATATTCTTACTATTGAAAGGCTGCTGTATTTAGTTAAATATTTAGCTAAATATCTACAATAGTTATTTGTTTATTTGAAATAACTTGTTTTATCGAATTTGAACATTCCTGGCCCCAATGTCCTGTACCTACATAAGTGTCACACCCACAACGCTCACTCTCCTTTTCTTTTTTTTTTCAATTCCGTTTTATATTTTATATGAAATACTCTGCATTAAGATTCGAGTCCTCACTGGTGTTAAAAAAGTGACTTTTATGGGATTTCAACATATGCATGTATTTATGAGCATTTAAGGACTTCATTTTTCAAAAAATCTCAGGGTGTCACTGCACCCTCTTTAAAAATAGAGGCCCAAGAGGGCATAAGGATGCTCTACTGACTCATAGTAGCCATAGCACTTTTTGAAATTTCACAATATTTACCCTCTTTAGGGTGTTATCTTAACAATTTATGGATAAATACCCCCATCACAACCATACTGAATTGCTATGAAAAGGAAATACTTATTCCCCTACCATTCATCTGTAAAAAAATATAGTCCCCTGTACAGAACCCTTATACAACTCAGCCCCTAAATTTGTCAGAATTTCAATCACCCACTCTTAGCAATTTGTTATGAGCAAAAATGATTAAAATTTTAAAAAGAAGTTTTTTTGTACACATGGATGCAAAATGAAAAAAAAATCAGTTTTCCCTATAATATTCCTATGTAAACCTAGCCCCTAAATTCTTATCTGCAATCAAAACCCTACACATAAGGAAAATTTATGCCAAATATGAACAAATCTGACATACCGGTTCTTAATTTTTACCCTTTTGGGGCACCTCCTAACTCCTTAAGACAGTGAAACCCAGTCATTTTTACAAATCTGTACCTCCTTCACCAAACAATGCTTCTGTGAAGATGTAGGCAAAATAATTTCCATTTTAAAATGACGTGTCCCCTAATTGAACCCATGTGACAGGGTTATTTTTAACATTAGGGGCACCATTTGAACAAATCTAACAAAACTACAGTTGGTCATCATTATTATATAAACATTTTGAAAATCTGTTGGGCCATTTATGAGAAGAAGACTTGTTAGATTTTGGACTATTTTTAGTAATGGTGGCCATCTTGAATTTAGATTGAAAAAAATAGAAACATCCTTGTGAAGTTTCAGTTTAATTGGCCTAGTGGTTTCAGAGAAAGTCCTACTAATTTGGACAACACACCATTGCATAAGCATTTTTGGCCTTTGGCCAGTAGAACTAAAAAAAAAACTTGGTCAACCTACCATATATTGCGCATTTTTATGCGAGTATTCATTCCTATGAAAAAAAACCTTCTATGTGGAATTCTTTTTTTACCATGGGAATCCTAGACCTCATTTTATATAGAACAAAGAACAAAATTCAACTGTGTAGTCAGATCACCTGGATCCAAAGAAATGATGATTATGACCACTGACCATTTTTAAATATCTGAAATACTGTTGATAAAAGTTATAGAACATCATACAAAGTAATACTAACAGTGCAAACAATATCTCTAAGACGCACCTAATATCCATAAAAACATTTAATTGCTATAATAGAAATGGATTTATATTTTTGGTTATTTGTATAATACCACTTTTAGCTAAAAAATCAGAGCTAGCCCCATAGAAAAGTTCCTAACAATGTCCCATTAGATTTAACATGCCCCAATTAAAAATATTAAGTGCGTTTCGTCCCGATTATGTTAAGGGCCCATACAGAGTTCCAGGACTCATCAGTTAGACAAACCCCATTAACTTGAGCCAACTGTTAATTATTAGTTATTGTTAATTATTAGTTATTATTAGTTATTAAGAAAATAGTTAAGAAATAAAATAATAACAAAATATTAGATGCAATAAATACAACACAATATGTGCATATATAAGATGAAATAACATAAAATAACATAAAATACAATATTAAATAAGATACTATACAATGTAATAAGATACAATGTAATAACAACTACAATGATTTAAAATATAAAAGAAAATCGTCTTGTCTTCAGCGAACATACAAGACCTAACAATAAATAAGACGAAATAAGTAAAAGACTTGCATTCATTGTTATCTAGTCTTACCAACAAACATAAATAAGGTAGCGCTGCATCCATTGTTGTCACATCTTCCCAAATTATACAAGACCTAGCAATTAACAAGATAAAATAAGGTTCAGCTGCATCCACTGTTGTCACACCTTCCCCAATTATACAAGACCTAGCAATAAACAAGATAAAATAAGGTTCAGCTGCATCCACTGTTGTCACACCTTCCCCAATTATACAAGACCTAGCAATTAACAAGATAAAATAAGGTTCAGCTGCATCCACTGTTGTCACACCTTCCCCAATTATACAAGACCTAGCAATAAACAAGATAAAATAAGGTGGAGCTGCATCCATTGTTGTCACATCTTCCCAAATTATACAAGACCTAGCAATTAAAAGATAAAAAGGTAGAGCTGCATCCATTGTTGACGTGTCTTCCGCAATTTTACAAGACCTAGCAATTAACAAGATAAAATAAGGCAGAGCTGCATCCATTGTTGTTGCATCTTCCCCAATTATACAAGACCTAGCAATAAACAAGATAAAATAAGGTGGAGCTGCATCCATTGTTGTCGCATCCTCCTAAATTATACAAAACCTAGCTATAAACAAGTTAAAATAATGTAGAGCTGCATCCATTGTTGTTGCGTCTTCACCAATTATACAAGACCTAGCAATATCTATGATGAAATAACATAAAACTGCATCCATTGTTGTCTCATATTCACAAATAATACAGGACCTAGAAATAAATCAGATAAAATAATATGTCATCACCAATTATACAGAACTTACAATAAATCTGATAAAATATTATGAAGTATTATCTACATATCACAATGTACTGCACCACCAACAGCTGATCACTCCTCATAGCATACCATACTGCACCACCAACAGTCAGCCACTCCTCATAGCATACCATACTGCGCCACCAACAGCCAGCCACTCCTCATAGCATACCATACTGCGCCACCAACAACAGATCACTCCTCATAGCATACCATACTGCGCCATCAACAGCCGGCCACTCCTCATAGCAAACCATACTGCGCCACCAACAGCCGGCCACTCCTCATAGCATACCATACTGCGCCACCAACAGCCGGCCACTCCTCATACCATACCATACTGCACCACCAACAGCCAGCCACTCCTCATAGCATACCATACTGCATCACCAACAACTGATCACTCCTCATAGCATACCATACTGCGCCACCAACAACTGATCACTCCACATAGCATACCATACTGCGCCCCCAACAATCGATCACTCCACATAGAATACCATACTGCACCACCAACAGCCGGCCACTTCTCATAGCATACCATACTGCGCCACCAACAGCCGATTACTCCACATAGCATACCATACTGCGCCACCAACAACCGATCACTCCACATAGAATACCATACTGCACCACCAACAGCCGGCCACTTCTCATAGCATACCATACTGCGCCACCAACAGCCGATCACTCCACATAGCATACCATACTACGCCACCAACAACCGATCATTCCACATAGAAAACCATACTGCACCACCAACAGCTGGCCACTTCTCATAGCATACCATACTGCGCCACCAACAGCCGGCCACAGCATACCACACTGCGCCACCAACAGCCGATCACTCCTCATAGCATACCATACTGTGCCATCAACAACCGACCACACCTCATAGCATACCATACTGCACCACCAACAGCCGGCCACTCCTCATAGCATACCATACTGCGCCACCAACAGCCTATCACTCCTCATAGCATACCATACTGCACCACCAACAGCCAGCCACTCCTCATAGCATACCATACTGCACCACCAACAGCCGATCACTCCACATAGCATACCATACTGCTCCACCAACAACCGATCACTCCACATAGAATACCATACTGCACCACCAATAGCCGATCACTCCACATAACATACCATACTGCGCCACCAACAACCAATCACTCCACATAGCATACCATACTGCGCCACCAACAACCGATCACTCCTCATAGCATACCATACTGCGCCACCAACAACCGGTCACTCCACATAGCATACCATACTGCACCACCAACAGCCGGCCACTCCTCATAGCATACCATACTGCACCACCAATAGCCTGCCACTCCTCATAGCATAACATACTGCACCACCAACAATGGATCACTCCACATAGCATACCATACTGCGCCACCAACAACCGATCACTCCACATAGCATACCATACTGGACCACCAACAGCCGGCCACTCCTCATAGCATACCATACTGCACCAACAATAGCCGGCCACTCCTCATAGCATACCATACTGCGCCACCAACAACCGATCACTCTACATAGCATACCATACTGCGCCACCAACAACCGATCACACCACATAGCATACCATACTGCACCACCAATAGCCGATCACTCAACACAGCATACCATACTACGCCACCAACAGCCGGCCACTCCTCATAGCATACCATACTGCACCACAAACAGCCGGCCACTCCTCATAGCATACCATACTGCATCACCAACAACTGATCACTCCTCATAGCATACCATACTGCGCCACCAACAACCGATCACTCCACATAGCATACCATACTGCGTCACCAACAACCGATCACTCCACATAGAATACCATACTGCACCACCAACAGCCGGCCACTTCTCATAGCATACCATACTGCGCCACCAACAGCCGATCACTCCACATAGCATACCATACTGTGCCACCAACAACAGATCACTCCTCATAGCATACCATACTGCGCCATCAACAGCCGGCCACTCCTCATAGCATACCATACTGCGCCACCAACAGCCGGCCACTCCTCATAGCATACCATACTGCGCCACCAACAGCCAGCCACTCCTCATAGCATACCATACTGCATCACCAACAACTGATCACTCCTCATAGCATACCATACTGCGCCACCAACAACCGATCACTCCACATAGCATACCATACTGCGCCACCAACAACCGATCACTCCACATAGAATACCATACTGCACCACCAACAGCCGGCCACTTCTCATAGCATACCATACTGCGCCACCAACAGCCGATTACTCCACATAGCATACCATACTGCGCCACCAACAACCGATCACTCCACATAGAATACCATACTGCACCACCAACAGCCGGCCACTTCTCATAGCATACCATACTGCGCCACCAACAGCCGATCACTCCACATAGCATACCATACTGCGCCACCAACAACCGATCATTCCACATAGAAAACCATACTGCACCACCAACAGCTGGCCACTTCTCATAGCATACCATACTGCGCCACCAACAGCCGGCCACAGCATACCATACTGCACCACCAACAGCCGATCACTCCTCATAGCATACCATACTGTGCCACCAACAACCGACCACACCTCATAGCATACCATACTGCACCACCAACAGCCGGCCACTCCTCATAACATACCATACTGCGCCACCAACAGCCTATCACTCCTCATAGCATACCATACTGCACCACCAACAGCCAGCCACTCCTCATAGCATACCATACTGCACCACTAACAGCCGATCACTCCACATAGCATACCATACTGCTCCACCAACAACCGATCACTCCACATAGAATACCATACTGCACCACCAATAGCCGATCACTCCACATAACATACCATACTGCGCCACCAACAACCGGTCACTCCACATAGCATACCATACTGCACCACCAACAGCCGGCCACTCCTCATAGCATACCATACTGCGCCACCAACAACCGATCACTCCACATAGAATACCATACCGCACCACCAACAGCCGGCCACTTCTCATAGCATACCATACTGCGCCACCAACAGCCGATCACTCCACATAGCATACTATACTGCGCCACCAACAACCGATCATTCCACATAGAAAACCATACTGCACCACCAACAGCTGGCCACTTCTCATAGCATACCATACTGCGCCACCAACAGCCGGCCACAGCATACCATACTGCACCACCAACAGCCGATCACTCCTCATAGCATACCATACTGTGCCACCAACAACCGACCACACCTCATAGCATACCATACTGCACCACCAACAGCCGGCCACTCCACATAGCATACCATACTGCGCCACCAACAACCGATCATTCCACATAGAAAACCATACTGCACCACCAACAGCTGGCCACTTCTCATAGCATACCATACTGCGCCACCAACAGCCGGCCACAGCATACCATACTGCACCACCAACAGCCGATCACTCCTCATAGCATACCATACTGTGCCACCAACAACCGACCACACCTCATAGCATACCATACTGCACCACCAACAGCCGGCCACTCCTCATAGCATACCATACTGCGCCACCAACAGCCTATCACTCCTCATAGCATACCATACTGCACCACCAACAGCCAGCCACTCCTCATAGCATACCATACTGCACCACTAACAGCCGATCACTCCACATAGCATACCATACTGCTCCACCAACAACCGATCACTCCACATAGAATACCATACTGCACCACCAATAGCCGATCACTCCACATAACATACCATACTGCGCCACCAACAACCGGTCACTCCACATAGCATACCATACTGCACCACCAACAGCCGGCCACTCCTCATAGCATACCATACTGCACCACCAATAGCCTGCCACTCCTCATAGCATACCATACTGCACCACCAACAATGGATCACTCCACATAGCATACCATACTGCGCCACCAACAACCGATCACTCCACATAGCATACCATACTGGACCACCAACAGCCGGCCACTCCTCATAGCATACCATACTGCACCAACAATAGCCGGCCACTCCTCATAGCATACCATACTGCGCCACCAACAACCGATCACTCTACATAGCATACCATACTGCGCCACCAACAACCGATCACACCACATAGCATACCATACTGCACCACCAATAGCCGATCACTCAACACAGCATACAATACTACGCCACCAACAGCCGGCCACTCCTCATAGCATACCATACTGCACCACAAACAGCCGGCCACTCCTCATAGCATACCATACTGCATCACCAACAACTGATCACTCCTCATAGCATACCATACTGCGCCACCAACAACCGATCACTCCACATAGCATACCATACTGCGTCACCAACAACCGATCACTCCACATAGAATACCATACTGCACCACCAACAGCCGGCCACTTCTCATAGCATACCATACTGCGCCACCAACAGCCGATCACTCCACATAGCATACCATACTGTGCCACCAACAACAGATCACTCCTCATAGCATACCATACTGCGCCATCAACAGCCGGCCACTCCTCATAGCATACCATACTGCGCCACCAACAGCCGGCCACTCCTCATAGCATACCATACTGCGCCACCAACAGCCAGCCACTCCTCATAGCATACCATACTGCATCAGCATACCATACTGCTCCACCAACAACCGATCACTCCACATAGAATACCATACTGCACCACCAATAGCCGATCACTCCACATAACATACCATACTGCGCCACCAACAACCAATCACTCCACATAGCATACCATACTGCGCCACCAACAACCGATCACTCCTCATAGCATACCATACTGCGCCACTAACAACCGGTCACTCCACATAGCATACCATACTGCACCACCAACAGCCGGCCACTCCTCATAGCATACCATACTGCACCACCAATAGCCTGCCACTCCTCATAGCATACCATACTGCACCACCAACAATGGATCACTCCACATAGCATACCATACTGCGCCACCAACAACCGATCACTCCACATAGCATACCATACTGGACCACCAATAGCCGATCACTCCACACAGCATACCATACTACGCCACCAACAGCCGGCCACTCCTCATAGCATACCATACTGCACCACCAACAGCCGGCCACTCCTCATAGCATACCATACTGCATCACCAACAACTGATCACTCCTCATAGCATACCATACTGCGCCACCAACAGCCGGCCACTCCTCATAGCATACCATACTGCATCACCAACAACTGATCATTCCTCATAGCATACCATACTGCGCCACCAACAACCGATCACTCCACATAGCATACCATACTGCGTCACCAACAACCGATCACTCCACATAGAATATCATACTGCACCACCAACAGCCGGCCACTTCTCATAGCATACCATACTGCGCCACCAACAGCCGATCACTCCACTTAGCATACCATACTGTGCCACCAACAACCGATCACTCCACATAGAATACCATACTGCACCACCAACAGCCGGCCACTTCTCATAGCATACCATACTGCGCCACCAACAGCCGGCCACTTCTCAAAGCATACCATACTGCACCACCAACTGCCGGCCACTCCTCATAGCATACCATACTGTGCCACCAACAACCGACCACACCTCATAGCATACCATACTGCACCACCAACAGCCGGCCACTCCTCATAGCATACCATACTGCGCCACCAACAGCCGATCACTCCTCATAGCATACCATACTGCACCACCAACAGCCAGCCACTCCACATAGCATACCATACTACGCCACCAACAGCCGATCACTCCTCATAGCATACCATACTGCACCACCAACAGCCGGCCACTCCACATAGCATACCATACTGCACCACCAACAGCCAGCCACTCCTCATAGCATACCATACTGGACCACCAACAGCCGATCACTCCACATAGCATACCATACTGCATCATTAACAACCGATCACTCCACATAGCATACCATACTGCGCCACCAACAACCGATCACTTCACATAGCATAAAATACTGCGCCACCAACAACCGATCACTCCATATAGCATACCATACTGTGCCACCAATAGCCGGCCACTCTTCATAGCATACCATACTGCGCCACCAACAGCCGATCACTCCACATAGCATACCATACTGCACCACCAATAGCTGATCACTCCACATAGCATACCATACTGCGCCATCAACAACCGATCACTCCACAAAGCATACCATAATGCACCACCAACAGCCGGCCACTCCTCATAGCATACCATACTGCGCCACCAACAGCCAGACACTCCTCATAGCATACCATACTGCACCACCAATAGCTGATCACTCCACATAGCATACCATACTGCGCCACCAACAACCGATCACTCCACAAAGCATACCATAATGCACCACCAACAGCCGGCCACTCCTCATAGCATACCATACTGCATCACCAACAACCGATCACTCCACATAGCATACCATACTGCGCCACCAACAACCGATCACTTCACATAGCATAAAATACTGCGCCACCAACAACCAATCACTCCACATAGAATACCATACTGCACCACCAATAGCCGGCCACTCCTCATGGCATACCATACTGCGCCACCAACAACCGATCACTCCACATAGCATACCATACTGCGCCACCAACAGCCGATCACTCCACATAGCATACCATACTACGCCACCAACAACCGATCACTCCACATAGAATACCATACTGCACCACCAATAGCCGGCAACTCCTCGTAGAATACCATACTGCACCACCAACAACCAATCACTCTACATAGCATACCATACTGCGCCACCAACAACCGATCACTCCACATAGCATACCATACTGCACCACCAACAGCCGGCCACTGCACATAGCATACCATACTGCGCCACCAACAACCGATCACTCAACATAAAATACCATACTGCACCACCAATAGCCGGCCACTCCTCGTAGCATACCATACTGCGCCACCAACAACCGATCACTCCACATAGCATACCATACTGCGCCACCAACAGCCGATCACTCCACATAGCATACCATACTGCACCACCAACAGCCGGACACTCCTCATAGCATACCATACTGCACCACCAATAGCTGATCACTCCACATAGCATACCATACTGCGCCACCAACAACCGATCACTCCACAAAGCATACCATAATGCACCACCAACAGCCGGCCACTCCTCATAGCATACCATACTGCGCCACCCACAGCTGGTCACTCCACATAGCATACCATACTGCACCACCAACAGCCAGCCACTCCTCATAGCATACCATACTGCGCCACCAACAGCCAGCCACTCATAGCATACCATACTGCACCACCAACAGCCAGCCACTCCTCATAACATACCATACTGCACCACCAACAGCAAGCCACTCCTCATAGCATACCATACTGGACCACCAACAGCCGATCACTCCACATAGCATACCATACTGCATCACCAACAACCGATCACTCCACATAGCATACCATACTGCGCCACCAACAGCCGGCCACTCCACATAGCATACCATACTGCGCCACCAACAGCTGGCCACTCCACATAGCATACCATACTGCACCACCAACAGCCAGCCACTCCTCATAGCATACCATACTGGACCACCAACAGCCGATTACTCCACATAGCATACCATACTGCATCACCAACAACCGATCACTCCACATAGCATACCATACTGTGCCACCAACAACCGATCACTTCACATAGCATAAAATACTGCGCCACCAACAACCGATCACTCCACATAGAATACCATACTGTGCCACCAATAGCCGGCCACTCTTCATAGCATACCATACTGCGCCACCAACAGCCGATCACTCCACATAGCATACCATACTGCACCACCAATAGCTGATCACTCCACATAGCATACCATACTGCGCCATCAACAACCGATCACTCCACAAAGCATACCATAATGCACCACCAACAGCCGGCCACTCCTCATAGCATACCATACTGCGCCACCAACAGCCAGACACTCCTTATAGCATACCATACTGCACCACCAATAGCTGATCACTCCACATAGCATACCATACTGCGCCACCAACAACCGATCACTCCACAAAGCATACCATAATGCACCACCAACAGCCGGCCACTCCTCATAGCATACCATACTGCATCACCAACAACCGATCACTCCACATAGCATACCATACTGCGCCACCAACAACCGATCACTTCACATAGCATAAAATACTGCGCCACCAACAACCGATCACTCCACATAGAATACCATACTGTGCCACCAATAGCCGGCCACTCCTCATAGCATACCATACTGCGCCACCAACAGCCGATCACTCCACATAGCATACCATACTGCACAACCAACAGCCGGCCACTCCTCATAGCATATCATACTGCGCCACCAACAACCGATCACTCCACATAGCATACCATACTGCGCCACCAACAACCGATCACTCCACATAGCATACCATACTGCGCCACCAACAACCGATCACTCCACATAGCATACCATACTGCACCACCAACAGCCGGCCACTCCTCATAGCATACCATACTCAACCGATCACTCCACATAGCATACCATACTGCACCACCAACAGCCGGCCACTCCTCATAACATACCATACTGCGCCACCAACAACCGATCACTCCACATAGCATACCATACTGCGCCACCAACAACCAATCACTCCACATAGTTTACCATACTGCGCCACCAACAACCGATCACTCCACATAGCTCATCAAACTACATCACCAACAACCCACCATACCATACAGCAAACCATACTGCACCACCAACAACCGACCACACCATACAGCAAACCATACTGCATCACAAACAACCGACCACACCATATAGCAAACCATACTGCACCACCAAGAAACAACCACCTCACATAGCACCACTCTCCACCACCACCTACTAACCAATCCACATAGCACACCAGTACAACATCACCAACAGCCAACAACCCCACACACCAACAACCAACCACCCCACATATAACACAAACACCACACCACATCAGCAATAAACCACCCCACATACCACACAACACCATTCCAACATCCGACCACCCCACATATCACAAAACACCACACCAACAATCAACCACCCCACATATCACACAACACCACACCAACAATCAACCATCCCACATATTACACCAACACCACACCAACAATCAACCACCCCACATATCACACAACACCACACCAACAATCAACCACCCCACATATCACACAACACCATTCCAACATCCGATCACCCCACATATCACACAACACCATTCCAACATCCGATCACCCCACATATCACACAACACCATTCCAACATCCGATCACCCTACATATCACACCAACACCACACCAACAATCAAACACCCCACATATCACACAACACCATTCCAACATCCGATCACCCCACATATCACACAACACCATTCCAACATCCGATCACCCTACATATCACACCAACACCACACCAACAATCAAACACCCCACATATCACACAACACCATTCCAACATCCGACCACCCCACATATCACACCAACACCACACCAACAATCAACCACCCCACATACAATACAACACCATTCCAACATCCGACCACCCCACATATCACACCAACACCACACCAACAATCAACCACCCCACATATCACACAACACCACACCAACAATCAACCATCCCACATATCACACAACACCATTCCAACATCCGATCACCCCACATATCACACAACACCATTCCAACATCCGACCACCCCACATATCACACCAACACCACATCACCACACCAACACCTATCCAACCCTACATATCTCTCAACACAATCAACATGCTTCCTTAAGACCAATGGTGCAGCATCTCTCCACCACAACAGCACCATCAGCATTGGCAGGACCCATGGAACAGCATCAGCACCATCACCATCAGCAAGACCCATGGAACAGCATCAGCACCACTATCAGCAGGACCCATGGAACAGCATCTCTTCACCACAGCAATCCAACATTGGTAAATGTTTGATAAAAACTGCAATGTATCAAACAAAACTACAGTACACAGGTATATATATATACATGATGAACCCTTTGATGTGGATACAAAACACTTCTACTACGATACTACTCTTGCAGCTAATACTGTAAACTACAATTCACTATGACTTGCTATACAATACAATACAATATGCCAGTCACAATACTCCTATATTACTATAACTACAATACATTTAAGTGCAATATAATACATTACAATACAATATGCCAGTCACAACACTCCCATATTACTATAACTAAAATACATTAAAGTGCAATACAATACAATACAATATGTCAGTCACAATACTCCCATATTACTATAACTACAATACATTAAAGTGCAATACAATACAATATGTCAGTCACAATACTCATATATTACTATAACTACAATACATTAAAGTGCAATACAATGCAATATGATACAATATGCCAGTCACAATACTCCTATATTACTATAACTACAATACATTTAAGTGCAATACAATGCAATATGATACAATATGCCAGTCACAATACTCCTATATTACTATAACTACAATACATTACAGTGCAATACAATACAGTACAGTATAATACAGTACAATACAGTACACTACACTACACTTCACAACTACCAGAACAATACTATTATGTTATTTTAGTAAAAAAAACTTTTATTTTTTACATTAATAACACGACTATCTACATTCAATATATATATAATTACTCTACTACAATACTACTACATTCTGTCACAATGAAATACAATAGTATAGTTCATTGAAAACAGAAATTCCATTATCAAACAGAAGTCTATTGTTGCAGAGTAAACACCTCATATAGTCTTCAGTGAGTGAAGACCATATAATTATTAATGAAACATTAAAAAAAACAAAGATTATGATATACAGAGGTGGTTTAACTGTGACGAAAAAGAATAGAAATCTATTTTATGATTTTAGAAATGAAAAACTATCTTATACTAGAAAGTTTACCAAAAAAAAATACAGTTAAGTAATTGTGTATTAGGCAACTGATTTCATGAAACACAAGAAATCACTGACTACTGCAATTACTACAGCAATGAATTAAATTTTCCCCAGAGAGAAGGGAAATAAATAATGGACTCTAAAATCTAAGCTTGATTATCCTACTTTATCTTTATTTTTGTAAAACTTCCCAAGAGAGCAGAGAAGTTAATTGGAGTCCATTTTTTTCCGTTTGACCAATCAAATAGCGACTTTAAAACTTCCACATTCTCAAAAGAGAAGATAATGATATGCAGAGAAGTCTTCATTGGATAGACTCATAGAGATGAAACTGTTGACAAAGGGGCCTCAACAGCTTCACCAAAGTCCATCTATCGCTCCATTCAGACATCTCTGTTTGGTAATCAACTCTTCCAAGTCTGTGACAGAATCATAGGAATCTATTCTATGATCGTAGGAATGGGAAAAAAATATATTTTAAGACTACATGTATTTCAAATAATAAAATGCGTGTCTATGGAAACAATTCCATAAAACATAAGAACTCACTGAATCAATATTAAAGATGTCAATAAATATGGATACTGACACCATAAAAGTACCTGAAGGTAAAAATTACTAATGGCAGTATAAAGTGACATGGATCTCGACACTGAATGTACCATGTAAACAATAATTACCTACAGGCTACTGGCTATCTCTGATGAAGGTTGAAAACAGAAATAAAAACAATTTAGTCTATTTTGCTAATGAAAAATATGTGTCAATGTGCTAATTGTTCTGTTATAAACACAAAAAATACAGCACATTAAACTTAAAGTTTTAAAAAAAAAAAGTTTTATGAAAGTAACAAGTGTTGTGGGCCGCAACACACCTATTATTAAAAGTAAAAAAATTACTATTATCTACATGTTAATGAAAGTTGAAATCAAATTTCTTTGAAAAAATTATTTGTTGAAACAAGTATTTATTACTGTTGTTGTCACAGTAAACACACCTCAATACTGCAAACAAACTCACCCCAGGAGAATATGGGAATCTTCAGGAGTGAAGACCCATACAGCCTAACAGTCTATAAAATTACATTAAGTACAAATACAAAAAAAACAAAGTGATAAACCCTTTATAATATTAAGCAACTAAAAACTTAAAATAAATCAACTAAATTAAGAAACAGCCAACTGTGTGATCCCATTACATTATAGTTTAATCTGCGACTCAAGAATTCTATTCAAATAACAGAATACATACATAGAGGAAATCTGTGGCTAAATGAATAGACAAAACAGGAAAAAAAAAATGTATGATAAATGTGGAAATATATCATACCCACACCTCTATGGAATTAAAAATGCTTTGGACAGTCTTGAAAACCATCCAACAAATTTAAAATGATCTTACTAAAAAATTGTACAACAAATTAAAAAGTTGTTCTTTAGATTAATACCTAACCTACTTCCCAGCCACAGAAATCCCCTACAAAACTATCAATAGGACAACCTGTCCGGACGGCGAGACACCCTTCCTATCCTAGTCCTAACCTCTAGAACAGAGGCTGGGACTACCCTAACCCTAACTGGAGTGTCGCTGTATCTGAGGGGGGGTCGTCTAGCTCGAGTAGAGCGCCTAAGGGGTGCCGGTGGTGCAGGGACTGCTTCACGGACGGGAGGAGGGTGAACAACAAAAAGCTGAACTGGAGCAAGCTGAACAGGCTCGGCAAGCCTGACACAGACAACGGCGGGAGGAGAAGCAGTCCGAGGGACAGCAACACAGGCTGTGGGTCTGACGCATACAGCCGTATGGTCAGTAGCAACGGACGGACGGATACAGCGACGGACAGAGACACACGGACCTACCGGGGCGGGGTCTGCCACAGCAACAGGAGCCCTAACTACAACTACCTGAGGTACCTCATCAGCAACTGGACGTGGATCCTCACTTGGCATGGTACGGGTACCAGTCACCTGGAAATAGAAAAAGAAAAGTTTCAATAAAATGTTTAACAATTAAACATTGAATGTCAGTGGCAGAGCATTGAACAGGTTTAGGATTGGAGGGTCAGGAGTTCAATCCTCTTGCAAGGTCATGTGTGAAGAAATTACAGCCAAGATAAAACTGTTTACAGATGGACAGATATGGTGAAACCAGCAATGCATAGGTATAACAAGAGATGTCGAAGAACTTGACTATTCTAGCCATGTTACAGAACAGTATATCATATGTACAATAAAAAAAAGCCAGATATATCTGTATTAATGAAACCATCTTTAATATTAGCAAAATAGAAGGGCAGGGTATCTTATTCAAAATAAGATTAAAGATAAACAAATGACAGGAGGGTGGGGTCCTTGGGGTTGGTAACAAAGTTGAAATGGACAAAGAATTTAATTTAAAACAAAACAATTTTTTTTAAAAAAAATGGACTTGGTGGTGGGATGGTCCTTGGGGTTGATGACAAATTGAAATGGAGCAGAGTATTGGACAAAATTTAAAAAATAATTATTAATAGTCAGGGAGGGAGTGAGGGTCTTGGGGTCAGTAACAATGTGGAAATTGGGCAGAGTATATGATTGAATACAAAACAAATTTACAAAAAAAAATCATGGTGTCAAGATTGGACACAAGTAGATATGGGACAATTAAATTCAAACAATGATACAAAGTTATATAATTTCCCATCTGTGATCTATTTATCAATCTGGATGCATTTACATGTACAGCAATTCATATAAATACCCAATAACAGTGTAAGGCATATAAAACCTTTAACTGGATAATGACAGTATTAACCAAATCCATCAAATAGGTCAAGGTCAGTGATATAAACTTTTTTTTAGTTGATGGTGATCAGTTATATTATATAGGATTACATACTAATTCATTTAAACTCAGTTGAGAAGAACCCTTATCCTTTATTTATGTGTTTCTGTATACGGTATACAGTGTTTTCATCAGCTTCAACCCATTTCATTTCCAAGTTTCATAAAATTCTTTAATGAGTTTAGGAGACACAGAGCAGACATAAAATCAGAGATGGATAGAATGAAAGACTGAATGACAGAAAATGTCATCATCTCTAATTGCAGTACTAGTTATAATTCAATACTACAGCATACATGTAACATCAGCATGATATAATCATTACATATACTACTATCCCTTATACCAAATTCCAGCTATCATCATCATCATCTCTGGCTGCAGTATTTATACTAATGCCCTACTATAGTTACAAGTAATATCAGCATGATATAATCATTACATATACTACAATCCATTATACCCAACAACAGCGAATATCATCATCATCGTTATTGTCATCATCATCTCTAACTGCAGTATTTATACTAATACACTACTACAGCTACATGAAACATCAGCATGCTATAATCATTACATATACTACTATCCATTATACACAACTCCAACTATTGACATCATCATTATCATCATCATCATCATCATCATCAGCAGCAGCAGCAGCAGCATCATCATCATCAACATCTCTAGCTGCAGTATTTATACTAGTTCCCCTCTACAAAAACATGTAACATCAGCATGATATATTCATTACATTAACTACTATCTCATATTTCAATCCCCAGCTAACATAATCATCATCAACATCATCATCAGCTTAACTGCAGTGTTGATACCAATTCCCAACTACAGCTACATGTACCAGTAACATCAGCTTGCTATAACCATTACATATATTACTATCCCTAATTTCCAATGCCAGCTAACAACATCATCAGCATCAACATCATCATCATCAACAACATTATCATCATCTTCATCATCAGCTTAACTGCAGTGGTGATACTAATTCCCCACTACAACTGCATGTAACATCACTATGATATAACCATTACATATATTAATATCTCTAATTCCCAACTCCAGCTAACATAATCATCATCAACATCATCATCATCATCAGCTTAACTGCTGTGTTGACACTAATTCCAAACTACAGCTACATGTACATGTACCAGTAATATCAGCATGATATAACCATTACATATATTACTATCCCTAATTCCCAACTCCAGCAAACAACATCATCAGCATCAACATCATCATCATCAACAACATCTTCATCATCTTCATCATCAGCTTAACTGCAGTGTTGATACTAATTCCCAACTACAGATACATGTACCAGTAACATCAGCATGCTATAACTATTACATATATTACTATCCCTAATTCCCAACTCAAGCTATCATCATCATCATCATCTCTAACTGCAGTATTTATATTAATTTACTACTACAGCTACATGTAAAATCATCATGCTATAATCTTTACATATACTACTTTCCCATATTCCCAACTCCAATTAACATCAGCTAACACCAGCATCATTACCATCACCCTCATTATCATCTTCATCATCATCATCATCATCATTGTCTCTTACTGCAGTTCTAACAACAATTCATATAAATGCCCAATAACAGTTTTGGGCTACAGAGTGAACAAGACACTAAACCTAAAAGTTGTAATATTCCATATGATTATATGTTGTTGTTGTATGGTGTTAAGCGTCGCTGTCAACAATTTTTCAGTCATATCGCGACGGTGTCTACTTGAGACAGTATTCTAAGCGCTGTCACACTGGAGTATCATGCCGCAGACACATGGTGTGTTACCCCACCCAGTCACATTATACTGACACCGGGCCGACCAGACCTAGAACTCTCCTCTAAATGCTGAGCGTCAAGCGAGGAAGCTTCTAGTACCATTTTTAAAGTCTTTGGTATGACCCGGCCGGAGATTGAACCCACAACCTACTGCATGTGAGATGGGCACTCTACCACTAGACCACGCCACAGTCCCATATGATTATAGATACACATTAAAAAAAAAAGCTAACATTCGTTGAAAATTAATATAAGACGCAAGAATAAGAATCATAATACAAAAGTGGAAACTAATGTTGACATATACAACTTGTATCTAAACTTTAACATAAAGTTATGAGCCAAATTTCTCCTCTTAACACCAATATTTCACCTTAAACAAGAAAAATATTGCAGTCCTTTTACAAAATACCACAAAGTATAGCTTACACCCTTATGCCAAGTTACATTCAAATAACTATAAACATGCAGCCAGCACCAAAACTTTATAACACGGGGTTTAAGACATGGATGACCTTACCAACCCTGCAATATGACCTTGACTTTCAAGTAAGGAGCCCGCTATGTTACATACTGCCTCAGAGTGTAAGCAACCAGATGTATGCGAAGTTCCATCCTTATGAATGCAAGCCATTCAGACTTATGAACAACTTGCACCAAAATTTTATTTATTTCAATAGTCGAGTTAATAAAAGACAATTTAAGCCCACCATAACCTTATAGGGAGAATATCAGGGAAAGTCTTACAAAAATATATAGTAAAATGAATGAATGAATGAATGAATGAATGAATGAATGAATGAATGAATGAATGAATGAATGAATGAATGAATAGGGTTTTACAGTATACCAACACATTATAGGTTATTCGACGCCAACAGGAAGGAAGATTCAAGGTTCACTCTACATGAACAAAATCAACAAATTAACATACCGATTTAATGAATGAATGAATGAATGAATGAATGGTGTTTTACGGCACGTCGACACATAAATAGGTCATTTAAAAAAATACACCAACAAATGAATATGCCGAATGGACCTAGAACCTTGATACCTGCAGAACTGCAGAGTTTCAGCAAATTCTATCGTATAACTCAAATTGTCGCTTTTTACAACATGTATAAGCCACAGTGATCCAATTCTTGCCATCACTCATATGGCACCCTGGAACCACACAGTGGTTGATATTTTAACCACAACAGTGAACATGACAAAAAATGATAAAATGAACATGACACCCATTCTGAGGATTCCTATCCCTCTGCAGAGATTGGCAGTGATTTTATTCTTAGCCAGAACCACACGGGCTATAGTATAAGGGAAAAAAGCATCCTTCATACCTCTTTACTTCACATAGACGCCTTTGGATACCTCTAATATAGAGGCTTTTGAATTACTGGGTGAATTATGATTATATTAACTGACAGGAGTGGAAAACAGTGCAGGAAGTGAACTCTTCCTGCACTGTTGTCAATGGTCTTCTGTGATTGGTGAGGGAAAACCCATCTATGGAGTAAAGGGTTAATTCAAAAATGAATTTATTATCCAAAATTTATTTACATTTATTTTACTTTTTTTTTTAAATGATGAGAATAAAGTCTTCAGTTGAGCATGGAATAAAGTTTTATAAGCACAGGCAAAGCTTAATTAATCCAGTTTAATATGATCTCATCAAAAGGTGACACAGCAATAATAATTGAAAGCCTGATGTAGATATTAAGTTAATTGTTATAACTTGAATAGTTTCCAAGGCATAAAAACTGTTCAATGCTCTCAATCACATCTATAGATCTGTCAAGAAATAATTGACTTGACGCCCTCACCCAATAATTGCCCAAGCTCACATTCACCAAAAGTTTTGTATTGATACAACTAAACAGGTTTACACATCTGTAAAGGTCTCATTTACCTGAAAAGCATGCACTGCCATAATATAAATGTATACACATGTTTGACCACAATGGCCAGCTCTTACAATTGAAATTTTGATGTGTTATGATACATAGTGTTCCCAAGTCCTGCCCCTTGCTAACATCAGTAGAGTTTCCATTTCCTTTTTCAAACTGTATATTATCATGAAATGAAACTTTGTTAGTTTGAACATTTAACATCATTTTTTTGCCATCCAGGGCTAACTTATGATAAGTACTGGTTCCTGGGATCCTGAAAGTTAACCAGTACTCGAGTACACCTAGCTATCTCTGTAAGTAACTAATAACTTTTCCGCTGGAATCAGTAGTGAGTGATGAATGACAATATGACGCAATGTTGTATGTCAATTATATGTGTGTCTGTCAGGTTGGATTCAAACTACCGATTATTTAAACCAAGCTGTTTTGTAAACATGTACATTAAAGATGACAGGCTTCATTTGTTCATTAAGTGATTTGTCTATTTGAAAATAAGTCATTTGATAACTTATCATATCCACAATAGAAGGGTTTTGTGTACGATACCTCACCAGGTCCATGAGTGGTTTTGTCGAGATAATAAATTTACCGGCTTACTTGTATATCTATAGAACTTGTTTTATTTTGGGAAGATTTGGAGTGTACTTTGTCTAAAAGGTCAGAACTTGATTCACAATCAATGCAAAATAACATAGTTTTGGTTTGTTTGTTTGAATACTTAGCATCATTTTTAAGCCAGCGAGAGCTAACTGATTATCAGTTAACCTAATCAATCTTTTCTGGGATCCTGAAAGATTAACCAGTATTTGAGCACACCCCATCTCTACAAGTAACTGATAACTTTCCCACTTGAATCAGCATAGAGACAAATGACAATGAGATTCAATTTCGTATACAATTCCTCACTGGAACTGTTACTGGGCAGAGATTCAAACTTGTGACCCCTGGATTGATAGTCAGATGCACTACCAGCTGAGCTAACAGGGTCCGGTCGAGAGGAATTTTTCAGATAAATTTTGCTCTCAATTATACAATAACATCAAAGCTAACAGTAGTTTGAAATAAAATGAACCTAGAATCTTGATACCTTTAAAATTGCAGAGTTTCAGCAATTTGTATACCTAATAATTATAGTAATAGTCAACTTGTGTAGTGTTTTGAAATACAAAACCCACAGCAATTTTGTTATAACCACTAATAACAAAGTGTCAGGGAACCACAAATAAAAACGTGCAGGGCCCTCCCTTCTCTTTAGGGGAATAGGGTCAAGGTCCTCTGAGGGGGGAACTTTCACATCTCATCGTATCTGTGTTTATGCAGTAAAACTCGTGATGCATAATATATTAAAGGTTTCTTAATTTTCTTTCATAAAAAATTCTCCCCTTAAAAGCAATTAAAAGAATTTTTTTTTTTTCAGGGCAGAATTTAGCAAGACAAAAGTATGTAAATTCTGGGGTAATGAGGCTGAAAATTCAGCCTAAAAAAAGGTCAAGCAAGGGCTCATGACAAAAATGATATTAAAAAAAAATTATCATAATATTATACAGATTGTGTTATTTTTATAAACCTTCTGTAGGGAGCACTTATAATATTCCCTTGTGGGAGGCACTCTCTACATCTTGCTTAGTAAATATGTGCCGCCATTTTGACCGCTTTTTTTGAACATATACTGTAGTTTTGAACCCTATTTCTTTTGCATTATAAGTGCAATGTAGAGTTATGACCCTCCTTTGTGGACACATAATGTAGACTTCTGACACTTTGTTCAATCCGGGGTTCAAACCCCTCTTGCCTAGGAATTCCAGGCTAGGAACCTCTTGGCTTTTATTATTAATGAAATCCAAGAGCTTACGCCATGTGTAGACAAGGTTTGACTTAGATTTAATGTAGAGTTTTGACTCCTATATAAGTTGTTGAATGTAGAGTTTCGACCCTCAAATTTAAGGCTGCAATGTAGAGTTTGTGCCTATGGTTTGAAGTTTACAGGGTACATATGTACCCATTTCCAGGTCAAGTGACCATCACACACACATCCTGAGAAACCATCATGAATAGGTTAGAAGTTATACAGAAATGTCTACACCAGTCTAACATATGAGTTTTTACTGGCTCTGATGTTGATCTTTTTTATTCCCAGGTACCAAGTTTTTGCATGTTCCTTAGTCTGTAGTAGAGACCCAGTTCTCCCAATTAATCCATTTAAAAATAGCAATGTTGGGAAAACTGTATTTGAGCAAGTTAACTGGTCAGATGTGTCAACTGAAACTTTGAATAACATCAGAGTGTATAAGTGTTCATTTGCTATGAATTGCCGGACAAGCATAGAACTCCCTGCTTTTTCATTGGTGGTTAATAGACCTGATTTGGGAGATATCAGGCTCTGGGATAGACTACAATAGCATTAGGAGGTGTGCTCATCACTCAAACATTCTATACAAGAAAGTATTTTCTTTTATGAAAATAAAAGGATAGATTTCATTGGCTGAGAAAGTACATCAACATCTATATTGAAAAAAAAACAGGTCCACTTTGTGGTGGGATTCTTGGTTAGAACTCTTTACTGTAGGATGGTATACATAAGTATAAGTGTTTCCAAACCATAGCAGTAACACTAATGCCTGTACCTCTCTGGCAGGTGAACAAGTCTGTGCAGCATGTCTCACATAAGACACATTAATTAATATGTGACAAGGTAAAAGTTTAAATTTGAAATGGCTTGTTTACCATGGAAATCAAGACTTTCAAATTTGTGAAACATTTTGCATAGATTTTTACATCCTAATTGGTGCATGCACTTAATGCAGTAACAATACCTGTCAGAGGCATTTGTGTAACCGTTTACAAGCGTTAGAAATTATTATTGGTATACCCTGATATAGTAAATTAAAGTGATCAATATTATTTCCCTGCGTGGACTTGGTATGGTTTTATGACCCTTTCAGAGAAAATGTTTTTTTAAAGTTTCCCTTAAAATGTGCTTATAAGCCCTGTGGCTGGGGCATTTGTTGTCAGATCACAATGGTTCAAAAACTCGTCCAAGATCTTTTGGTTATTTAGTTGCTGTGCAAGTTTGGTTACGATTCAAAGAAAAATGAAGGTGCTATCATGTTTACAACATTTTCCCTATATAACTCTATGAAAAACAGTGACCCCTGTGGCTGCTCTGACTTCAACACATCTTTTAGGAACCTCCATGCAATGCTACATGAGAAATATCTACGGTCTAGGCCTTCAACTTTCAGAGAAAATGTTTTTTAAAGTTTCACTTAAAATACGCTTATAAGCCCTGTGGCAGGAGCAATTGTTAGAACTATTGTTTAAATGCTGAGTGCCAAATGAGGCAGCTCCTAGAGCCATTTTCAAGTTTTTGGTATGACATGACCAGGAATCAAACAGTTATCATTGACATGTATGGTGTTTAAACCTGGGCACTCTACTGCAGCAGTTTTCAGGAGAAAACTTGTATATCCATGAATTTCTGAATAAATCTCATGAATGTTTAATATATTATTATGTAGAAATGCAGCTGACCTTCTTTGGATTAAACATTTGAAACCCGATTCGCTAAAAAATCATTTTTGCCCACTTTGAATGAATCGGGATTATCAATTTGGGGATTCTGACTTCAGATTAGGGATTTTTGCAGTCACAGACAGATTCACATTTCATGGACTGGGATGTGTATTTAATCATAAACAAATTTTTACTGTTAGAGATGAAGGTATATCATGAATACAATTTAAGAGGAGTAGTTGGTGTAATATATAGTTATTTAACTGTTTTATTCACATTGACTTCTGGTCAACAGAACTCACTTTTAAAATATGTGGCAATTTTGATTAACTTTCATTGGATGCTACTTTTAAAAAACAAATATACAAATATGAAAATGAGATGCCCTGATACATATGCAGACCTTTATCCCCATTTCCATTTTTATTTTTAAGCCAGGCACCTGATTTAAGCTCAGTCAGCAACATTTCTAACTATTAATCCTGGGGTCATGAGTTTGAACCCCTACCCAGCTACAATCTTTGTGGTGGTTGATATGTGATATTGTGTCTCATTATCATTTATCTTCCACCACTGATTATAAAATCCATCTACATGACAAAGTTACAGGCAGGACACAAAATCTCACACAGACTCAAAGTGTTGTCAAACAAACTCAAAGTGTGACCTTGAACTTTGAGGTATGGGTGTGGGTTTTACTTGTTGCATGTCATCATGTTATGTTGATCATTTGAAGCAAGTATTAACAAAATCCATCTATGCACACATCTCTTTGGGACATTCTTACAAAGTGTTTGTTTGCTGTGTTTTTTCTTTTGGGTAAGAAGGCATGCCAGCATTAAAGTATTGCTTGTTTGCTGTCGCCTGCCTACTCAAAAAAAACAGATTTTTTTGGCCAGGTCCAATTAGCTCAGTCGGTTACACGTCTGACTACCAAATCCAGGGGTTGTTAGTTTGAAACCCCGCCCAGCAAGAGACTCTGTGATGAATGATATACGATATTGTGTCTAATTATCATTCGTCTCTCACCACTGATTCTTGTGGGAAAGTAATCAGTTACTTGTGGAAATGGGGTGTGCTCGAGTACTGGTCAACCTTTAAGGATCCCAGGAAACATTGGTTAGGTTAACTGATAGTCTGTTAGCCCTCATTGCATAAAAATGAAAAATGAGGCTGAATATACAATCAATCAATCTTCTTTTTTTTTATTTATTTCATCATGATCATTACAATTTTCGTATTTTTGCTATTGAAAAAAAGTTTTCCCTACCTACTTTCTCATTTTTTAAAACTATAGGATCAGGAGACAGCAAACAAACATATATAAATATTTGAAAACTTAATCTATTTTGACTGGTTTATGTAATGTTTAATTAATATCACTGATAGACTCTTTAAATTTGCATATTAAATACTGAGTTATGTTTTTGTCAAAATTATTAATGTAGCTACCCTGATGGTCAGAAATTGACTGGAAGAATATAAACCTGTTTAAGTCAATTTGTCACACTGAAAGATCACCAGGGGGTATTTGATTGTTTGACATGTCTTGATAAATTTAAAACCTCAGATAGATTACTTTATGCTAAGTCATAATACTTTATGCCAGAGGAAAAGTTGCTAAACATAAACAGTGAATAGTTTCGTTATGTTTTAACATAACTTTGGACTGCCATATTTGAGGTGTTCATTCAATATCATATCAAAAGAAGAAGGTTTTCTGTTCTGTAATAAAAGTATTCTAGAATATTCATAGGTAAAAACTGGTTGGACATTCTGTACATTGTCTAGATATGGGTTTGACTGTTTTCAGCTAGCTTCTTAAATATAACTGTTTATAGTATGATGTAAAATGTTTGCGATAACTTGGGGTGGGGAACAAAGTTAAAATGGGGGCAGAGTATTTGATTTTGGGGTTGGTAACAAAGTTGAAATGAGGTAAAGTATTTAATTTAAAACAAAACAAAATTTTTAACAAAAAATGGACGAGGATGGGGGTTAGTGGTATGGGTCAGGGTCTTGGGGTCGGTAACAATTTTGAAATGGAGGCAGAGTATTTGATTTAATACAAAACCAAATTTTAAAAAAAATGGACAAGGATGGGGGTGGGTGGTATGAGTGAGGGTCTTGGGGTCGGTTACAATGTTGAAATGGGGGCAGAGTATTTGATTTTGGGGTCGGTAACAAAGTTGAAATGAGGTAAAGTATTTAATTTAAAACAAAACAAAATTTTTAATAAAAAATGGACGAGGATGGGGGGTGGGTGGTATGGGTGAGGGTCTTGGGGTCGGTTACAATATTGAAATGCAGCAAAAAATATTTTAATTTAAAACAAAACAAATTTTTAAAAAAAAAAATGAGCAATGATGGGGATTGGGTAGGGGTAAGGGTCTTGGGGTTGGTAAAAAAGTTGAAATTTGAAATAGGGGCAGAGTATTTGATTTATTTCAATTAAAAAATGGGCAGCAGAGTGGAAAGTCTTGGTTGGGCTCGGGCAGGTAGCCAAGAAGACATGGGCCAATGGACCTGGCAAATTCAAACAATGATACAAAGTTTTTCCAATCTGTGATCTATTTATCAATCTGGATACATTTACATGTACAATTTATATAAATACCCAATAACAGTTTTGGGCTCATAAAACATGAAACTTTTAACTGGGTGATATCAAGTCCATTAAATAGGTCAAGATCAGTATAATGCTATTTTATTTAGCTGATGGTGATCAGTTTACAGAATTAATATTATTACTGAAAAATTAAACTGATTTTAAAAAAAATCAAACCCGACCTACACAAAAATTTTTAATGTAAGGCCTAAATAAAAATAGTGTTTGTTTCCCCTTGCCCGACCGACCCACGAAAATAGCACCGACTGAAAAAAAATTATTGGGGAAAATTTCTGAGTTTTTTTTTTTAATTTTCGCCCGCTCCGGGCTTGTCTTAAAAAACGGACAAGCGAGTTTTCACAATACACAGGTCTGCAAATATCTCTTTTCTATACGACACATGTGAAACTGTTGCTTATAGACCGTAACTGATCAGTAGAAACAATTGACCTCCGCGGTGTTTACTGCATGCCCGATATTGCGACTTCGGAAAACCTCTCATGCATATTCAATTATCTATTTTTATTCCTCTCATGTGATTGGGGGGTAGCTTTGAACATAAATTAATCTATTTTAAATAACGGCTATGATTGGTCGGATATCTAAGACCACTGTACACACAGCGTTAAGTTCTGGTATTTTAATAAATATTTTGTAGATTTACAATAATTGGAACTGCATGTACATAAATTTTCTTCTGTGACTAGGGGCCGGCAAAAGCACTCGTCCTGACGACTGGTTTTTGTCTGCGGACGAGTGATTTTTGTCAGTAACTAGTCCGTCGGACGAGTAAACCTTTTGGCAGAGATCGAAAAATAAACAATCTGAAAACTGTAAAAAAGTTAATGATCCAAAGTCGTTACGGTATTTATTCTTTCTATATTTCATTGCTGTAAATATAATTTGTAAATTTGACATTTAACGATCATCAACGATAACTTTATCATGCTATTTCTTGTCGAGTCCCAAGGACATTTTCTTTAGAAACCATTCTGCATAATTTTTTATAAGGTATCGAGACGCGCATGCGCAGCTTTTTAATACCGGTTTAAAAATCAGACTTTTCGGTCTTCGGAATATTTCCCGGTCTCCGGAATATTAACAGTCTTTTTGCGTTTTACATGTTACGGAGGCTTGAATGCATTTACTTTTTATGTTTACCCCAAGCTGTTTTTATTCGGAACAAAAGCAATATATTAACGTCAACAAACTTAATGTTTATTGCATGATCATAACGGTTAAAGCTAGTGGTGTACTTACTGTAAATGAAGTAATAAAACTATTTTAGGTAAGATAAAGTTATCACAACGTGCTTCCAAAATAGACACTTTTTGACTATAACTTTTTTGGACAAGTGAGTTTTCCATACGGATGAGTACTTTTTACCAGTCCACTTGACTGACATACGAGTGCTTTTAAAAGTTTTTCCCGACCCCTGTTGTGAAAATGTGAACGTTGATATTTATATCGAGTATACGGTAAAGAAAACTGTGGTAGGGGTATTATAGTAATACATTTATTGCTTTTTGGTTGTGTGGTTTCAGCGAATAATTTTCTTTGGAAGTTATGTCATGATTTAAATATAGTATTCAGTGCTCCAGATAAGGTGCGTATTTGCGTAAATAAGCAT
This sequence comes from Panopea generosa, assembly GCA_029582155.1. Classification (NCBI taxonomy): domain Eukaryota; kingdom Metazoa; phylum Mollusca; class Bivalvia; order Adapedonta; family Hiatellidae; genus Panopea; species Panopea generosa. Next base: position 19,145,006 of record CM055906.1, read on the forward strand.
TGAAATTTACAGAAAAAGCATTGAAAATGATAAATGTGCGTACCGGTACGCATAAACGATTGATTTTAAGCATTTGACTGGCGATCGTGTGCGTATCGTATTTTTGAAAGACCCGGGTTTTCACAACTGATGTAGACACCGTGAAATAAACAAATCTAAGGGAAGTAACTTATATGCCATTTGTCTGGTTTCCGAGCGTATTCTGATACGGTAAAATGCGGAACCAGAATAACTTATACCAATATTTCCCGTAGATCGTTGTCACCGAGACGCACATGGGAATCTGTTGAGTAGTTCCAAGCGTTCTGAGAAGGCCATCTATAAACGCAAGACGACAAACTTTATGTGTATCTATTATTTATTCCAATGGCATCGTCTGGTTCTGCCGTCGGGAGACGCAAAAAACCCCCATAGAAACCCAATCTACTAATTTATTCCAGTTCTTTAAGATAAACGATTCTGTCAAAAGTGAGGATGTAGTTGTACCAATTATAAATAGCGTTATTGACGCATGTATTACAAAGTCGCAAAAAACAAACAAAAAACACACGGGAGGCAAAGTCAATACAAAGACCATTGAATCATGGAAAATAAAATTCCCATGGCTGATAGTTAAAGAAACTGAAGGCAACCTAAAATTAACATGTTCTATCTGTATTAAAGCAAAGATTAACAGTGTCTGGTCAGAAGAAGGTTCGCAAAATGTACAAAAAAGTAGCGTAGAAAGACACAGTCAAAGTTTGGAGCATGTAAAAGCAGAGAAATTTAGTGTGACCCAACACATTTCAGAATGTGCATCCGATGCAGATGATATTATTAATGTGAACATCTCACAGGATGATGTTAAGTTGTTTCGTACTGTCTTTTATGCTGCTAAAGAAGAGTTGCCATCAGAAAAAATTAACAGCTTACTCAAGTTACAGAGTTTAAATGGAGCATGCATCAAGTATCAAAATTTAAGTTGGGACACAATTTCTGAAATTCAGAGTTGCTTAAGTGATAGTATTCAAAGATCACTAGTTGATGAAATTTTAGCTTCTGGAGTATATGCCACCATGTTAGACGAAAGTACAGATTTATCTATTGAAAAACATTTATCCATCTGTGTTCGATATGTTAAGGATGGGGAAGCTGTCACTCGTTTTTTGACAAATGAAAAAATTGATGATGGCAAAGCACATACAATTGTTTCCCACCTAATCAACTGTATTGACAAATTAGAGTTAGATAGGTCACACTCGTCTCCATGGCAACAGATGGAGCAGCTGTTATGATGGGGAAAAAGACAGGAGTAGGAATACAAATTAAAGCAAAAATTGCACCATTTGCAACTATGACCCACTGCATTGCCCATAGGTTGAATTTAGCTGTTACTGATAGTATTAAGAAGTGTGACATCCTAAAAAAGATGACTGAAAAGTTTAACTCATTATACTCATTTATGAGTGGCTCAAGCAACAGGACTGAGAAATTGAAAGCCATCCAGATGTTATCAGGTGACCCAACCCTGAAAATCAAAGAACCACACAGTATTAGATGGATGGGCCTCAGAAATGCAGTTGCATCTGTGTATGAAAGTTATCCTGCAGTATTGTCCACACTCTCACACTTTGCTGCTGAAGGAATTGCAACTGCATTAGGTCTGTTTAAGTATTTTTCTGAATATAAGACTGTTCTTCTAGTGGCTCTGATGTTGGATATCCATGATGTTATTGGAATTTTGAGTTGCCAGTTGCAGTCTCGATCGCTTCTTTTTAGTGAGATACAACCCCTTATGGATGCTACCATCTCAAAATTGGAGTATTTTGAAACACATGATGGAGAATGTCTGAGACAAATAAAAACAGATGTGGTTATTCAGGAGAGTGTTTAAAGCTTACATGAAAGGAGAAAAGTTAAGAAAGTATTCTCAGTCAGTTGGGAAAGAGTTTTGTAAAGTAAGGGAAGAATACCTTTCTAGTCTGAAAAAGAACATCAAACAGAGGTTTAGAAAGGAAGATAGTGAAGTGTTTGCTGAACTAAGTCATTTGTTAGAACCAATGACTGTTAATAATGCGCCAAAAGGTGAATGTGGTCAAGCTTTGGAAGCAATTTCAGAACTGTATGGTACAGACAAAGTTGTTAATAACTATATAGGAGAGAGGCAAGAAATGGAAGTGACCAATGTTGAAAAATTACTTGACAAGCAAAAATTGATTGAAGAATGGCCAATGGTAGAAGGTATGATAAATGGAACATACAAGAATATGCCAACTGAAGCTTTCTGTAAAAGAATCATAACTGTGCACAATAACTTAACACCTCAGTTTGCAATCCTGTGTAAAATTGCCCTCTGTATAAGTGTGACAAGTGTTGAATGTGAGAGAAGCTTCAGTGTACAAAATAGACTGAAAAGCAAATATAGATGCTCATTAAAGCCAGAGAAGTTAGATTTGCTGATTAACATTCAAATGTGTAAGGTTGATACTGAGTCATTTAATGGCTTGCAAAGAAGGAAGGGTTGTCTTCTGCAAGCATATAAGCAAAGACCACTTAAGAAAAGTAAATGTTAGCCAGTTGGAGACTGTACTGTAAATATGTTACTCGCTATAGAGAATCCAGTTCTATTAAAATTCAATGATTAAATCAGTTCAATTTTAATTTTGTTCCAAAAACTGTTACAAGTTACATTCTTCAGAGCAGGCTTCAGGCATTATGACAGTCTACTTGCAAATACAGGTAAGTTTTGAAAATGTCCATTTTAAGCATTGTATTTAATTTACAATAAGCATATGGTCAATAACTGATCAGAAAATACTCTTTCAGTTTCCATTTTAAGCATTGAATTTTATTTTAGGGGGTAAAATAAGCATTGGGCCAAAAGCTTATCTGGAGCACTGCAGTATTGAAAACAACAATTAAGATAAATTGTCTTTTTAATATTTGAAATATAGTTTACTAGTTGCACTTTTCTAGATCATAGACTGCCAAGTTCTCTTGGATGAATTGAATAGCTTTGTAGGCTTGACATTGCCATTGTTGTGTGTTATGACATTTAGTAATCATAAGAAAAGAGAAAGATATTTAAAATAATGATTCGAATTAACACCTGCTTCCACACTGCCACAGAGTGACAGAACAGATATGATAGTCAATAAAGAACAAAGACAAAATACAACTTAATAAGTTGGTCATACTTATAGAGACAAAGTCAGTTCTCCCTGAATTTCTCTCACTTCTTTTGGTCTTGTTCAAACTCTAAAACTTGTGATTTACACATGCATAATGTTAAGGGAGCTAACCGTACATAAAAATTAATACATTTAAGTCTATTTATGTTTAATTATTTTATATTTTACCGCAAAGTGTATTGGTAATAAAAATCTGGGCAGGTGAATCTTTGATCAGGGCAAGTTAGTACTACTTCTGGTAGTTTATTTTGATAAACAATGTTCAGAAACTGTATTATTATATAGAATGACTAATACTAGAAAATTTGACTGCAGTTACTAAAACTGTTGCATTTAAAAATGCCAATGAACTATATTAAATAATGCCAACAGATTAATACTTATTATTCTATATACAGTTTCATTTTTTGATATAGTTCTGTAGGCATTTTTAAATGCCAACAGTTTAAGTAACTGCTGTCCGATTTACTAATACTAGTCATATTGTATACAGTTTCATTTGTCAATCAAAATAAACACAGTTCAGTTTATTATATATAAATGTTACAGTTTTTCTTAGTTTTCAATCCTACACTTTCACGAGCAATGCAGTTAGTATTGAGCACATTTAATACATGTAATATAAATTATGTTGTTGTATTGGAATAGCCATATCAGTTAATAAAATGTTGAGTTTCTCTGTTTATCAATACATGTATTTTTTTTATGGATTTCAAAAAAAAAAAAAAAAAAAGCCTACCTACCTACCCAGTTCTAAAATCTAGGGTCGGGCAAGGGGAAACAGAGATATTTTTAAGTGTGGCCTAAGGTTATAGAGGTATGGAGATTGAAGTTATTAGCTACATTCATTAAGGGGGGCAAGGGTATTCTCTGTTAAGCTGTTATTGCCAAAATTTATTCTTTGTTATTCGTCATTATGAAAAATGTATTCACTGTTATCTGTTTTTGACTGATTCAGTGTTATCTGTTTTCAGCTTAATTTATTTTTTGTTATCTGTTATTGTGAAAATGGTATTTCCTGTTAACTGTTAATTGATAATTGTCTGTTATCTGTTACTTCACAAATATTAGCTGTTAATGTTATTCCAAATCTTCAAATACGTAAAAAGTCATCTCCTGCATTGGAAATAATGATTGCTTCTTAGTTGGGTGTTCAGAAAGCATCAAATTTAATAATTTTGGCCTGAAATCAATCTTGTACCTTGATAGTTTTGTTATAGCACCTGTTGTTGACTGAAAGTTTTAGATGTTATTGTTGTATGCTGGATTGAGTATTAAGCGAGGCTTTCCACAATTTTTCAGTCATGTCACAATAGTGTCTACATGAGAGACAGTATTCTGAGCCCTGCCACACTGGAGTAACCTACCATGTACACATGATATTATACCCTCTCCTAATACACATACCAACAACAGTCACATTATACCAACAATAAGCCTAGAACAATCCTCTTAATATTGAGCGCCAAGCAACAAAGCTTTCAAGTATTTGGTATAAAATACCAGGGGATCAAACTCGTAACCTTCTAGATGTGAAGCAGGCACTCTACCACTAGACCACCATGACAGTTTTCAGATAGAAGAAAACGTTTGACCTGTATTATCCACAGATTGCTCAATAAGTCTTAGAAATATTTTATATATTGTTATATAGTAATACTGTGGTTATTCTTTAGATTAAACTTTTGTAACTCATATGCTAAAAAATAGTTTTGCGTACTAGATGAATGAAATAAAAACACAATGAACTGTTTTTTTTCTTGGCAATCACAATAAAATCAAGATTTTAGTAAGGAGATTTGGATTTCAGATTAGGTGGGGTTTTTGCAGTGAAAGATTCAGATTTCATTGACTAGAATGCATAGTAAATTTTAACAAGCAAGCAATGGGTGGTGGCAAATCAAGTCATGAATATATATTTATGAGGAGCGGGTGGTGGAATATATATTCAGCTGTTTTAATCAGATGATATATGTTTTCACTCCTTGTCTACAGGGCTCACAAAATCTTTTAAAGGTGACACATGGTAATTTTGATAAGTTTTCACCCAACATAACTATACAATTATTTTCCATGATGCGAAAAAGAAGATAAAGCAATAAGCATGCAGTATGGTGCATGTACACCCAATTGCAGGGATTCAAACTCATTAAAACAATGCAAGAATCTTTGGACCATGTTATTCCAGGACTGGGTAACATTCAGATACAAATACATCAAAATATGTGGTGGTGGTGAAAAAGCTCTTGTGTTTTAAAACCCAAGCCCTTTACATACTGGAATTCAATTAGATTAAATTGAGTAAATTAGGGAAAATACACTAAAAAATAAAAATATTTTTAAAACGGATAAACAGCAACTCATTATAATAAACTGTTTATAAATAAAAAACTAATTGTTTGGCATTTCAAATCAACCAAAAGGTGGCAAACTGGAGAGGTAAACTTAAAAGGAATCCCTATTCTAAATATAGAAATCACTTCAATACAGCTCGACGTTCTTTGCATATTCATTGTCTTTCTTAAGATGAAATAATTTAACAACATATAAACCTGTTTAACAGTTCAAACTGAAATCAAAATGAATTCATGTTTTGCAATTATAAGCTGGAAATTTATTATTTTGGCATCATCCTTTTAAGCAATACCAGGTCAGTGAGTATTATCATACATGCAGGATATATTGGAGGGGAAAAAGTCTTTAAATTTTAAAAAATCATATGTTCCCTTTAAGGCATAGTACCACCATAGGAACAAGGAAGTGCTTCATTGAGTAGGCTCTTAATGGTGGTTATAAATAATTCTCGATTCTTCTTCTTTAAAAATACATTTTCCTTATTTTAATGCTCATTTTTTATTTGAATGGCATATTTGAATAATTTTGAACATTTTGATAGCATTGTCATGTTTGAATTGTGAATTTAGAAAAAAAAATTGATGCTTGGAAATTGGGGTATGAATACATGATTTCGGAAATCTACTTTCACTTTGTCAACAGTATACACACTGACCAGATAAAAATCTCTTATATGACACATGACCCCTACTTTTCTCATCATATTGTGATAGTGCAGAGGTTGACCAACAGTAAAATATAGGTTTCACTTCTTTCATTTGGCAGCCGGGCCCGATTAGCTCAGTCGGTTACGCGTCTGACTATCAAACCAGGGGTCGTGAGTTCGAATCCCCCGCCCGGCAACAGTCTCCGTGATGATTGATATACGACATTGTGTCTCATTATCATTCGTCTCTCACCACTGATTCAAGTGGGAAAGTTATCAGTTACTTGCGGAGATGGGGTGTGCTCGAGTACTGGTTAATCCCAGGAAACAGTGGTTAGGTTAACTGATCGTCTGTTAGCCCTCGATGGCATAAAAATGACGCTAAATATTCAATCAATTGATCAATCTTTCATTTGGGTTCTCTATGAAGACAAGCCTTCAAACTTTTATTATTTACTATAGAATAAACAACAAAAATCAATGGTGGGTTTACAACTTAAATTAAATGAAGCCAAGCTGTATCACTTTAATCGCTGCCAATGTTGGACATGCATGCACTGATATAATTATAAATTTCAATTTTGAAAGTGGTGCATTACAAAAAGTTTGTTATAATCATGTATTTCTGTCTGAATTTAAATAAATTTCTGAAAATATTCCCAATTAATTTGTTCATTTAGAGACTCGTGTTTCATGATATGATAGTTTCATTGATAATATTTTATTTAGCAATGTTGTTGCTATGTAGACCTTTTATAGGATTCATTTATAGCATATGTATCAGGGGCGGATCCAGGATTCAAAATTAGAGGTGGCCAATCAGAAGGGTTAATCATTTGGTAAATAATCTTTCACATTGCACTGGCAACTGATTTCTTGTATATAAACTGTAAGATGTATGCAATCTCAGATGATTTAAAATGTTTCGATCTCAGAAAAAGATCTTGAATTAAAGATATTGCGGTTTGAAGTAAAATTTCTCATAATTTTGTGACATTTTAGGTGCAGTATATTACAAATTTTGAAATCATATTCACAAATTGGTGGGAATTTTATTGTTTGGATTAGAATTTGTTTCTGGAATGTAAGAATGGAAGATTATATAAATGAAAACAAGATATTACGAGATTTTTGCAAGAATACGTGAGCATTTACAAAATATCAATCAGTTGCTTTTCCTTCTTGATTTTATTCCTTAATTGTTTCCTTCCAGAACAAACTGCATTATTAATATAATTAACAATTAGCTGGCTGAAAATCTCCTCTCAGGAAAGAGTCGGCTTAGCCAAATATGACCCAGGTGACAGAATCAGCTAGCTATGTTGAACAGCTAGCTGTATTATTTCTGTCATCTGGGGAGTTTAAGTAGGGGTTGCACATATATTGCATAATATTATGGAGCCTTTTGTAGATCTTTTTTATTTTGCATCTTCGATACCTAAATAATAAAAAAGTTGCCCATCCATGCCTATTTAATCAGGTTGAGTTGGGACTATTATGTGATGCCTACGATTTTTTATATTAATAATGGTGCATCTACTCTTTAAGAAACCACGCCCAACCTCTGGATCCCCTAGTGATGACAGTAGATCATCTCCTGGTTGTAGGGTGTTTGTTTTAATGGCTTTATTGGTGGGTTGTTTGTGTGCACTGGTCATTAACTTGCCAAATATAAACTGGGCACATACTATGGCACCCCACCCCCTGGATCCACTAGTGACGACAGTAGATCTGCCCCTGGTTGTAATGTGTTTGTTTTGATGGGTTTATTGGTGGGTTGTCAGTGTAAACTGGTCATTAACTTGCCAAATATAATCTGGGCACATACAATGGCACCCCGTCCCCTGAATCCCCTAGTGATGACAGTGATTGGCTGTGTACAATTCTAACTAAACTGACTCAGGCATCTTGAGCAGGTGTTTTAATAGTGGCGGGATTCTTAGAGCAGGTTAAAACACATTGTGATTTAAATACCAATTATCCTTTCGTGATCTTTAGTGATCTGGGGAACACTGGCCATTACTTTCCGGGAAACAGGGATCAAAGTCCTAATTTCAGAGATCTGGGGCAAACACTTTTGGTGCACTATGGCAAAAACTTTTGGGGATCTGGGGAACAATGGCTATCACCAAGATATTCAGGGAACAGACTCCCCCCACCCCACACACCACTGGGAGGAGCTCAAATCTATCACAAATAAATAAAAAGACATGGATTTTGTACACTGGTGGAGCTCAACGGCCATAAAAAAAATTCTAGACAACCCCCGGGGGGAACATAAAATGCATACACATGTCCTTGCAGCAGGTCAGGGAGATGGCCCAAATGCACCAACATGGTGCAAAAACATCATATGGGGCATATAATCATACTTAAATAGCATTTGACATGTAAATATGGTGCAACTGCACCATGTAAACTGCATCACATAAATGTTTACAAGCATTTCATGAATATTAATCTGTATGAACACTGTTGCAATTTGCAGTGTGTATATTCTGATGACCATTTGATTTCTTTATACAATTTTATAAGATTTTAAAGTGGAATTTCACCTTAAACGATTATTCTTTATTCATTAAGAATAAAATACTTGTATGCATCTATGACCAAAATATTTGTTTGTATTTGAAAAAAATGTATTGCAGTGAAAACTTTTGACACAATTATACATTTCAACATTTTTATAAAAGATTGCTAACAAACGATAAGTTAACCTAACCACTGTTTCCTTGGATAAACCAGTACTCGAGCACACCCCATTTCCACAAGTAACTGATAACTTTCCCACTTGAATCAGTGGTGAGAGATGAATGATAATGAGACACAATGTCGTATATCAATCATCACGGAGACTGTTGCCGAGCGGGGGATTCAAACTCACTCAGAAAGGAGGGTCAAAGCTTTACATCACATTATGAAAAAGAAACTATAGTGGTCAAAACTCTACATCATAATTCTATATGTCCAAGAAGAGGCGTACAAATCAAGGGCATAGATGGTTTAAGTAGGATGTGAAGGGATGGGCTGTGTAGAGGGGTTGTGGTCTGGAGACCATGCACCCCTACAAAAAAATTTAAATATAAACCTGAAAATTGTGACTTCCAGTGTATTTCTAGACATATTTACAGCTACTACTCATGGATCAGTCATACGATGATTGAGCACGTTCACATGCAAAAATACACAGAAACTTAATTTACAGCATTGTCAAACTCAATAAACACAGCTTCTCGGCTCATTGTACCCCTTAGGTCAATCCCCAATCACTTTTTATTGCATTTTTGGTGTTTTTATTTTCACTTTTCGGAGAAATTTGTAGTCTGGGACTGGGGCGTACATGATATTAAAGCAGCTACGCCCCTAAAAACAGCGATATATGTACTAACCAAGATATAGACCTATGGAGTGTCCCACCCCCCCCCCCCCCCCCCACCTCAGTCTGCATTTTCATATCGACCAGACTACCCCCTTGCTGAACACAATCGTTTCCCATTTATTCAAGCCATTTCCATACCCTTCTACAAAATGAAATTGAATGCAAATCTACCAAAAATTAATCGTGTTGTTCGAAGAAAACTTTGCTGTCCATTTCCCGCCATTTTTCTCGCCAAAGCGGAACCTTCGTGTTCCGGTTACACATACATAATTTTAAAGATTTGCCGCTTCCATAGATTTGTTTCATTGGATATAACAAGTGCAAATCGGCTAAATGTACATATATTTACACATCGTATTTGATAAAATAATAAAATGTTTTATATTTACCAAGCTGAGTAGCTTCCCTGCTGCTGACGTCACGACATCTAAAACTACTTTGCATACATTAACGACGAAACTGCGGATACCCATAATGAATATGCACTAATACACACAAGAAATCACTTTGAAAATAGAGTTTTTTTGGAAGTTAAATAAAGCAAACCAGAAAACACTGTAGAACTTTTACTTAACTTGATCAGACGCGAGAACGAATGAAGGCCGTTTCCGGTCTCTCACGCCAATTTATAAACTCTGGTTGGCACGTGATCACTCAAAAATCCAATATCACGGGGACAAAGCCAGTACGCGATTTTCCGCTACCGTGAAAACAAGTTGGCTGCTTTTAAAAAGCATCCAACGGTTAAGTCTTATACACGATGAAGCAATTAAAATGAATGAGTGTGTTTTGATTTAAACATATTTTATTGCCAAAATGTGTACAAGTAGGTCTACATTGTAATTGGGTCGGGCCACAAGTGATACCCACATTAGTCACGGCTCTTCCCTAAAATGAGTTTACAAATAACATGAATATGGCTAAACATATATATAACATATATATTAACATAGAGCTGAGTTTTACTGTTAACTAATGTTGCCTTTCACAGACATACATGCACGCTCGCACGCACGCACAATCGCATTTACACCCACACATTCAAAAGATAAAGAGCAAAGGGAAAAAAGGAAATGATATGAGAGAGAGAGAGAGAGAGAGAGAGAGGGGGGGTTATTATTTAAGTAAGTAAGTGCTCGATTTCGGAGTCGGAAAAACAAAGTATTGTTGGTGGGGTAAATGTGGTTTAAGTTCAGTTTAAACTTGCAAAAATTAAAGTTCACATACTAGAAGAGATTAGACGCGACAATAAACCCTTGAACCGATCTGAAGATATGCACATTTTCCTCGTGAGACAAGTTTGTACTTCCACAAAGCAACAACTCCAAAGTAATAATACCGTTATTTTGTAGAGATGTAAACAATTGTTGACGTTGAGCAGTATAGTTACTACAATCAAAGAAAAAATGATACGCATTTTCACATGAATTTCCACAACTACAACTAGGTTCATTTACAATATTAACTCTAAACAAATCATAATTAAGTGAACTGCATTGATATCTTAAGCGTGTATGTATAATATTTAAATTTCTTTTGCCGTGATTGTAATGATCAGGTAATGAAAATAACGAGTTATTATCATTTGTTATAGCTGTTTTGAACTGTGCCAATGATGTTAATTTTCGAACATTAAGGTCTAAATTATTCCATGTTCTTATAGTTGACGGCACAAAAGATTTATTTGATAATGTTAATCTGTTATTTGCTATTATATAGTCTTCACAGTTACGGAAACGATAATGTGAATTTTCCCCTATCAAAGGCAGTTTTATGTTTTTTAAGATAATCAGGAACAGTGTTGTTATGAATTTTATAAAATAATATAAGTTTTTTACGTTCACGTCTTTGCGAAAGCGGTTCTAAAGACGATTCTTTATAAATATTATATTTATTACAGAAAATGTGTAAACCCGTAGCTATCCCGGCTGCTTCAAGTTGAACAGATTCTAATGACTCAAACTCTGCCACGGTACAACCGTCCCAAAGTTCACAAGCACATTCTAAGATTGGTAAAATAAAACAATTATATAGTTTTAAAATAGTATTTTTGTTGAGGACGTATTTAAGTTTGCGAAGAACAAAAATTAATATGTGTAACTCATTTACCATTATTTTCAAAATGTTCTCCTTAATGTCTATGTGTATTGCTTAATTCCAGTTTTGTGTTATCAAACAAAATTTCCAATTATCGGTTTCTGGTAGTGTTTGAGATAAACAGTACTTCTGTTTTACTGTGATTAAATGTTGTTAACCAATCCTTGGACCAAGTATTTAACTTATTTAAGTCAGAATTTATAGTTGTTCCAATTATTTGTATAGAATCTGAAGAGAAGGATAATGATGTGTCGTCTGCAAAAAGCCGTGATAGACTATTAAGATCATCAGCTATATCATTTATATAAATAAGATATAAAAGTGGTCCAAGCACAGGACCCTGGGGCACTCCAGCTGATATGTCCCCAAGAGATGATGTTTCATCATTTACCAGACCCTTTTGTTTTCTAAATGACATATAGTTTATTATCCATGAATGTAGGTTTCCTCTTATACCATAAGCTTATAATTTATGAAATAGTCCTTTGTCCCATACTCTATCAAAAGCCTTTGCTATATCACGGAAAACAATATGCTGCTTGATTTCAAGAGCTCTGCATATGTTATCATAAATTTCAATAACCTGATAAACTATACAATGCTTAGGCATAAACCCAGATTGATATTTATAAAACAGTGAATTATCCAGCATGAAGTTATGAATATACTTAAACACAATACGTTCAAAAACGTTTCCAACACAGGAGAGCAAGGATATAGGTATATAATTAGATATATCGTGTCGATCACCTTTTTTAAATAATGGAAGTACAGTTGCTTATTTCCATGATGAGGGATATTGTTTGCTGTTTAAAGATAAATTAAACAAAATATGGAGTGGGATACATACTGACTGAGCTCTGTTTTATAACATGTTATGGCTAATAGTATCACTACCAGAAGCTTTTCCTAATTTTAGATTTTTCAAGATATCCATTACGTCTGTTTGTTCGACATGTATTGTATTTAGTGTATTTAGAGTTCTTTCTTCAAAAAGTAGGTAAACTTTTATTTTTATCGTCAATAGACGATATTGAACAAAAATATTTATTTAATAATTTGGCTTTACATTTATCATCCATTATTATATTATTATGACATTGGTCAATGAGAGGTGGGATAATATTACTCGATCCTGAATAGAAGGATAATGATGTGTCGTCTGCAAAAAGCCGTGATAGACTATTAAGATCATCAGCTATATCATTTATATAAATAAGATATAAAAGTGGTCCAAGCACAGGACCCTGGGGCACTCCAGCTGATATGTCCCCAAGAGATGATGTTTCATCATTTACCAGACCCTTTTGTTTTCTAAATGACATATAGTTTATTATCCATGAATGTAGGTTTCCTCTTATACCATAAGCTTATAATTTATGAAATAGTCCTTTGTCCCATACTCTATCAAAAGCCTTTGCTATATCACAGAAAACAATATGCTGCTTGATTTCAAGAGCTCTGCATATGTTATCATAAATTTCAATAACCTGATAAACTATACAATGCTTAGGCATAAACCCAGATTGATATTTATAAAACAGTGAATTATCCAGCATGAAGTTATGAATATACTTAAACACAATACGTTCAAAAACGTTTCCAACACAGGAGAGCAAGGATATAGGTATATAATTAGATATATCGTGTCGATCACCTTTTTTAAATAATGGAAGTACAGTTGCTTATTTCCATGATGAGGGATATTGTTTGCTGTTTAAGATAAATTAAACAAAATATGGAGTGGGATACATACTGACTGAGCTCTGTTTTATAACATGTTATGGCTAATAGTATCACTACCAGAAGCTTTTCCTAATTTTAGATTTTTCAAGATATCCATTACGTCTGTTTGTTCGACATGTATTGTATTTAGTGTATTTAGAGTTCTTTCTTCAAAAAGTAGGTAAACTTTTATTTTTATCGTCAATAGACGATATTGAACAAAAATATTTATTTAATAATTTGGCTTTACATTTATCATCCATTATTATATTATTATGACATTGGTCAATGAGAGGTGGGATAATATTACTCGATCCTGAATAGAAGGATAATGATGTGTCGTCTGCAAAAAGCCGTGATAGACTATTAAGATCATCAGCTATATCATTTATATAAATAAGATATAAAAGTGGTCCAAGCACAGGACCCTGGGGCACTCCAGCTGATATGTCCCCAAGAGATGATGTTTCATCATTTACCAGACCCTTTTGTTTTCTAAATGACATATAGTTTATTATCCATGAATGTAGGTTTCCTCTTATACCATAAGCTTATAATTTATGAAATAGTCCTTTGTCCCATACTCTATCAAAAGCCTTTGCTATATCACAGAAAACAATATGCTGCTTGATTTCAAGAGCTCTGCATATGTTATCATAAATTTCAATAACCTGATAAACTATACAATGTTTAGGCATAAACCCGGATTGATATTTATAAAACAGTGAATTATCCAGCATGAAGTTATGAATATACTTAAACACAATACGTTCAAAAACTTTTCCAACACAGAAGAGCAAGGATATAGGTAATAATTAGATATATCGTGTCGATCACCTTTTTTAAATAATGGAAGTACAGTTGCTTATTTCCATGATGAGGGATATTGTTTGCTGTTTAAAGATAAATTAAACAAAATATGGAGTGGGATACATACTGATTGAGTTCTGTTTTATAACATGTTATGGCTAATAGTATCACTACCAGAAGCTTTTCCTAATTTTAGATTTTTCAAGATATCCATTACGTCTGTTTGTTCGACATGTATTGTATTTAGTGTATTTAGAGTTCTTTCTTCAAAAAGTAGGTAAACTTTTATTTTTATCGTCAATAGATGATATTGAACAAAATATTTATTTAATAATTTGGCTTTACATTTATCATCCATTATTATATTATTATGACATTGAACAATGAGAGGTGGGATAATATTACTCGATCCTGAATCTTTCATAAGTTTACGAATCCGTATAAAATGTTGTTAAGATTCAATGTAACTGTATGCAAGTTTCTCTTGAAGACAACAGTGCCATATGCTTAATTATATAATAAACCGATGGAGACCCTGTGAAACATAGCTAAGAAATTCATTTTCCACGATCAAATGGTATATGCGTAAAATACTCAGAGACTCCATCAGCATATATTAGAAAGTTGATAGAGTTAAATGAATGTGTAGGTTTGGTTCCTTGTACAGGGTACTAAATACACCGGTGATACCAAATCCCGACAAGGCTCCGACTGACACAGCAAATTCCCGGCTGCAGGTGTGCCTGATAGTAACTTTGATTTTTAAATGTACTGATCTCAATCATTATGTATTGCCATTTGCAGATTTAAAAAGAAACTTTCCTTATATATTGTCTAACATACTTACTGCTATGTTCTATACATGAGTCTTTGATGAACGTGTTCTAGGTTATAGTGTTCCACCAGTGCTTTCCAAATTGGAATATGTTTTCTTGGAATTCTTGTGGTCATAACAGAAGCACGTGTACGACGTGTTGTTTTCATATATTCAAGATCAAATCTTTGATAGTATGATACTCAAAATATTTGGCACTGGATACAACTAAACTTAATGCTGGAATACAGCAAGATAAATATAGATCGATTGATTTTTTTTTTCAAGTGACCTATTTTATTACCATGTAATAGGTCATTGGGGGCCCCCCCCCCCCCCCCCAACAAATCGTACAAATAATTGATATGCATGGTTATTTATATATTTTACAAATGCGTGTAACTAGGGGCAAAAGAAAGAAAACTGAATTGAACGCTACATCGAATTTACACAACTTAATTCATCTTTGTCATAATTTTAATTGTTGATTATTATTTTAAACTCGTGGATTGTTTTCATTAAACATGCACAGGTCGGTGCGCGTGATCTAGTCGTAGAGCACCGAACCATTGATCGGAGGGTCGTGGGTTCGATCTTCCGCCACGCCTATGCATGGTGTCCTGAAACAAACACTTTTTCTGTATATGATTTGTACTGGTTCTACCGAGGAAGACTTTGAGCGTGATTTGTCTAAGTTTTAAGAATTTGTTTCACAATCGAAGTAAAATAAATAAGCTTAAACACGTAATGGCATGGTATGGCACATTGCCTATAAAATTAGCTTTAAAAAATAAAAAAGGTATCGAAGTATTGGCGGATGCGGAACCATTTTATTAGAAAATTCACGGATGCCGTATCATGGTCGGCTGGATGCTGTTCACTCGGTTTTGAACATTAATTCATTCAACAAAAAGGTAAAAATGAAATCGTTACATAAAACAAATGCTAATATAACATATTTCTTAATTGAGTTTGTTTCCGGTATCTAGATCTATTTCGGTTGATTTTGTTTTTGCATTTTGTAATATCTATGTTTTATGCAAGTTTCTACCAAAAAACGCGTACTGGCTCATCCCCAGTGAACATCTAATTATATAGACCGTTTCGTCGCGCACAGGAACGAATCAAGATTTCAACTTATAGAGGCGTACTTAGGGGGGCGCAACGCAAAATCTGAACGGACACAGTTGAACACTAGTGAATTTTAAAATTTTAATATAACATGAGAGTTATGTGTGTGTACAGAGTGGTGGGCACACACAGGCATTAATATTGACAGCAAAAAAGAAATTCGTTACATAATAGCGCGTGCGACAGTAACAACTACTAACACGTGTATATATAAGTATAGTATATATGCAAGGGTGAATCTTGGTAAAAAGTTACCCAACCAAACTATATCATCTTGTGTTCGGTAGAATCTTCTTTTTTAGGGAGACACTAATTTCGAGTCCGTCCGTCCGTCCGTACGTGTGTAGCAGCACTTGTGGGTTGAGTTGCCAGTACAGAATGGACTTGTGTTTTTTTTTTGGTACTTGTGGGGTGAAATGTTCACCCCACAAGTGCGAATACCCGTGCAAATGGCATTGTGGGGTTAATTTAATTTTCTTCACATTTTTCTTTTACTTTTTTTTCACCTTTTTTCATTCTTTTTTAGTGTTATTAGGGTTGGATCTCAAGGTTTGTGATATTAGGGTTAGAAAGAAAATAGTTTTTGTTTCGTTTTCTGAAAAAAAAGATGTTTTATAACATATCAAAACCTCACCCCACAACTACACTTCCAGCAGAACGTCCGTCCATCCGTCCGTCCGTCCGTCCGTCCGTCCGTCCGTCCGCCCGCCCGCCCGCCCGCCCGCCTGTCTCCCTGTCCTGCCCTGCCCTGCCCTGCCCTGCCCTGCCCTGCCCTGCCCTGCCCTGCCCTGCCCTGCCTGTCTGTCTGCCACACTCTGCTTTTCGCGCAATAACTAAAGAATGCCTGAATCTTTTGAAATTCTTATGTATGTTTATACTGACAAAACAGAAGCGATTATTAAGGATATATAATTGGAACTTAAAAAAATAAAACTGCGAACGTACGGAATTAATAGTAAGGAAACACCAGGGACTAAAGACGATCAGTTAACCTAACCACTCTTTCCTGGGATTCCGGAAGGTATATAATACATCCTGCACACATATATCTGCCAAGGATTACTGTCTAATATCTCCATTAAACATTTTTTTTTTTTGAAAAATCACTTGATTTTTCAACGTGGAATTGATGGATTGATACCATGCGCAGTGATGCAGCAACTGTTGAAGCGGCGAAAGTCCGCGTTTTAGACTGGCCTTATTTGTATGACGTCAACGAGTATCTAAGGTTGTTTACAAATGGCTGCCAATAGAATTTAGCAGGTGTTTGTATTTTGATAGCGCATCGAGACATACAACGACAGGTATAATGCTTTGATAAGTCAAAAATGAGTAATTTATATCGCTCACACACGAGTGTTTATTACGAAGGTTATTTATTCAAAGAAAATTGAATCGTCTGGTCAGTAAATTGCTGACCAAATTTGTATTTGGGATTATTATTTTGATATTGATATTCTTCTTCCGGTAAAGTGCATCACCATGTAAGTGTTATCCTCGCACTGTAGATTAAAACTAAGGGCACGTGGGGAGGATCCATATGTTCCGATTAAAAACAATGAAATCATCGTTGCTGACAGTTTATGCGCAGAAAGCTGCTGTTGTTCCAGACTTGAATGCATCAAGGGAGGGGTTGTTGACAAAGCTATCTGGAAGCTGGTACAAGCGAATACCAGACGGGATGAAGGACTTTCAGTACTAGACTCTGTCGATTTGTGACAAAGATGTCTAGGGTGTTGTCTTTATGTGTAGGAAAATCCACAATCTGCACTGCTCCTATGTCGTGTATCATCTATGATAGAGTTGTTGTTGATAGCAGTGTTTTTTTTCACCATTTTGGGAAGATGACCCATACCCTTGGAATTGGGAATTTTAGCTGCATTTTCATTAACATTGGGAAATTATTTTGCATTAAATATATTTATATATTTATAAAAAGTGTACACTTGCTTATCAGGCCATTTAATTCAATAATCAATGTCATACTAAATTCAGAATGGGGAAAACTTTCTTTATTTTATCAAGGAAGTATGGCAAGTTTCAATTTACATTTTTGAAGCTTTCAATTGGGAATATTTACCATTCAGTTGGGAAAAAAAGATACTATTTGCCATTGGGAATATGACCCAATAACGGCTATAAAAATGGCCGAAAAAAACACTGGATAGGGATGGGATAGTTGTCACCAACTATAGAGCAGGCCTTCCAGTTGATATCTGGCAAGTTGTAATCTCCGCCTATCCAAATGGTAGAGTTCTTGTAGATTTCTCCAATGTTTGAAACAACTCTGCGAAGATCTTCTGCGTACTCGTGGTACAAGTGGTTATTTAATTTCTAACCACATCCCCTACAGTTCCCCTGGCTCCCCATACTGTAACTGTGTTTCTCTCTGAATTGAAAAGATAAAAACTACGCCCATGTATTTAAGACAAAGAGGACCATATTGGCTGCCAGTCTGAAACTATCAAGGTCTGTCTGCAGCCTGATGTGGGATGACAGCCAGGTCCACTGTAATTGCAAAAAATGAATATTTATAGTAGTCAGTATGTGTAAGTATTTGTCGGCGGCTGAGGTCCTGAATATGCCTGGGAATTTTCATATGATGCTGTGCATATGGAGGCATTGGTACTGCAAGAAGATTATGAACAATTTTGAATCTTTGGTCTTCAAATTTTAATAATTAACCTAATTAATTTTGTTTGTCCCTAGAATCCTGCTGGCCAGGATGGCATCTAAAGAAAGGATCAAGAAGAAACTGAAGTCTCCATCTCCAGCTGTATCAAGGAAAAGGCAGGAGAGAAAAGAGATCGAAATTCCAGCAGAGAAAAAGATCCAGGAAGGTATGTAAAATAACTACTACTACCGGTATATAATATATTCTAATAGTTAACATGGAAGTTTCTAAAAAAACAGTATACCCTTTGCTGTTTTCAAAGTATCTAGAACTATGATGTGTTTTGTTTTACATTTTATTGTATAACAAATCCTTAGACATAGACAAATCATCTTCAAACACTTCCTGAGTAGAACCAGTATTCAACATTAAGGATAAAGTATCTTACTCAAGGACACTGCATTATGGCAGTGGTGGGAGACTGAATCCCCAGCAACCTCTGTCATTTACAAACAACACCCTAACAATAGCACCACAGCCCAAATTGAATTGACTTTATTTTATATTACACCACAGATGATGAGCCAGAAGATGTCCAAGGGTCACAAGTTTCAGTCAGATCGGCTGCAGATGAAAATATCAAAGATAACACACATGGGGTTAGTAAAATACACATAACATTTAATAGATAATAATGTACTTGTCTTTAAATTAAAATGACGGTGGGATTTTTTTCTACAATATATTCATCATAATGTTAGTAATGCTTTGAAGATTTCTTTTTAATTTATTTATTTTACCTCAATAGTGAAACAAGTTCTTACAACTTAGACAAATCACAAACAAGGTCTTCATCAGTAGAACCTGTACTACCGGTAAGCATATGCAGATAAAGTGTCTCGCTCAAGGACACCACACATAGTCGTGGCAAACAATCAAACTGCCATAAGACCAAGTGTTCCAATCTTTGAAGATTGTGGATAACAGGGTATATTTCCCCAAATTTATTGGGAGAGCCAACTTTGGTTAAAAATATGTTAATTTTTTGTCTAATTTTCAAGGAAATTTTTAAATAATGCAATGAAACTAAGATATTTTGACGTAATACTTGGATAAGTGTGAGGATCCTACTTAATGTTAGCTTTTAAAGTTGAACTGAGATTATATTCTACTACTAAATGGAAACTATAGTTTCTGCTTCTGTCAGTCTCGGCATGCAGGTATTATTTAGACCGTTTAATTACTTTCAATTTTATTGTTAGGTGCATTGAATTTTTATCTATATGTCTTGTAAAATACACCAGTCTATTGTAAAAGACACAACTTTTATATATTATAAAGTATATTTATCTGCATTTATTATTTTCAGAATACATTAATCTATTGTAAGAATACAGTCAGACCTGTCTTAAGCAGCCAGTCAAGGAAAGGAGCAAAAGTGACCTTTTAAGACAGGTTGTTGTTTTATACAGGGTAATTTAATCTGAAAGCATAGAATTAAGAAATTGCAAATGTGGCTGATTAAGACAAGTTGCTGCTTCGACAGAGGTGACAGCTTACACAGGTTTGACAGTACATTAGTCTATTGCAAAATATCGTAAAGTATATCTACATCTATATATTTTTTTTACAAAGGATCCTGACAATATCATCAATGATGAAATCGAGAGAAAATCTCCTGCACCTCAACCAAGCAGCACTTCACCCAGAGTAAGTAGCTCGGAAACCAAAAAGAAGAGAAAAGATCATGTTGACCAGAAGCTTGGTAAAGATAGTGCTCTAAGTCCGTCCCAGGCACTGTCTCCACGAGAAAAGAAGAATCGATCCCAATCACCGATGCAGAGAAAGAACAATGTCAGACCATTAAATGAGGTGACATCGCCTATGGGAAGTGCAGTGTCACTGAGATCAAACGTGTCCAGGACGTCTAGAGGTATTAATTCTCTCTTCCTTTCCAATCTACAAACCCCAAAGATATTACGAAGAAAGAAAGCATCATTTGCGAAAAATGTTAATGGACACATTGTACCTCTTATTTATATAGAAGTTCACTGGGTATGACTCTCAGACCCTGCCTGCATGTAGAACTGAAAGCCTGACATTCATGCTGAAGGATCACATACTTAACACCACCTTTACCATATAAAGTGTTGTGGGAGTTCATTTGAAAATGCCCACACATAAACTCTTAAGGAGATCGAACTGAGGTCCTCTGTGTCTTGGAGCAAGTATACCAATCATGAGATCACCTCACCTCTTTTAATGCTTAATACTTTAGTTCAGCTCTCTATCTCTTTCTCCTTTCCATCTTTCTTCCTTTTCTATCTCTCTTTCAGTCTCATTCTCTCCATCTCTCTTTTCTTTGCCCAAATAAAATCTAATGAGAGGTGGATGTTATTCAATGAGACGTCTCTTCAAACAAATTTATTTTGTCTTTGGAATGTCTTTTGTCCCATTGTAAGTGTTAATCTTCGGTTTTGCTTGACCTTGATATACATAATTTTACATGTTTGTTTAACACTAACGGTTATACAACCTGAAACACAACTTTGACATTAATTTTATGTTACTGCCACCTTTCGAAACAAGATTTTCATTGAAATAAAACTGATAAAATGTGAATTTGATGCTGATTGCCAGGCCAGGTTAGCTCAGATGGTGATGCTTCTGACTGTCAATCCAGGGGTCATTAGTTTGAATCTTTGCTCAGCAAGTCACTGTGATGATTGATTTACAACATTGCATCCTATTGTCATTCGTCTCTCACCGCTGATTCAAGTGGGCGTTATCAATTACTTGCTGAGATGGGTGTACTCGAGTACTGGTTAACTTCCAAGGATCCCAGGAAAGAGTTGTTAGGTTAACTGATCGTCTGTTAGCCTTCGATGGCATAAAAATGACACTAGATATTCAAAATTAAAATAAATAATTATATGGACGCTTTGTTGTTTTTACAGAGGCATGGGTGGAAGACCAAGAGGATCAAGATGGTAAAGGTATGGGTGCAAGAAAATGTTTTAATGTAAACTGAATCTTTATTATTCTATGTTTGTTGCTGCTATTTTGTTGTTCCTATATTTAGAAATAGTTCTAGCTTGACTAACATCTAACTAACATATCTGTAAGATATTTCCATTTTTGCTTTTTGACCCCTGGGAGCATCAAGGTGCAATGCGCTGTCCTGTTTCATACTGTTAGTGCATCTTGGTGCTCTCTAGGGTTGTTTTGTGCTTAGCTTTTTGAGTATAACTTTGAATCTTGTTGTTGATACTGTAGTTTAAAGTACATGTAAATGTGTTATAGTGTTAGACGAGCATACTAATATTTTTCTGATTTAAAGGACATAGATTTATGTCATTTGTGAAGTACATTCATTTATGTTTTATTATTGATAAAGATTTAGTAAAATTTACATAAAAAAATGTATTCATGGAAAAATATAAAATCGCCAAAAAATGAGATATTCAGATTTTTTAATGAAATATTTAAATGCAAATTTCAATTGTAACTTGATTTTCACATGAAACATGTCATCTTTTTAATACATTTGTTTCTGACGATATACAACGCTTTTTCAATTCAAAATAATTTTAAAAAATCATACTGGAGTATACTTCATTTTCTTTATAAAGTTAATTTGAGTTCTGCTTGGGCCAAAAACTTTAGATGAATATAGCCTGTCAGTTACCATACTTAATTGTGAAAGGACGGTGGTTCTGCTCAGATTCGATTTGAGATTCTGTGCCACCAAAAAAAATTGGATATTTCTTAATTATTTAACATGAAGATAAGTGTTGAAAATGTGTTCCATTTATAAAACAGTTACAATATTGTGGTATAAGAACTAATGAGGGAAAAAATGGGGAAAAAGCTAGATGATATGGGAAATGGTTTCTGTACATATTAACTATGTATGGTGTTGTGTGTAGACTTCCGAGATAAAGAATATGAATTCAACTGAAGTACTGCACAAGCAGTCAATACTGAAGTAACACATGTGAGATATCAGTACTGCATTACGTCAGCAGCTTTTGTATATACTTTTTGGCAGAAAAATCTCAGCTTTTGAAATATTGTGGTGTAATATTTTTGAATTAAATTTGGTTAGGCATACATGTTTTATTTTGTCCTTCGGTAAAACACTAATTATTTCAATTTGAACTTTTATTCTACTATTACTAAGCTTAATTAGTCTTTGCAATCACCTGTGTAAGGAGACACCTGTGTAAGGAGACACCTGTGTTTGTAGTCTTTAATATAGAGACTAAATAAAAAACAAGTTACAAATTGAAAACCAGAAATAGACATGTATGTAGCATTGTAATCAGCCAAATAAACATTAGTCATTACAGTTGCAGATTTGAACCTGCCAAATTCATTTACTTGATTTCACAAATTAAAGGTATTTTTTCTAATGCCAAATTTCTCTACCTGCAAAAAAATCGAATCATTTTATGATTGGAATAAGTTTCATATTAAAATGAAAAGTGGAGTAAAACCATATTTTGAAAATTGTCTAAAATGCACCTGAGATTCTCTATTTATGTTTTATTTCAATCAGGTGACCCCTTACCATGTGATTGATCTGTGTTCTATCTCTTCTATAACCCTGTTCATCATTGTTGTACTAACATTATTTTGTCAGTCGCAGTAGCGCCACCTGTAGTGAAATGTAGCGATGTAGAAAGTAATAGGAAGACAACTGTTACCTTGAAGAAGAAAGGGCCTGGGCCCGGTAGGCTACCTTTGTCTAAAGATAACAGGGTGGCACCTGAAGGTAATTCTAAATTAGAAATCTAGGACATAATTCAATCTCTTACATAATCAATCTCAGGGCTAGAAATTTGTGACCAAAGTTAACTCATCCTGTCTTTCTATTTTTATGTATGAATGCATAAAATCAAAGAAATATAAATGTCAGTTACTTATCCAACTCGATCGTTCTGACCAAATATTAACATGTCATGGCGAGGGGACAAGTGGAATTTTCCAGCCCTGAATCTCATACACTAATAAAAGCATGTAATCACATAGAGATACATCATTTTATAAAAGCATGTTACAATATTAATTGTTAATGAAGTAACTTCTAAACTATGTATACAAATCCAGGCGTGTGATCAGCAACATTATATATTTGAATGTATTAGTTAATGTTTGATAACACCGGTCAACTGAACAGTGGGTTCACTGTCAACTTTATCTAACAGTAGCAAACACCTTTGACCAGCAGTCAGCTAGAGTTTAACCATGTGACTTATAATTATAGAGAGACAGCACTAAAGTATTCCAATTGATGTTTAATGTTTGATTAGTTGAAGAGCATAAATGTTTATAAATACATTAAACATGTTTAAGCTGCTGCAGCCAGGTTGTCTTTTTCAATATGTCAGCCTTACTTCTGATTTTCAGTTAGTTTAACTTCAGTCAGTAGTGCGTCTGACTATCAATCTGTCAGGCCTGTTAGTTTGAATCTCCATCCAGCCACAATCTCTGTGATGATTGATATATGGCATCGGTCTCATTGTCACGTCTCTCACAGCTGATTCAAGTGGAAGAGTTATCAGTAAACTTACAGAGATAGGTTTGCTGGAATACTGGTTAACCTTCCAGGATCATCAGGAAAGAACGGATAGTGAACTGATCGTCTCTTAGGTGGCAATGGCATAAAGATGACCTTAATATGTTAAAATCAAATAGAAATGTCCCTGCTAAGAATTAATTATTCTTCTCCACGCAGCAGCTTAGGTTTGAGTTTCGTTCATTTCAAAAACTTTATGTGAGAAAGTTCAGCCTTGCACTTGTGGAAGGATGGTAGTTCTGATCAAGACCGCAGTGTGGTCTAGTGGTAGAGTCTCCGCCTCGCATGCGGAAGGTCGGTGGGTTCGATCCCCGGCCGGGTCATACCAATACATTACTTTAAAAATGATCCTTGAAGCTTCCTCGCTTGATGCTCAGCATTTAGATGACAGATTCTAGGTCTGGTCGGCCCGGTGTCAGTATAATGTGACTGGGTGGGGTATCATACCACAGTGTCTGCGGCATGATGCTCCAGTGTGACAGTGCTCAGAATACTATCTCAAGTAGACACCTTCGCGATATGACTGAAAAATTGTTGACAGCGACGCTAAACACCGTACAACTACAACTAGTTCTGCTCAGATTCATTCTGAGGTCTTCCTCCTTCAAGTAAAACTGGATATGCCATGTATAACCTGAAATGTGTTTAAAATGCCATTATATCCCATTCTCCAAGCAGCTTACAGAATACTTTGGTGGACTGCAATCATTTCATCTGTGATTAGATTCACCCAACATGGGTCAGTATTCATCAGTCTTTTACAGAAGAAAATTTATCAATTAAGCCAAATATTCCCAGTATAATCCTTACTAGATGGCGATTAAATTTACAACCGTTTTATACTGTTCCTTCATGCCTGCTTGTCTTATATTTCTGCGCTTGCTGAGTGTCTTTGATTTATTTTACCCTAGTAAATCATACATGACAGTGTGCGAGTATGTGTTTCCTAAATTCATTTTAATTATCTTTACTAATGCTTGTATAGATTTCATATAGATCTAATAGGAAATTTTCTAATTGTCTTTTTATTATATACATTGTATGTATAAGCCCTTCTTTAAACGAAAGCATCAATTTTATAATTATTAACACTAATATTTCTATAGAATTTTTCCAGTGCATGTAATTTCTTTTAACATTGTAAATTTCGTATAATGTTTGTATATACTCTCCCTGCAAGTTTTTTTGCCTAAATAGAATAACATACCTAAGCACCAAAACATTTTATATACTAATATTACTTTAGAAATCTTACAACATTTTTTATGCATATTGTTAATGTAACTCTCTATATTAAATACTTCGTACATGTTCATGTGCTATTAAATTGTATACTTTCATATTGTCCCTATATTTTTCTATAGCGGAAGAATTTGTAGTATTTTATGATACTACACACATTGATATTGAATGGGAACTTTAGCATGCACAATGAAAGTAGGAACTATCAAATAACGCGACGTTCATAAAAGTGGCAACACGTTAGGAATAAATGTATATCATCACTCAATGCGATCTCAAAATTATGTTTTAATTACTTATATTTAGATAATCTTAGATAAAACTGTTATGTTATTTTACTAATTTGGTATACTAAAAGCAGAGTATACTCATTAAACAGCAGAGCCAATGTCTGAAGTTGTACAGCAGCATTGCTAACACACTGAATGAGAACATACATTTTATTGCAACTTAAGTTCAGGCAAACGTCGCTTGAAACTGATGACAATGTGACATTGCGCAAGGCAAAACAAGACTGGGCAACCAATGATGCAAAAACTGTTGCTTTTTAGCATCCAGACAGCTGCAAATGTTTTTAATGGAAAATGAAAAGTAGTAAATCTATTTTGTTCTGACTTCATTTAGACAGATTGCAATAAAAATAGTAAATATTGATTGTCAACAGTCTTAAACAATATGAAAGTATACAATAAAAAGGTTAATGAACCTGCACGTTCAGTAACCAATATTCTTACTAATATTACTATACAATATTGTAACAACTGCCTTTAATATTGTAACTGTTCTTCACACTGTATATATGTTTCATTTTTTAGAACATATTTCTTCCTCCTCTAACAAAAAAGTTAAGGGTCGTCCCACCACTTCCACTAGTTTAGTTAGCTTGCAAGAGACGGCAGAAGATGATGCAAGTGTTAAAGACGGTTTTAAGGGTGTGAAAGGTAATGTTGGTACATGTGATATTTGTTATGATAATATCTTAGTATTCTGGAAAGTTAACTTATTATGTAGTATGGCAATTGTATTTTTATGCCCATGATCCTGATGTCTAAAGGCAGAGTGGTTGCTTTTATGTTTATTTGTCAGTGAATCTGTTGGAATATTAAGGTCACTTCTCTAACTTGAGTAATAATCGTCCAATCTTCACCAGACTTGTTCACAAGGTTTACTGGCAAAATGTCTCACCCAGGTTTGATAATCAGCCATTCTGTCTGTCAACTATAAATTCTTATAAAAAGTAGAGTGGTAGTGCAGTGGATTGAGTGTTGACCACTCATGCTAGAGATTGCAGGATCAATCTCCAGTTCAACTTGTTAGCCTTTCAAAAACAACACTCAATACTGGTTCTACCCAGGAAGCAGACTCCAGAGTTATTCGTATAAGCTCTGAGATGACTTTGCAGTCAAGCTTAAATAAATTAGTATAAACTAAATTAGTACTAATTAAAATTTTGAAACTTTTGTTGCTTGGAGAAAGCAGAATATATAGGAATTCCCAGTACAAGTATATACATGTACTGTTTACTATGTTGTGAAGAAAAATTTAAATATTATTAAAATTTGAGGGGTTATGGTAAAATACTGGAAGTTCTATATTCAAATGTGCATGAATTGTCTGTATTAACACAGTGGACATTGAAGAGGACAGCCCGGAGAAACATGCCTACATACCTTACCTTTACTCCCGCAACTGTATCTCCAAGATCATGGAGGACATGCAGGCCATGAAGGGTAACCATGTGGTCATTGTGGAGAAGATACAACATCAGTATAGCATGATTGAGACAGAGACACAGGTATGATCAACTGGTCTTTCATAGTCCAAACTCAATACCTTGTACACTTCATTGATTCACTCCCAGCTAAATACCTTTTGAACTTTATTGCCTGATTCCCAACTCAATTCTTGATATATATTATTGATTGGTTCCCAACTCAATAGTATGTAAACTTTATTGATTGGTTCCTAGCTAAATACCTTTGAGCTTTATTGCCTGATGCCCAACTCAATTCTTGATATATGATATTGATTGGTTCCTAACTCAATAACATGTAAACCATATTGATTAGTTCCCAACTCAATAACATGTTAACCATATTGACTGGTTCCCAACTCAATAACATGTTAACCATATTGATTAGTTCCCAACTCAATAACATGTTAACCATATTGACTGGTTCCCAACTCAATAACATGTTAACCATATTGATTGGTTCACAACTCCATAACATGTAAACTATATTGATTGGTTCACAACTCCATAACATGTAAACTATATTGATTAGTTCCCGACTCAATAACATGTAAACTATATTGATTGGTTTCCAACTCAATAACATGTTAACCATATTGATTGGTTCACAACTCAATAACATGTAAACTATATTGATTGGTTCCCGACTCAATAACATGTAAACTACATTGATTGATCAACTCACTTTTTCTAATCACTTTAATATATTTTACAAACAGCTTAGATCTGGATAAGGTTCTTGTCAATAATTGCACATTTCTCAATGTTGGCACTGTTTTCCTCTCAAACAGTAAATCAACATTAACAATCTTTGTAAACGACATTGGAATGGACCTAACAGAATGATAGAAAATCATCACAGTGACTGTTTTAAAACTAGTTACCTCTCATCACTAAGGTAATTGGTGCGAGCCTGGCTGGATCCGAGGAGGATAATGGTTCCTTTCTGAGGTTTACCTGCATAAAAAAAAACTGGACACGAACTATGGCCTGTAATGAAATGAAAATGGTGTTAAACCCTATAAATAAAAAATTTAGAACTGTTCTGGTGTATTATTTCTCTATTAGCACACTCTCTTGTTTTTTATCATGACATTTTTCATTTAATCATTGAATTTGTATATACCGGTAATCATAGCAATATCTCAGGTTTAAACTATAATTGATATTGCATGTTGTAATCAGTGTCAAATAAACATAACGCTGTCTCTTACCAATATATTTTAAAACAACACTGTCTTATAATATAAATAAATGATTTTGATTGATAATTCCTGCATTGTTGTTATATACCCAAATTTCGGTACAGTCTTGTAAAATAAACTGCTCCAATTACCTACGCTTACTGGGGCGTCAGATTTGAAACCACAAAGACTGTCAACAAAATAACATGTATAAAATAAAAAGTAGTTTCCTTTAGCATACCTTATTCATTTTCATTATAAAACAATAATGAATATTTATTGAACTTACAACAATCATAATATTTGTTGTTCATAATACATAAGAAAATGTTTGTTGTGTGTACTTGCAAGAGTGGGTGTGCATGGTTGTATGTGCCTGTGCGGGGATGAGTGAGTACTTGTGTGCTTTACAAGAATGGGTGTGTATGTGCCCATGCGAGCATGAGTGCGTACTTGTGTGCTTTACAAAAATATCTGCATTGTATTTTCTTTCATTTTACTGAAGTCGTGTTAACTACTGTATTATATAACCTCATGTTGCCTTTACTGTAAATGGATCGAGTGTAATATAAGATAAATATATATATGACAAATTTTTAGAAAATACTGCCAATATGACCAACCTTTTGTGTTCATTTTATGCAGGAGCAATTCAACATGTTTGTGATCTGTATGAAGGAGGAATATGCCAACAAACGTAAAACTTTCCGTCAGGTGATAGACGTCCACCGGGAGGAGGTGGAAAAGAAGGAGAAATACTGGAATGAGATGTTGCAGGTAAATATTGCTATGTGAGTTTAAGGTGGAGGGTGTTAAGGTAACCCTTTACTCCATATATACGCGTTTTCCAGCACCAATCACAGAAGGCCTTTGAAAACTGTGCAGGAAGAGTTCAGATTGCTCATAATTCAAAAGCCTTCTATATTAGATGTCCAAAGGTGTCTATATTAGAGGTGTCAAAAGGCGTCTATATGATGTAAAGGGGTTATAGAAAATTATGGCGCATATTTAAATCATGGGTGGGGCAAAGAGTTGTAGGGTTAAATTAGTTTAGGTGAACTTGAATAGTGGAAGAATGTTTTACCTTTAAATGAAATGCTATGAAACAAGGGACTGTTTGTAAGGAGGAAGGGTTGCCTGTATGAGATAGGAGTATTATTTTCAAATTTGGATTTTATGATTGTGAAAAACAGGGAAATGAGAGGGATTATGATGTAATGCAGGGTCTCTAAAATCAACGGGTTTTTTTCCGTTTTTGGACCGATTTCTACTGTTCAAAACCGGTATTCTTTTCAAAATTTAATAAAATATCAGACCAGATATTTTCTATCGTTATAGAAAATTGCCCTTGTCATGCTTTACTAAGCTGTGAAATGTGCCTTGCGGCAAAACATTCGATTGTTTTGTCAGACTGTAATGTTATGTGTTGATAATGGTGTTAAATGCCATTAAAACAATGCATGTCAATCCTGTTTGTGATGGTATGTTTTATGTTTCATATCTAGAGTTTAGCTGAGAGGAACAACCGACTGTTGAAGGAAAAGAAGATGTTACTGGTCATGAATAAAACAGAGATAGAAAAATATGAGAAAGAAAAGGTTAGTCAAATTTATTATATAAATACTTTTAAATTTTACTGATGTTTTGTGGTTGTGGTAGTTCTTCACAGGTTCATTTCAAGGTCTTCCTCCACTAGTGAAACTCAATGTCTTAATTTAAGTAACTTAGTAAGTGTTGAAAATGATGTTAAATCCCCATTAAAAATAACTTTGTTAAGCTTAAAATGTTATTATTAAATTAACAAACACAAACTGTCAATCATATGTTACATACACTAATAAAAAAACTACTTCCAAACATGTGTCATTGTTTATTGGAATTTGCATACAAACTGATGCCAGGACCGTAGCACGGTCTAGTGGTAGAACACCCACCTTGTATGTCGAAGGTAGTTGTTCGATCAAAGACTTGAAAAAATGGTACTAGAAGCTTCCTAGCTTGGCGCTCAGCATTTAGAGGATAGTTCTGTGTTTATGTGGAGCACCTGGCCCAGTGGTAGAGCATTGCACTAAGGATCGGGGGAGAATGTGTGGTGTTCTTGAGCAAGTCACTTTGCATATGCTTACTACCCAGGGAGTTTTTTAAACATGATTTGTCTAAGTTGTAAAAACTTGTTTCACAATCAATATAAAATAAATAAGTTTGAAATAAATGTGTTTTATTAAACTCACTATTTATATAAAGGATCTTACATGAGGTGCTAATTGATCATCAGATTAATAGATGTCTAAAACATACTATGCAAGGCTATGCAGAGCATTACAATAGATAGTGCACCTGGCAACAGTTCCATATTTGATTGATTAAATTCAAATGTAGTTTTTTTGTGGAAACAGTTCAATTCAGTTATACAGCAGATGGTAGTTTATGTTTATTGATATAGTTAACAGTTTTTCAATGCAAAAACAATGACATCAATGATTTGTGCTTTGCTGCAAGATAAACCTTCCCTGTTGATAAAGCAAAAGTTTACCTTACCCCTGTTTTAATATGTAGATTAATACATAAAGCTATGATAATTGTTTATTCCACCATTGTTACATGACATTGTACACATACATATTCAGGGAGACTTGACAAAAGAATTCACAGAGAAGATAGACAAGATGGCAGTAGCTCCAGTACCTGGTAATTACATTTTATTAGAAAGACAGTTGTAGATGCACCAATGTTTTGTTTTTACATTTTTTAACATCCTGACCCCGTGTTAGTGAAACAGCTCAGCTTAAGCATAGGCTAAAACTCAAATTTCATTTTTAACTGACATAATTATTTTTGTACAGTTACAAAGTCAGTGTTATTTATAACATTAAGATACATATTAAAGTGGCATCACCGGTAAGTCTGATATTTTTAAGATAAAATATTTATCACTGATTACAGAGACCTGTGCAAAATTTCCAAACAACGAATATGGCGTCTCAAACCATGCTCAACTCGAAAACAAATGGACTCATTATAACAAAATAAATGTAAATACCTGTAACTGTCTCCCTCAAGTTTACATCAATACTTTCAAATTTGAGGCTGAGTCGAGTGTTGGTGCTTTTACCCTTTACTTCATATTGACGCCTTTGGACACCTCTAACATAGACGCCTTTGGACACTATATATAGAAGGCTTTTGAATTATTTGGTGAATTATGTTTATATTAACTTGTAATGAGCAATCTGAACTCTTCCTGCACTGTTTTCAAAGGCCTTCTGTGATTGGTGCGGGAAAACGCTTATCTATGGAGTAAAGGGTTAATAATTGTTTTTATTGTATTATGAATCCTGGAAATTGTGTGAGTATAAGTTTGAATTGGGTATGGTAAAAGTAGGATACGGACCTCTGATCCTGGTTCAGTGGTAGCTTAATGCCGAGTTATGAATTTTTTAATCATGCTATTTAGGAATAAGTACATTTAAAGTAAATATTTACTTGGCAGATCCATTGTTCTTGTGATGAAAATTTAAATATTGAGACTATCAAATTGATGAAATGCCACTAATTAGACATTTAAACAACTCAGACATGTCCATTATTTGTATGTCCTGTACAAATAGATATTTTTTAAAAACGATATTGCAGTTTATTACTGATTGTCTTAATTTTCAACAAATTGATAAGACTGTTAATAATTTATGTGCAGCAATTGCTGTTTATACTCTGTTCATAATAACATCTTGTGAAAAATGATTTGTGATTATTATTCATGAACATTTGTAGGAGAATTCTGATTAATGAAAAAGACCATTCTAAAGACTATTTTTAGATTTTAGCTTGAAAATTTTAAATTTCAACCTTAGATATCTAGTTTACTGTGTCAGATAGAAGGATTATGAGATATACTTTGACTATAATATATTAGATGTCTTTAGATGCTTGCAAATTTTTATCTCAGCAAATGGTCTCTAAGAGTATTTTTTAAAATTAATTCTTGAGTTCAAGTCTAAGTATATTCTAAAGAATGGTTTGAGAATACCACCCCAGTACTGTAACAGTAAATAAACAATGTTACTCTTAATGTTACACAAATTGTCTTGTCTGTTTTCAGTTCCTGTTGGGTGGGAAGAAGAAAAAAAGGTAATATTGTAGCTTAACTTATTGCTTTTTTGTTTTATATAGACCCCCAAGGACCCACCCCCACCCACCCCAACAACAACAACAACAACAACAACAAACAAAAACAACCCCAAAACACTTTAGTTATTCCCCATTATAAAACAGATGGGTTTGAAGTGCTGAAGATTAAAATGTTTGGTGTTTGAGTTTTCTTGATTAAAAAAAATATATTTGGGATTTGAAATTAGAATCTACCAAGATAAACTTTACCTTTCTGTGATATAAAGTATGGGCTATGGAATTACCATGACAAGATTTATATATGTTGGGCTTTCCCATATATGGATGTCCTACTTTTTGTTGGTGATATTGAATCAACAATCTTCAGAAATTATGTAGTTTTTTATCTTAGTAATCAAAATAATATAAGATGATGAATTTATAAATGTGTCTTGCTAGATATTGACTGACCAATTAGATGGTGAGAAAGTTACTGTAGCCCACCTCCAGGACCAGCTAGCCAATCAGAGCTTCACTGCTTCACCCATAGAGGCTAATGTGGAACTGGCCACTGTGGAAACGCATGAAATGACAGCTGCTGGGGCAGGTAAGGAGAAAAATGTTTGGATCAGCTTCAGTCTCCATAGAACCATTTTAAACTACATGAATGTTTTGAAATGTAATGGCATGCCAACATGTACGTCGTGGTCAGTGACTAGTTTTCCTAATTAAAATTTTTTAATTTCGGCAGAAAAGAGTTTTTCATAGCTGAAGGCTAGTAGATATCAGTAGAGGAAAATATATTTTATGATAAAAATCTTTCATCGATTTGTGGTTCAGATGTGAAAACCTTTTTCTTGCATACCAACTACATTGATTCATCTTTAATTAATTATTTTTTTATTATAATGATGCCAAGTTACAGCGCGAGAAGGGTAGGAGAGGCACATGAGCATCACAGGATGAAATTTCTGAATCTGGTATAAAACTTTGTGTCTGGTATGCAGGAAATCTTTCTGACATTCAGTCTTTGTGACATTATTAGCAAAGTTTATGTTAGATGTACATGTGTAAATTTGTTACACATTGTTTCGTGAGTAGGTAAATCTAATATTCAGCTGAAGTTACTTTTTTTTTTTTGTATCATTGTTGTATATGTATATATATCCAGTAGGGATGCACCAATTGATCAAGTTACGGGTTATTCTTGCTGACAATGATGAGCGATGAAATATTTATTCATCAATGATAGGGACTTGTATGGAACTGAAGGAAACTTGCATCTCCTTACTAAATGTTGATAAAGCAGCACACGAAGGATTATTTATTTGGCAAATTAATCATCCATAACTCACAAGGAACTGATTGCTTAACATAAACTGTAATTTGTATGCAATCTTAAATGTTTAAACATGTGCAATCATGCATAATGATCTTGAATTAAAGATATTGAGGTTTGAAGGAAAAAATTTTGTAATTTGTTGTTATTTTAGCTGCACTATACAAATTTTGTAATCAGATTCATTTCAACAATTTTAAACACAAATAGTGGGGAATGGTATTGTTTTGATGAGAATTTCATTCTTCAATGTAAGAATTCTGATTTGTGTTCATGAGGTGGATAGAAGTTAAGATAATTGAAAATGAGATATTGTGAGATTTTGCGTGAATATGCGAGCATTCACAAACTCTCAATCAGTTGCATTTCCTTCTCTGTATAATTCCTTGTCAATGATTAAGACATTATAAAACTTTAAATCAATTCAAGTTAAAGCAGTCAAGGATAAGTGGTTTGAAACTATAACTAATGTAGACCTCATTGGACTAATTATTATCAACCTATCAACATATCTTCTATCTAGTCAACAGCTGGTGATACAAACTGTATGGTGAAAATTGGAATTTTTACTTAGCTTAAAGTTAATTAATTTCTGTGGATTTTGTATTTCAAATTTAGTTGTTGGTAAATAAGTGTTTCATGACACTTGCTTTTTTAATCTTAATATTAATTTTAGTTAGTGATTATTCAGCCAAAATTTCCGCTCGTCAGTAATATTATATATGCCTTGAGAAACACTGTCAATGCTGATGACAAAGGGAACTGTGTTTGTATCTCATCTCTGAGGTTTTTTATATATTCTGACACCCGATTGGCTGATTCAGTTGTTTAGCCATTCTTCCATTCAGCTGTCAAACCTGGCTATCGAATATAGTGTAAGTTTTTTGTATCTATTGATTTGGCTCTCACCATGACTGCTCCCAGATATGTCTAACATAAACTCAAAATGATTGCAAGATCACATCGCAGCGATGATTTTAGAAAATTAACTAATCAAAATGTCATGAGGCGGTACTTTGTTAGCTCTGGCTTTCTGAGAAACACGAACAGTCAAAACAAAATGTAAACGTAATGCAAAAAAGCTGCCAATTTTGTTTGCTAATGATTGTTTGAGAAAAAACTCTATACTTGATACGCAAGGCATAGTATTATTAATGGTTTTAGTGTCCAATTCACTGTTTTCTATTTTAAGGAGTGGTGGGTGGTGTGGTTGCCTTGGGAGCCATAGCCGTAACCAAGGAGAACAACAAACAGATGGACAAAGAGAGGAAAGATATGGAGGAACAACGAATGAGAATGACAGAAGAAAGAACACAGCTGAATGAAGAACGGGAAGAGTTTGGTGGAGAGAGAAAGAAATGGCTGGATGAGATAAGCAATCTACAGACGCAACTTGCAGAAGGGAATGTGGTACTTGACCATTTTGATATTAATCGTACAACCTATCTTCTATGGTGAAAACTTGGACAAACTTCAGACTTGAAAATATAAACTTAAAAATAGACTTTGAATATTTGGGTTCTTTTCTTTGTATGATTGTCTATGAGAAATATTTATATATATATATTTAGCATTGGGTACATGATAGTTTAATTTTTTATGTTACCGCTAAGCAAATTGTATTTTGGTAGAGAGCATTTGTATCGACCATCACATTTCTGGTTTTATGTTTATTTTGATATCTAAGAAAGTCATGAATGGAATTTAATAGATACAGTAATGAAAGAATACAGTATGTCATACTTCAATGACTGTTAAACCTAGGGTAACACCAATTATTGGTGCTGCATGAGAATCACTGTCCATAAAGAACACAATATAGTCTTTTTTTACTATCAAGAAGACGTTCATTGAAAAAGATACATTTTGTAGTGAATGTACATAGGTCACTTACAATAGCCTTGCTGTTAAGCTAGCTTTTATAGCGACATGGTTGAAGTACACTGACAGTATTGGAAGTTAAGCAACGAAGTACAGGGTTAGTACTTGGATGGGTGACCGCTGTCACCTAAATGACGATGAGAATTAACTTTCAAACCTGGGTCTGCATGAATCTCTCTTTCCTGGGGATAATGTAACAAGTGCTTAAAAATGTACATTGTTACATGGATATGTTTTTATGAAATCTAAATGGAGATTTTTATTTTATATTAAGCTGCGAAGGACAGAAAATCCTAATTACACGTTTAAGTAACATTTTTAAGTTACTGGTTTGTCAGAAAGTTTGAAACAGACAATAAATAATAGTTGATGAATCCTGTTATTATATGACATGTATTTTATAATAATAAATAATTGAATAATATTTACACAAACATATTTTGTTCCATTTAGAATGGCAATGAATGGAAAGTGAAGCATGACATTCTGAAGAGCAGGTTGGAGGAAGTGGCTACTGTACAAGCCAAGTATCAAGCCCTGGAGAATCAGTATGCTGCATTAGCCATGCTTGTGAAGAACACCGATACAACCGCAGCACTGCAGGTTTGTTGTTATTGTTTAGCTTTGCTTTCAACAATAGTCAGTCATATCATGAAGATGTATACTTGAGACAGTATTTTGAGCACTGCAACACTGGAGTATCGTGACGCAGACACATGGTATGATACCCCACCCAGTCACATCATACTGATACTGGGCCGATCAGGCCTAGAACTATCCTCTAGATGCTGAGTGCCAAGAGAGGAAGCATCTAGTACCATTTTCAAGTCTTTGATATGACCCAGCTGGGGATCAAACTCACAACCTTCTATATGCAAGGCAAACGCTACTGCTGATATAAGCATAGTGGTAGTGCAGTTGATAGAACATTGACTGCTCACACCTGAGGTCATAGGTTTGGTTTGGTCCATGGGTCAACTGGATGGCCTCTCAAAAACATCACTGATTACTGTCTTGTTCTACCCTGGAAAGAGGATCGGGGGACTATGTGTTCTATCCTCCATGGCTGTATGTAGTGTCCTTGAGC
Source organism: Panopea generosa (assembly GCA_029582155.1). Taxonomy (NCBI): domain Eukaryota; kingdom Metazoa; phylum Mollusca; class Bivalvia; order Adapedonta; family Hiatellidae; genus Panopea; species Panopea generosa. The sequence goes on from CM055906.1 coordinate 19,181,921, forward strand.
AAGACACATAATCTGCGTATGCTTATTACGGGTTCTACCCAGGGAGTTTTTAAACGTGATTTGTCTAAATTGTAAGAACTTTTTTTACAATCAATATAAACTTTGAAATTGAATGGAAATAAACTAGTATAAATTATTTATTGCTCGTATAAAATTGAGGGTAGCATGTGGCCCAGTGGTAGTCTATCAGATCTTAGATCACGGATGGTGAGTTCAATCCCCCCCCCACAGCTGTGTGTGATGTCCTTGAACAAAAGACTTTATCTGCATGTGCTTTATATTATCTGTATCTACCCAGGAAATTTGTCTAACTTGTTTCACAATCAATGTAAAATAAACAACTTTAAACATATTTTATGCTCAACTGGTGGCTGTTGAGTTGGGGTTCTATTAAGAGATTTCTGAATAAGAATATGTTCAGTGCCTTAAGCATCATTACATGGGTATTTAAACTAAATGTATATATATGTATAGATATATGTATAGTTTATATGACTTTGTTTTAGAGTTCAGAGAATAATAGGTTAATGCCTTACCCTACACAATTTCTTAGATGAAGCTTAAAAAACTGAAAGGCAAGATATTGTTGCATTTTCTTGCCAAGCCTCAAAGGCTCTATGCTATTATTCTATTTATCCTTCTGACTGTATAATTGTGCAAGTTTCAGACATTATTATCGTGAACACTAATGTGAAAGAAAAAATCTCTAAGTATTTCAATACTTGCCTGGTAAACTTAAGTTTATTTGGTCACACCTTTATTGACGAATAATGACTATTAAATGACAAAGGTGGATTTAGTCTTTAAAAAAAACAGGTGCACATAATGTTTGATTGTCCCATTTTGTTTCCCATTGATGCTGCTGTTGTAGTATAACCATGTCTGTTTAATCATATAGGAGCAAAAGGAGAAGACAGCAGAGGAGAAGAAAATGATGGCAGAGGAGAAAACTGGAATTGAGAAACAGATACAAAAATTTGAAAAGGATTTTGAAAAGAAAAATGGTCGCAAGCCTACAGATGATGACAAGTAAGTCGTTTTCATTTTTACCGAAACATAAACATTAGTAATGTTTATAAGATGTATACAGTCAAACCTGTGTAAGCAGTCACCTCTATTAAGCAACCACTTGTCTTAAGCAGCCACATTTGCTATTTCACATTTCTATGCTTTCAGAGCAAATTAACCTGTATTAAGCATCTGTCTTAAAAGGCCATTTTTGCTCATTCCCTTGACTGGCTGCTTGAGACAGGTTTCACTGTATATATATATATATATATATGTATATAGAAAATAAATTATATCCTATGATGATAAGCATCATATAGAGTGTAATATGTATTTGTTGTGAAATAGTTAGACTGTAGAATCTGACCTAGCTCTTCCTGCTATGAACCATAACATAGCAATGACATACAGGCACACTGATTGGTCAGTTGCTTTTAGGGAAGTTGAATTATTGTCACAGTATGGTAAATGCCTTAGAGTGCTATGAATTGTGGGACAGGCAGGGAATTCCTTGCCTTTACAGTAGAGTATAACATACTGCATTGGGAGATGTCAGGTACTGGGATACACTTGGAAAAATACATTACATAGACAATATTTCAAAGCAAATATTGAAAATACATTTGGGCACTCAGTCTACTAGTAGAAAATTGAACCAGAGTCTAGTCAGTCATAGGTTTAATCTCGCACCAAATCCATTATTTGTGTCTTCAAAGAAAGGCAATTTATGCCTTGTACTGGTTCAACCAAGAAGCAATAAACATGGTTGATAAAAGTTGTAAGTCTCTTTTTCATAATACTATTGGTACATGTAAATGAGTGGTTAACTCTGATATGTGCCACCTGGATTTGGTAAACATTTAACTGATAGTGAAATTGGTGTCTTAATTTCCTGTCACAATAGCAAGAATTCAATTGATTTTTGATACTAAGTTTTGGAGTTTCAATTCTTTCATGTTCAGATCAGACAGTGTAAAGGAGATGTACACTACACATGGTGAGTTGGAGTTCATGGTTGCCTCCCTTGAGCAGAAGGAGTCGACATACAAGCAGGTAGAGAATGGAACAGTCCCAGATCCTCCTGAAGTTCCCCATAAACCAGTGGACACAACTGACCCAGAGGTTGTAACAGTCCAGGTAAGGCATCTAAATGTTTTGGAATGGGTTTAAACACACTTTCCAACAAATACTACAGGTTTTATCCTATCATTATGTGTTAGTCTACGTAAATAAAGAAGGGTCAGATAAACTTTTGCTTTATCAGTGGGGAAGGTTTATCAGGCAGGAACACACAAATTGATGATGTCATTGTTTTTGTTTGTGTTAAATTCGCGTTTAAATGCAATATTACCGTTGATAAACTGTTAATTATGTCAATAAATATGAATGATCATTATGATGATTATAATGGTTGAACAGCTTCTCATAAAAACTACATTTGTGGTGTTTAAATCATCAGTCAGATTTGGAACTATTTTCAGGCGCATTTACCGCAGATGTACACACATGAGTTTGCTTGACTAAAATCAGTTGTTGATGTTTGAATAAAATGGATCAAACACACAAATAAAGGCATTATATTAAATAGAATACATGTACCATGTAAGTGCCTGATAGTTTAAAATTTATCAGGTTCAGCTCATGCGCAATATTTTTCTCACCTGATAAAGTTTAGATTATCAGGCACTTACATGGTATTCTCTCAATATATGGTATGTTTAGTTTTCAGTTGGTGGCATATTTCTGAATGAATCTGAGTATCGGGTAAAACCACGTCCTTCCACAAGTAACTGGAAACTTTTCATAAAACATTTGGACCAAGCTAGGTGAACTTGAGCCCATGACCTCAGCAGTAAGAGGTAGTTGTTAGACAAAAATATTCGATCAATCTTTTTTACAGAGAAAATGTTTGTTTTTTCAGCTTTAAGTGTAATTAATAAAGACTAAACATATTTACCTGATTCTCAACAGCTCAACATCTTTTTGTTTTTTTATTAGAATCATTTACTAATTACTTTTCACTTAAAAGAATTGTATCATGTGATTTGTTTGTTTTACTGTAAATTTTATCCTCCATGATCTTTTTTTGTACATATGTATTGCCATTTCTTTATCCCTTTGGTTGTGATATATTTTATGTGGAAAATATGGCCAATAGTAGAGCATTATTGGAACCAAGAATTGGGGTTGTTGGTTCGATCCTCTGCCATGGCTATGTGTGTTGTTCTTGGGCAAGACACTTCACCCATATATACTTAGTACTGGTTTTACCCTGGAGGACTTCAAGAGTAATTTGTCTAAGTTGTAATAACTTGTTTCACAGTCGATGTTGACTAAATAAATTTAAAAACGTATTATTAAGCTTGTCCGAGCATTGCTGTGGAGCTGGGGTTTTACAAATCACCACCAAAGAGATTTCTGGTTTAAAAAAAAATTCAGTTTACTATAGCATCATTTTTATGTTATTATACTTTTAGATAAATGTATAAATCAGTATATGTTATGCAATGACTTTCAGGTGAAAGTTCCAGATCCGACAATAGTGAAGGAACTAGAGAACTACCAGCAGAAAGTGGTCACTGTGAAGACAGAGATAACTGTATTAAAAACAGAAATCACCACGCTTAGGTCAGAAATTAGCAAACAGAATGAGGACCTTTCCAAACAGGTATCTTTCTTTTGCTTAATTGTATTGAATTAAATTTTGTCTGTTGTCCTCTGTGGCTGAGAGGTCTAAGTTGATGCCAGCTTATTGCCACTTACCTTTCACTACCGAGATGGTGGTTTCAAGTCCAGCTCAGTCTTAAAACTGATAAAGTTGCCAGTTACTTGTGGAAACATGGTGTGCTTTGACTGTTTTTTTTTTTGGAAAAAAAATTGGAAAACTGATAAAACTAATTCAGAATAAAAAAAATGACTGAAATGATACATATATCTATGACTTGGTCTTATGTTTGTAAAGCTCAGCCGTTTAAAGAATTAAGAAAGCTATTGTATTCAGGCTTTTTAAATATTAATAGTGCTGCATGTGATTTTTTTAAGTAGGTTTCTGAATAAGATCATTTTTACTGAACTGATTCATCTAACACCGTGACACTTCATATTGAGATACGTCATAGTAATTAAACAACCTTTGTTTATAATCATATTGTCAAAGGTCATGGGTATGACACAGAAAACTGTTCTTGGAGATTTTGCAATCTTTTGAAAATCCCATGGTTTACTTAGATGGATGGATACTTTCTTCAATACAAAAGACCAAAAGGCCTATTGGTGTACATGTTGCATTACATATTATCATAAACGTCTTCCGTGACCTGGTGGTTAAGGTGTTTGGCACTTAGTATTTTTCTGATGTGGCTGGTTGCTCACCCAGCAGCTAGTTAAAGTGAGTGGTACCAAATGTCTAACAGTCTGACGCCTGTCAAGGTTAGCTTTTGGAAAATAACTGTGTACAACATAAAGATGTCTCATAAAGCTCACTGTGGCTGACCATTTCAATAAGGGTGACACTACATGTATAATAAACAAACACTTTATTTTTTACTTTTATTATTATACATGTATAAATATATTTGCATTTTCAGAGATCAACAATTGCTGAGTTGGAAAACCAGGTGGCAACTCTGCGGGAAGGAGGCAGTGTTCCCATGGCAATACCAGCATCTGGATCAGGACTTTCAGAAGAGGTTTGTTATTATGATTATATTTCTACAGAATAACTAAATTGTTTTTGATATTGAAATATGATAATATCTGTATGAGAATTACTGGTAATAAATTTAAGACTTCTCCCCACCCAGATAATCTTTTCTTGTGAAAAAATATTGTTAGTGATGCAACAGTGTGTTACTGTAGGGGATTTATATATTACATCTACACATTTTTATTGTACATTGTGTGTAACAGATAATTTATATAACATACACACATGTTTATTATAAACTGTGTATTACACATAATGTATATAACATATACTCATATTCGTTGCACAATGTGTGTTACACACAATTTATATAACTTATACACATATGTATTGTACAATGTCTATTACACATAATTTTTATAACATACACACATGTTTCTTGTACACCTTGTATTACACATAATTTATATAACATATACACATACATATTGTACACAGTGTATTACACATAATTTATATACCATTATACACAAATGTATTTTACATGGTGTATAACACATAATTTATATAAGGTATACACATATATATTGTACAAGGTGTATAACACATAATTTTTATACCATATACACATATGTATTGTACACAGTGTATAACACATAATTTATATAAGGTATACACATATGTATTGTATACCATGTAGTTCACATAATTTATATAACATATATGTATTGTACACGGAGCATTACACATAATTTATATACCATATACACATATGTATTGTACACATTATATTTATAAGGTATACACATATGTATTGTACACTGAGTATTACACATAATTTATATACCATATACACATTTGTATTGTACATGGTGTTATACACATAAATAATATACCATATACACATATGTATTGTACACAGTGTATAACAGATAATTTATATACCATATACACATATGTATTGTACACAGTGTATAACAGATAATTTATATACCATATCACATATGTATTGTACACGGTGTTATACACAGGAACTCGAGGCCCTGAAGAAAGAGAATCGTGAGCTACGTCGAGACATGAAGAAGATGATCAAACAATATACACGGCTCGCTGAGAGAAAAGGGGCAGAAGGTGGAGGTACGTGGAATCATTGTTCTACTTGTCTGTATCTCTGTAGTAGACACCATGTTTCATCTAGGTTTTAGGATTGTAACAATATACTGTCATTGTAATATACTTTTTTACCATAATGAAAATCAGGTTATTAATGATAATGAGATGCTTGTTATTTATTTTAAAAATAATTAAATTTCTTACGACAAACGTTTTTTCCTGATATACTCCCTTTAATATAGTTACACTCTAATTCCAATATATAGAGTGTAACCAAATTAATATTTTACTTACTATCTTATGGAGGACATTTGTTTATAGTTTTATATAACTCTGTATTTTCAGTTCAGTTTTAATTATGCATTATCTAGTTACATGTATGTAAGTTGGTAGCACATTTGTTGTCTATCAATCCAAGGGCCGTGAGTTCGAATCCCAGCCTGGCTGCAGTCTCCGTGATGATTGATATATGACATTAAGTCTCGTTATCATCTGTCTCTCGAAGCTGATGCAAGTGGGAAAGTTATCAGATGCTAGCAGAGATGGGTGTGCTTGAGTACTGGTTAACCTTCAAGGACTCCAGGAAATAGTGGTTAAGTTAACTGATCAACTGTTAGTCCTTGATAACATAAATATGATGCCAAATATTGAAACAAACAAAAAAATTATGTTTATTTTACAGATGACTCTGAGCAAATGAATGAGATGGCAGAAACACTTGGTAACCTTGACAACAAGATTGCTGATCTTGAATCTGAAAATGAGGCTCTCATGGAAGAACGACTCATAATGAGAGAAAAAATCAAGGTATGTACTCGACTCTACGCAAAATACCTGCAATGTTCCTACAGAGGGCATTTAATTTTCTATTGGATATGTGTTTAAACTAAAAATTTAATTATTATTTATTAAATAAGTACTTAAACTGGATAAAATCGCATGAGCATATGAAATAAACTGGCATCATTTTCATCTTATGCTCCCGTCATATGTAAAATAGGGCATTAAATGTTATCCTTGTCCATTTATTCATCCGTTCATTCATTTGTTTGTGTGTCTGAGGTAAAAAACTGGATTACAATCTATAGTTTTGAAGGGGTCTGTGACATCACATTTAATAATATTTCATGCGTACCTGTATAATTATAAAATACAGGCCAAGTTTGATATTTGTCAACATCAGTCAAGTTTTACTGCAGTTCTTGGACCCTTTTCAACTTTTTTTTTTCAGTAAACAATTTGTTTCCAATCTATTCATGTCATCAGACACATTTCTAGTTCAGAAATTGAAAACAATTCACAAAAGCTCTGAGCTTACTTTGCAATCAAGGTAAAATAAGTATAATTATGAAATACGGTATTCTTCATTATATTGTCTGTCAGGGAATACTGATCTAATATTAAATCTTTAACTTGCTGTTCACATTAAACCATTGACAATTGTTGCTAATGAAAGATCAGTAGCTCCCTGCCTGACCAGGGGCTACATTTCATTTTTACAATCCATGTAATAAGCTAGTAAGTAATGTGTAGAGGTCCTGGGAGACCACCACTCTCCAATCTATGTAATAAGCTAGTAAGTAATGTGTAGAGGTCCTGGGAGACCACCACTCTCCAATCCGAGAAGTCTAACTAATATCCTTTCTAAAGGTTGATAAAATGTCCATTTTAGAAAAAATAAGTCAAAAATATGCTAAGCTGTTTGTGATAAAATCTAGCAGCACAAGAGATATACTGGCATGTTTTTTATTTCAGACTATCACAGAAACTATCACCATTACTCACATGTCTGACAACAAGAAAGCATTGGAGGACAAGGAAAACAAAATAGATGAACTGTTGAAGGTAAGGATTTGAGTTCAAGATTCTGTTTAAAAACCATGCAAATCCAGTAAAAATTATTCTTTCAGTTTAATAAATACTGAGCCGGGTCCGATTAGCTCAGTTGGTTACGACTATCAATCACACGGTCATGAGTGCGCATCCCCGCCTGGCAACAGTCTCTGTGATGATTGATTTACGACATTGTGTCTCATTATCATTCGCTTTTCAACTCTGATTCATGTGGGAAAGTTATCAATTACTTTCGGAGATGGGGTGTGCTGGAGTACTGGTTAATCCTGGGAAACAGTGGTTAGGTTAACTGATCTTCTGTTAGCCCTTAATGGCATAAAAATACTGTAAATATTCAATCAAACAATCAATCAATCAATAGCTATTGACCTGAAACAACTGTTGACAGAGAGTTACTTAAGGTCAATAGTCAATTCATTAATCTGGTCAAATAGTTACTGGGAAATGTTAATTTAACCATTGACCTCGAGAGATTTAATTAGATTAGGGACTACATACCAGTAAAATACAATGAGTAGTTAAAAATAATGTTTGTGAAGAAATCTGTGTATGTTTTGTCAAAGTGTTTATGTTTGAAGTATTGAAACCATTGAAAACCACTCACATTGATAGTTTATATTAAGTTGATTTCATTAATCTTGTCTTAATATGTTTCCCAGACAATGGACATAAATTCAGTAAAACACTTGACTACTATTCAATAGAATTAAATATTGGAAGTGATAACTTGTAGCTTGTTTTTTAGCTTCTTAAAATGTTATATTTTAAGTTTAAACATACAGTTCAACTTGTGAAAGTGGTCACCTCCTTTAAGCACTACTTGTCTCAAACAGTCATTTTGCTATTTTCCATTTATATGCATTACAAGCATATTAATCTGTTTTTAGCAACAACCTGTCTTAAAAGGCAATGTTTGACCTTTCGATACCTGGCTGCTTAAGACAGGTTTTACTGTATTTATGCAACTTTGATCATGAAACAAGTGTAAGCATTTTAAGCAAAACTTCCCTGGGTAGAACCAGTACTAACATATGCTGATAGGTGTCTTGCTCAATACCAACCTACAGTACTCTGAACTTTGATTTACTCCTCTATTATTTGACTACTAAAACTGTAATAACTGAGTTGTTCCTCTATCATGTATCCCCACCCAACCACAGTCTCTGTGATGGTTGATATACAACATATTGTGTCTTATTGTCTTTCATCTCTCACTGCTGATTCAAGTGGGGAATTTATTAGTTGTTTGTGGAGATGGGTGTGCACAGACTGGTTAATTTTCCAGGATCCCGGGAAAGAGTGGTTAAGTCAACTGATTGTCTGTAAGTCCTCAATGACATAAAAATGATGCTAACTATTCAAGCGATTATTAATCAGTCACTTGACCACAAGAACTAGAATAAATTAATTAATCAGTGGTTGAATTGTTCCAGTTATTTGGCTAATACATGTGTGCTATAAAAATTCAATGATAGAAAAATAATAATTGTACCATTGAGAAAAAGAGCAAGAAGGACAGGTATGATAACAGAGCTGAGTTTTTTCTCATTTATTTTATTCTAGGAATTGGAAATTGCAAGAGAGGAGAACTCAGAGATGCAGAAAGATATGAAGAAGATGTTTAAATCACACGGCAAGTCAAAGTTACGGATGGAGGAACTTCAGGCTGCAGAAAAGGCAGTGAGACTGTTGGAGGTAGTGGCCATGTTGGTAAGTCAACGATCATACAGAGAAACAGTGCACAAAATCAAATCACAATATTTAACATTGTTCCGGGCTAACTCTTCATTTGCTAATAGGAATAAATAAAAAAGAATAAAGAGCTTAAAAAAATCGACTTTTATTAGCTCAAAGTTTATATGATCTGCTCTCGAGTTCACTTCCTAGGTAGGATCAGTATTGAGTGTTGTATCTCGAGAGGCATTGGGTCTATTTGGGGATCGAACCCGCAAACTCTACCACATTGCAAGAATATTGCAAAGCAATATCATATTTATTAAAATTAAAAATGGAAAAAACTTTATAAATGATTTTTATGAAGATTTGTAAGCATAAAAAGAAGGTTCTGGGGCAGATGAGTCAGATTCAGTGTGGTATGAATGAATGGGAAACTATGTTACATGCATGTGACTGTGATAGAGATAACATCTTGATATGACTAAATGACTGTCAAAAGAAATTGTGTCAGAATACCTTACAGATCAATATAATAAATCTAATATGCTGTTCGTAAACTCACTGATCCAAAATGTGTATGTTACGGTGATGGTCTATTAACTGTTAACCATGATTAACCATGTACTATAATATTAGTATATTATTGTCTAGATTCATGAAATTCATGGAGAAGTGCCAGATGCAGGAAGCCAGGTCAGCATCCGATTGGACGATGTGGAGAATTCAGTTGCTCAATTAAAACAAGTTCTAGACACCAAGCAAGAGGCCTATCAAGGCTGGGTGGATAAATATCAGGAAGCTAATGGTAAAACTCCAGGAAAAGCAGACAGGTGAGTCAAGCGAGTCAGTTAGGGTTGACAGGTGTGTCATATATATTGCTGGACCGGACTCAGGAAATTGTTTTCACACTGAATTAGTGCTGGGTCAGGCTCAGAACAGTGCTTTACTCTAAATTAGTGCTGGGTTAGGCTCAGAACAGTGTTTCACTCTAAATTAGTGCTGGGTTAGGCTCAGAACAGTGTTTCACTCTAAATTAGTGCTGGGCCAGGCTCAGAACAGTGTTTCACACTGAATTAGTGCTGGGTCAGGCTCAGAACAGTGTTTCTCTCTAAATTAGTGCTGGGTTAGGCTCAGAACAGTGTTTCACTCTAAATTAGTGCTGGGTTAGGCTCAGAACAGTGTTTCACTCTAAATTAGTGCTGGGTTAGGCTCAGAACAGTGTTTCACTCTAAATTAGTGCTGGGCCAGGCTCAGAACAGTGTTTCACACTGAATTAGTGCTGGGTCAGGCTCAGAACAGTGTTTCACTCTAAATTAGTGCTGGGCCAGGCTCAGAACAGTGTTTCACTCTAAATTAGTGCTGGGCCAGGCTCAGAACAATGTTTCACTCTAAATTAGTGCTGGGCCAGGCTCAGAACAGTGTTACACACTGAAATATTACTGGACCAGGCTTAGAACAGTGTTACACACTGAAATATTGCTGGACCAGGCTCAGAGCAGTGCTTCACACTGAATAAGTGCTGGGTCAGGCTCAGAACAGTGTTTCACTCTAAATTAGTGCTGGGCCAGGCTTAGAACAGTGTTACACACTGAAATATTACTGGACCAGGCTTAGAACAGTGTTACACACTGAAATATTACTGGACCAGGCTCAGAACAGTGTGTCACTCTAAATTAGTGCTGGGTCAGGCTCAGAACAGTGTTTCACTCTAAATTAGTGCTGGGTCAGGCTCAGAACAGTGTTACACACTGAAATATTACTGGACCAGGCTTAGAACAGTGTTACACACTGAAATATTACTGGACCAGGCTCAGAGCAGTGCTTCACACAGAATTAGTGCTGGGTCAGGCTCAGAACAGTGTGTCACTCTAAATTAGTGCTGTGTCAGGCTCAGAACAGTGTTTCGCTCTAAAGTGCTGGGCCAGGCTCAGAACAATGTTTCACATTAAATTAGTGCTGGGCCAGGCTCAGAACAGTGTTTCACACTGAATTAGTGCTGGGTCAGGCTCAGAACAGTGTTTCTCTCTAAATTAGTGCTGGGCCAGGCTTAGAACAGTGTTACACACTGAAATATTACTGGACCAGGCTTAGAACAGTGTTAAACACTGAAATATTACTGGACCAGGCTCAGAGCAGTGCTTCACACTGAATTAGTGCTGGGTCAGGCTCAGAACAGTGTGTCACTCTAAATTAGTGCTGGGTCAGGCTCAGAACAGTGTGTCACTCTAAATTAGTGCTGGGTCAGGCTCAGAACAGTGTTACACACTGAAATATTACTGGACCAGGCTCAGAGCAGTGCTTCACACAGAATTAGTGCTGGGTCAGGCTCAGAACAGTGTGTCACTCTAAATTAGTGCTGTGTCAGGCTCAGAACAGTGTTTCGCTCTAAAGTGCTGGGCCAGGCTCAGAACAATGTTTCACATTAAATTAGTGCTGGGTCAGGCTCAGAACAGTGTTTCACACTGAATTAGTGCTGGGTCAGGCTCAGAACAGTGTTTCTCTCTAAATTAGTGCTGGGTTAGGCTCAGAACAGTGTTTCACTCTAAATTAGTGCTGGGTTAGGCTCAGAACAATGTTTCTCTCTAAATTAGTGCTGGGCCAGGCTCAGAACAGTGTTTCACACTGAATTAGTACTGGGCCAAGCTCAGAACAGTGTTTCTCTCTAAATTAGTGCTGGGCCAGGCTCAGAACAGTGTTTCACACTGAATTAGTACTGGGCCAAGCTCAGAACAATGTTTCTCTCTAAATTAGTACTGGGACAGGCTCAGAACAGTGTTTCACACTGAATTAGTGCTGGGCCAAGCTCCAGACAGAATGTTTACTCTCAATTAGTGCTGGGACAGGCTCAGAACAGTGTTTCACTCTAAATTAGTACTGGGCCAAGCTCAGGACAGTGTTTCACTCTAAATTAGAGCTGGGCCAGGCTCAGAACAGTGTTTCACTCTAAATTAGTGATGGGCTGAGCTTAGGACAGTGTTTCACTCTAAATTAGTGCTGGGCCAGGCTCAGAACAGTGTTTCACTCTAAATTAGTGCTGGGCCGAGCTCAGGACAGTGTTTCACTCTAAATTAGTGCTGGGCCAGGCTCAGAACAGTGATTTCACACTAATTGATAATGAATTTTTTTTTGAATTTTTTTATTAAAAAAAAATCAATTTTATGCATATGCTATTACTGAAACTAAAAGCCATTTTAATGTACCCTTTTTGCACTTAATGGGTATAACCTATTTTTTACACTATTTTTTATGATAAACTATTAATAAAATTTTATGCCAGGTTAACTTATATAATTAGGTAGATAATTATCAGGGAGTTTCCACAACATTTTGATGATATTTATTATGCAGTGGTTAAATGTGTGATGTTATTACTTTGTTTTAAAGTAGCAATATGCCAAATTTTATAGCAACATTTTTAATTAAGGATTACAGTTTGTCAAGTGTTTATAAATTACTAGTCCTTGACCACTGAATAAATATTAAACTTAACTCTGTAGTTTAAAAGAAACAACTTTTGAAATAATTCATGGATGTCAAAAATTAATGAGTACATTGGATGTGCAAATAGCCAACATCATTCTGCACAACATACTAAAATAGTCAGTTTTCATGTGATTAATTTGGATATAATGATGATTATATTTGGTGGAGAATAGAAATATGTGTTAGTCACATTATATCTTGATAATGCACCTACACTGACATTGTATTCAAGGTATAGTAACTTCAAGAGAAATGTTTGCTTTATAGAGAATAGAACGTGAAAAAAGTTGTAGTTTTATGTCTAAATCTCATCAGGACTGCTTTCAGTTTGATAAAACATGTTTGCTATGTTCATAAACACTAATGTTGCTCAACTTAATGAACAGTCAAATTTAATGTAAATCAGACTCTCAAAGAGGTTTTTGCTTTGTTAGCTGTAAACATGACGTTCAGATATCAATCATGAGCATTCTGAATAAATGTTAAACAGAACAGAATGTAGCCCAGATAATATATAATTTGAACAGACCTAGTTTCTAGTCTGTAAGTTGAGTGTATAATGTGTTATGAATTCTAATTGTGTAACAAAACAAACAGGACATTTTACCAGCATGCACTTCTCAAGAAAATTGTGATTTCTTTATTTAAGTATGACACTGGAGGAGAGTGTAACATGTCGACTGTTTCAAGGGTAAACTACACAGAACTGCTTTGTTACCTGTCTGTCTGATAATGTGTAACAGATAATGCATGCATGTTGACCTTAACGATTTGTGGACTTTTGAATGTTGAAACTAAAAACAATGTTTTACCCATTGGCTTTTCGCTGCTAGACATTTTCACTGTCACTCTCTAGCTTTTCAGCATTTAATTATTGACTAAGGTAGTATCTACTACACTACCTTTTTATATTCATTTCGAGTATTCAGTGCAACACTATTCTATCTACATGTAAACAAATAAGGAAATAGAGGAGTGTTGGATTGAATCATTAGGCCGTGAGCTAAACAAAACATTGGTACTATTTTTCTGACAAATCCCCCCTACGATTTTTTGAAAGATATACATCTCTACACAAAAAAAAATCAGGGGGGGGGGGGGGGGGGGGATGGAGGGGGGTGCAATATCTCGGGCACAGCTTAATATCTGAAAATCAGTTCACTTCCAATCACATCCTCAATGGTCACTCAGAGGAAAAAACAAAACCTGTAGCTTAATTGAAGTGGTTTCTTAAGACAGCTTAGCTTGCATTTAAAATGGAAATAGGAATGCAACTGCTGAAGTCAGATTGGTGAATGATAGAGATGTTGTAGGTGGATCAGTGCCTACCAGTACATATTGAAATAATTGTACCTTCACTCAGCACATGTCATTAACATATACAATGTATATAAATCATTTATCATAAAATATAAAATGAAATAAAGACTGGATTGGAGTGTAATGTCTGTTAGCAGAACCAATGTGTAAAGTCAGTTATCAAAGATCAAAGAGAGTGTCAGTGGCCTTGGAGGGAAATAGACTAAGTGTAAAATGTTAAACCATCCGAATCAAAAGCTCATATGAGACTGTTTTAATATTCTTCTATATCTCTTACTGATCGTCTGTTAGCCCTAGATGACATGAAAATGGCACTAAATATTTAGAACTAAACATAAAAATCAAATTTCTCATTGTGCAATCATTTTATGTTGGAAAGTTTTCTAGTTACTTGCAGAATGTTGGTGAACTGTGCACTTTCATGCGTCTATAAAAGCTGAGCACAATAAGCTCAGTCATTTATGCATTTGACTATCAATCCTGGGGTCGTGATTTCAACCCCTGCCCAGCAACAGTCTCCGTGATAATTGATATGACATTGTGTCTCATTATCATTCGTCTCTCACTGCTGATTCAAGTATGAAAGTTATCAGTTACTTGTGGAGATGGGGTGTGTTAAAGTACTGGTTAACCTTTCAGGATCCCAGAAAACTGTGGTTGTCTTAACTGACCATCTGTTAGCCCTCGATGACATAAAAATGATGTTAAATATTCAATTAATTAATCCTCCATAACTGATGACCAAATGCAAGTACGTTCTATAACATGTAGCATATTTAAAATGGTGATTAACCCCAATAAAAAAGATGACATGAAAAGAATAACAATGAAAAGCAAACAGTAGTGATACTATTACCATGCTTGTGCAGGCTTATTCACTACGGCTGTGGAGTCCCGCATAATGTAAAATTAGTCTTGGGACGTAGCAAGTATTGAACAATGGCCATTCCTTGTCAGAGTCTAGCGGAATGTGGAATTAGCGTTGGGATTTAGCAAGTATTGAACAATGACCATTCCTTTTCAGAATACTAAAAGCATACATGTTTAGTACAGCATGATAAAACCAAAGGCATACCAATTGTTTAAAAAAACTATCAATTTAAAGTGAACAATTAACACGGAATGTTGATCAGTTCATAAATTTTAATTGGTGAGCACTTTAACTCAACTTTAATCATATTTTAAAAAAGGGTTCGTAAATAAAAAGTTGCTTACATTCTCTTTGAGGTATTTGATGAGAGACAATTGCATGATTCAGTGATCAGGGCTATGGGATACTTTAATCAGATGTTGTATGATATGTGTTGCATGCTGTCATGTCACCCGTGTAACACTTTGTAATTTTTTTATTATGTTTGATGTGACTATTGTTTTCGTGAGATGTTTGCATGTTAATACATGTAACCATGTTTTTGTACTGCTGTGTTTGTTGGGTGGATATTAATTGTTTCGAGAAATGTTTCAAATAAATGAACATTTGATTGTGTTTCTGCATGCTTTTTTTATTTATAGTTTGATGTTTAAAACGAGGATAGCATCTACAAATAATGTAGACCCAGAAATTTTCTCCCACAGTCTGACTAGGGTCTAGTCGTCATTGTCAGTACTGGCTCTTCAAATAAATAAAAATTGAAAATTCCAAGACATAATAATATTTTCACCAGTTAATTGATTATTTATTTGAATTTCGAAAATGTTTGATATAAATTATTGTTAATCATAATCACAAGGAGCAAACAGATGGAATAAAAACACAATCTCGTTGACATAGCTGCCTTTAGGCCACAACACCCTGTCTTTCGTATTTTTTTACTTTATTATTTTGCATCATTATATCTCTTGGAAATGCCCCCAGAACACAGGAAATACATGTCCAGACCGCTCCTTAGAATATGGTGGGCTTGCACATCATTTACTGTCAGCTATGCCACTGAATCTTACGAAAGGTTATAAAGCAATATTTCCTCAAAACATGGAATCTGATGTAGGTTCCAGCAACAATTTATTGAAAATTGTATTAAGAAATATTAAATTGTTATTTAATTGTCTTCATTACAAATTCAGACTTTTTAGTCCCAAACTGAGTTTTAAATATTCATGAGAGCAGTGCTGTAAGTATGATGCAAGTTATGAAGCATGTAACTGCTGTGAATCCTAATATTACTGGCAAAATCTGATTTGAAAAATTATGAAAACAATCATTTATTTTTGAATTTGGAATGGGAAGCTTGTGGCATACATAACTACTACAATAACCTGTACTATCAAAAGGACCAACTTATAAATTGGAATAATTTTAAATAAACTTTAGTTAATTTACATTGAATAGAATCAAGCTACATGTACATGCAAATTACTTCATTACAAATTCAGACTTTTTAGTCCCAAACTGAGTTTTAAATGCTCATGAATTTAGACCCTGATGAATTCACAAAACTTAATTTATAATGTTATGAAATATATTTAGTTCCATTTTCAACTAAGCATTAATAGTTACAGTATAATAATGTCAACTGAGTAAAAGAAAAATTCCACTCCAGAGATAAAGATGGTGAGAAGCTACATGGAGAATGGGAAGTGGCCAAGCGAGAGTACCAGTATAAACATCTGCACATGTCAGCACTACAACTCATCAAGACCGGGGACGTGGCTAATGCCGTGCAGAAGACAGATACTGCAAGAGGTATGCCTGCATTTATTCTCATTCTACAACAGTAGGAGTGTTCCTCTCCTTGTTTGTTGAGTTCTGAAAAAAGTTAAAAGAGATCTGACACTAGTAACCTCCATGTTCATATTAAGTTCTGAAAACAGTTGTTGCCATTGTTGGAAGTGTTGAAAATATTGATTGATTGAATATTTAGTATCATTTTTATGCCATCGAGGGCTAATAGATGATCAGTTAATCTAACCACTGTTTCCTGGGATCCTGGAAGGTTAATCAGTACTGAAGCACACCCCATATCCGCAAGTAACTGATAACTTTCCCACTTGAATCTATAGTGAGAGACGAATGATAATGAGACACAATGTTGTATATCAAACACCACAGAGATTGTGGCCAAGCGGGGATTCTAAATCTCACAACCCTGTATTGACAATCAGACATGCTAATGACTGAGCTAATCAGGCCTGATATATATATATATATATTTATAAATGTATATATGAACGGCCATCTAAAATTTGTTATGATAGATAAAATACCCTTGTCCTTATGTTTTAAAGATCTCCAATAAATTTTCATGGACTAAATGTAATTAAAAGTTCTTGATAAATGCCCTTAACACTTCCAATTAGCTACTAAGTATATACATATATTTAATTGCGATAACATGTAATTTCATATGATATAGAAAATATAGATACATATTATATAGATCTCAACTTAACAATTTGTGTGAATAAAAAAAAAATGTTTGATTCAGCTGAAGTTGAGATAAACAACTTAGAGAAGGCCCTGACGTCTGCAGACAATAAGATTATAGATCTGGAGACAGAGAATAAGAACTTGAAGGCAGATAGGGACAGATTCAAGGACAGACTTGATGTAAGCTGCTAGTTTTGGAATATGTTTTCGGCTTTATATTTTTTTTAAAAATCTGACTAAGAATTGTTCTGAAGACTTAATGTTTTATTATTCAATACTTTTTTTTATATCTAAAATATATTATTTGTTGTAACTTAATTATTTATGTAGCATATGTCCTTATACAAATACACTGTCATTTTTCAAGATGGAGGAAATATGCAAACAAGGCCTAACATAGTATTTATTTATAGATGGACATTGTAAGGAATATTTAAATAAAAAGGGTTGTTTGTATGAAGATATGGATTACATGACCAAAATAAACATTATTGCTTGCAATTTTAGGATCAAGAGAGAGAGATAGACAGTCTCAAACAGCAAGCAGAATTGAATACGGCTGTCATGGCGGACTCAGAGAGCAGTGCTGTAAGTATGATGCAAGTTTTGAAGCATGTTACTGCTGTGAATCCTAATATTACTGGCAATATCAGATTTGAAAAAATTATTTCAAATTATGAAAACAATCAATTATTTTTGAATTTGGAATGGGAAATTTGTGGCATACATTACTACTACAGAAACCTGTACTATCAAAAGGACTAACTAAAAATAACTAAAAAATTGGAATAATTTTAAATAAACTTTAGTTAATTTACTTTGAATAGAATCAAGCTATGTGTACATGCAAATCACCCTTGGTAGAGAAGATGAAATCATTATTATAATTTGATGTGAGGTGGATGGGTGAAGGGATGGGGGAAAATCAGAGTCTCCTAGAAAAAGCCACCTGTCAAAACAGGACTGTGTAGGTTGATCGGAGTGGAGGTCAAGTTGTATAAGTTTTCCACCTTTTCAAGCGAATAAGTATCTTTGAACATTCAGGATATATCAGAGGGGCAGGGGAGTCCAAACATCCTGTCCCTTTCTCTAACTCTGTCAGTGTATTGAGACTGAACATCCTGTCCGACATTTGATCTCTACCAATGCACAGAGAAAGGAACACAAACCAAGAAGTGGGTGCACTCACAAATGAGCTTATCATTCAACCAAGTCATAATATTGTGTATTTATTATCAGTCTAAAGGCATGCAAAATCATTTCTAAGCAATTTGCAGCTAGTCATTTTGTCATGATTTATCACCCTTCAGAATTTGTCTTATTGGTATATAAACTTGTTTCAAACCTTAATTGATAAACATGATCAGGAGTTGACAGAGCAACTAAGTGAGCTACAGAAGAAGTCTGACAGTTTTGAGGCGGAGTTGATGCAGGAGCGAATGTCCCACGTGAACACCCGTGACGAGCTTGAAACCATACGCAAACAAATTGATGTTCTGAAGGAGGAGATTGAAAATGAAAAACAAGGCATGGATGCTCATATAGAGGCAGTTAAATCTGGCATGGAAGCTCAGTTAGGAGTAAAGGAAGAGGTATGTTGGTTTATTAGGACTAGTAGGGAAGTGTAGAAGACAATATTTTATGATATAAAAATGAGTGCTTATAATGACGCATGTTGCAAAGAATTCAAAACATGAACGGATTGGAAAACTTTGGTTCAGGAAGTGTTTTCATGAGGAGCTGAATTTTGGTAATTAAGTCACTGCGATTGTTGTGAAAATAAAAAACTGCTGTGTATTAACCCTTTACTTCATATAGACGCCTTTGTACACCTCTAATATAGACGCCTTTGGACACCTCTAATATAGAAGACTTTTGAATTATTCGGTGAATTATTTTTATATTTACTGATGGAGTGGAAAACAGTACATGAAGTGTTTAGATTGCTCATAATGAGCAATCTGAACTCTTCCTGCACTGTTTTCAAAGGCCTTCTGTGATCTGTATCTATGGAGTAAAGGGTTAAAACAATCACTATGAACATTAAGATACTGGAATAATAATGAGAAGATCTTTTGTTTTTTTACACCATAAATGTGTTGGTAATCTCAATTTGCAGCATTCTGTAAACCAGTCTGTTGCTGAGGTACCCAATGAAGGATTTGACAGAGTTTGTATTGTTATGATCATATAAACTTACTTATGGTGTTTGTTTTATGTATGCATCTGTACTTGCCCTATAGGTTTTAACTATTTCATGTTAAATATACATGTCTATGCCTGATGTAGAGTGTTCTTTGTGATGGATTGTGTGCTACAATAAAATATTTCGTGCTGTCAGTATATTTTGGACAAAAGAAAATCCAGCATAATATGAATCTGCCCTCAGTAAATGTTAGACATTAAGAATCTATGATTTACAAAAGTATTACATGTAGTTGTTAATGGTTTCCTATCTCCCTAAATAGTCTTTGTATTACATGTACTTGTTGTTTCAATAGGAGCTGAAGAGTGTACAAACAAGAAATGGTGAACTGGAAGAAGAGAGGCTTTCCAAGCTTCCACCTGACACAGCAAAGGAGATTAAACTTCTGCAGGATAAGTTGGTAAGTATGAATAAAAGATGGGGAAGAAAGAATCAGACAGCCTAAAATGCTAAAAACATAACATCCAATTCAAAGATGTTTCTACATTTACTTGGAAGGGTGGTTTCTATTAAAGTCATATGGCTCCCATTTGTGACAAATAAACAATGTCAGTCTTACAATAAGTGAAAAACAACAGTGACAATCTTCAGATAAGTAGATACTTAGTCGAGTTCTTTACAACTTGAGTTACAATTCTTTTATTTTCGTCTTTCAGAATAGTAAATCCTCCCTTGTTTATTTGACATTTACATTAGGAAATAACTTTTTAGGTGAGATAGAAAGTATCTGACCCTGGAAAAATTCAGATATCCCTATTGTGTATGCAAAAAATAAATACAGTTGAAGCTAATCCCATGTCAGTCTTGCAAGTAAACTTCTCCCAACATCTTGCTCAGATTCTTTCATTTCCATTTAAAGTCATAGAAATAGTTGGACTATATGTTTGGAAAACTTTTGTAGTCCTGTTAAAAATGTCATAAACTGGGTCTTGGACTATATCTATTTTTCACTGATTGGCCATAATTAATCATATGAAGATGGAAACAGTATAAAATTCCATTAAAAGTAGATTTCTCATTTTCAAGAAATACTTATTTAATTTTTAAAAAAAGATTAAGACAATTTTATTCTGAACACCTTTCCTGATTGTGTCACTATAGAAACAAGTAGAGAAGGAAAAGAGCAGTACAAAGTCCTCGTCTGCTGCCCTGGATGCACAAATGGCAGAGTTGACAACCAAACTGGCTGTTGCTGGCAAGAACTTGGAAACACAGAGGGCTGCCAACAGGGAACTTGAGGTGAGCTTGTCTAGAAAGTATTAAAATAAGTTTTCATTTTTATCCCCAATATACACTGAAAGGATGAAGAAATGCCAGGTGGATTTGCTATGTAATCAAATTATTGTAAGCAATATTTACATTTTTATAATATGTATGTCAAGGTGTTTCATTAATAATTTTGTCAATATGATCATTATTACCAAGTATTTCATCAAAACCATTTGTGTGATATCCAGGCAAAGTTAAAGGCAGGCAGAAATGACAAGGAGAAGGAAACCAAGCGTGTTTCTAAGCACATGGAAGAGAAGCAACAAAAGGCTAGCTCAGAGGACAAACAGAGAATCACCATGCTTGTGAAACGAGTGAAAGAGTTAGAGGCAAAGGCTGGCAAGGGTGCGGTAAGTGATCACTATTGTTTTTTGGTTGAAATTAAATACATAAAAACTCATGTATTATTTTTTAGATGAATCCAGTTCTCTATTTAGAATAACACTGACCTGGATATATATTGCTTCATAATCTAAAACTAAGTATACCTGAATGACAGAGAACAATAAATTGGTATAAGGTAACTGAATACACTCACCTTAGTTTTCAATACAATTTTTCAATTATCTAACAGTGACCAGTGCACTCAATCCTTCTAGGGAACTGCTAGCTGATTAACCTGTACCAAACACAATAAATAACCAGACTTACTTAACATGTACCAGACACAATAAATAACCAGTCTTAATTAACCTTTACCAGACACAATAAATAACCAGACTTACTTAACCTGTACCAGACACAATAATAAACAGACTTAAATAACCTGTACCAGAAACAATAAATAACCAGTCTAAATTGACCTGTACCAGACACATAAACAACAGTCTTAATTAACCTGTACCAGACACAATAAATAACCAGTCTTGATTAACCTGTATCAGACACAATGCATAACCAGTCTTAATTAACCTGTACCAGACACAATAAATAACCAGTCTAAATTAACATGTACCAGACACAATAAATAATCAGTCTAAATTGACCTGTACCAGACACAATAAATAGCCAGTCTTGGTTAACCTGTACCAGATAAAAATAAATAACCAGTCTTTGTTTAGCAGACACAATAAATAACAAGTCTTGATTAACCTGTACCAGACACAATAAATAACAAGTTTAAATTGACTTGTACCTGACACAATAAAAAACCAGTCTTAATTAACCTGTACCAGACACAATATGTAACCAGACTTAATTAACCTGTACCAGACACAATAAATAACCAGTCTTAATTAACTTGTACCAGACCTAATATATAACCAATATTAATTAACCTGTACCAGACACAATAAATAACCAGTCTTAATTAACCTGTACCAGACACATTGAATAACCAGTCTAAATTGACCTGTACCAGACACAGTACATAACCAGTCTGAATTGAGTTGAGTTGCAAAGTATTTAAGCTAAACTTAAGAAAGTATTAGTGAAGATGAGTCTGGTTCCAGTTTCACCAGGCACGTCAACTTGAGATTTTCCTCAACTCAATGTTTGAAAATGCTATAACTTTATTTACTTTATCATCTTTTGTATGTAATACTTTATCAGTAAGTCAGGATTTGTAATGACCTAAATTCTGTGAAGTCATTTGATGTGTAGTGAGTTCAAGTTGTCATTAAGTGAAATTGAGATTTTTTTGCTTGTGAAAATCTCAGTTTGAGATGTTTGGTGAGCCCTAGGTTCCAGTTTCATTAACATCTCAACTTGAGATTTTCCTGAAATGAAATTTTTTAAATGCTTTATTTAATTTGTTAATTTTGCATGTAATACTTGGGACCTGGTTATTAAATGGCACAAACTTATATCATCTACCATTATACAGGGTATTGTTCCTGTACCTGTTGCTGGAGGGGCTGAGAAGGGTAGTGATGGGGCCGCGGTGCACATGATGAGACGAGAACTAAAGGATAAGGAAGCCCAGATCAAACAACTTGAGAAAGAACTAAGGGCAGGAGGTGGGAAAGCTGCAGGAGGGACAGGTGCAGATGTAAGTCACCATGAAATATTGTTAAATCTTGACACATTGCAGCAATAATATCTTTTATGTTTATTTGATTTCTCAATCCCAGTTTTAGTTCCTGATTGATCATTTTTTTGTCCTGTAATTGAATGTTTGTTTCGATATTATAATTGTTGACATAATATTTATATTGTTTTCCATATAACAAAATATTATGATAGTGCAGAAAAATTGGAAGCTGTCTGAGCATTTTGAATCTTAGTTATGATGCTATAATAATTGTTAATGTCTGAAGTGCATCTGACAATAAATCAAGGGGCGGCGAGTTCATATCCCTGCCTGACCATAGTCTCCATGATGATTGATATATGACATTGCATCTCATTATCATTCTTCTCTCACCACTGATTCAAGTGGGAAAGTTATCAATTATTTGCAGAAATGGGGTGTGCTTGAGTACTGTTAACCTTTCAGGATCCAAGGAAAGAGTGGTCAGATTATCTGATTGTCTGTTAGCCCTCATTGCCATGATGCTAAATATTTTAATCAATCAATCAATCAATTAATCAATATTTATATTGTTTTTCCCACTTTAGAATAAAATATTGAAATTTTATTATACATGCTATACATTCTCTCTCTCTCTCTCTCATCACAGAAAATGAAGGGAACAAAAGAAGCCAAGATATTGGCGGGACTGGAGAAGAAGTTGGACTTCCAAATGGAAAAGTCAGAAAAGCTGACAAATGGTCTCAAAGCTGCAGATGAGGAGAATAAAGCTCTACAGAAGGTCTGTATATTTCATGATAGCAATGAGAAACACATTTGATTGGCTATAGACTCTTTCATTGCATAATGTTAATTGGATCTATAGCCGAGTAGCCTGAGGTGCTGTTTAATATGGCTCACTGGTACATACTATTGCTGAGATTAGTGGTTTAAATGGAGTTCTGTTGAAAGGCTCATGCAAGATGTTGTTGGTCTGCTCCCCAGCTCGACCATATGTTTCATAATAAAAAAGCACCACTCTGCAGTGCTGGTTCTGCCCAGGATGCAGACTTAAGAGTGGTCCATGTAAGCTCTGAGCTTTCTTCACAACCAAGCTAAAATAAAATAAATTTAACAAAAGGGTTTAAAGTGGAAAAGTGTTCCAATTATTTGCAAAAGGATGATCAATGGCTCTGCATCTGCTTCTACCTGCCTTTCATAGCCTGTGATATATGTTGAGATACTCTGATAAATAAAGTTACATACATGTATGGCTAAACTAAGCTTCTGTTTGGAACGGTATATTAAGATTGATTTTTACTAGTTATTCTGTTTTCACTGCATTGTGAGTTGTGTTTTATGGCATCCAATAACTAACAATGATCTACACTATTTTATAAAAATTAGGAACTTGATGAAAAGTCAAGGAACCTTGCTAAGGTCAGTTCCGAGCTGAAAACCCTTGGTTTAGCTGCCAAAGAAGGGGTTGAAGCAGCCACTAAGGTGAAAGATTTGGAAAAGGAGAACAAAAGACTCACAGAGGAAAATAATGTGGTGACAAAGAATTATGAAAGTGAAAGAGTAAGTTGAATATAGATCTATTACATATTTGACCTTGCTGTATAAAAACACAGCTTTATGTTCATTTTTATTAAGGTTTTCTTATTAGACTATGTTATTAGAGAAAGATAATTTGTTTCTTCTTTCGGGTGTATGTTTTTTTGACCATGCTGTTAGAAAAAAATAATTTGTGTCTTTGTTCAATGTACTTTTAGCTCTACTGGCCAAACGCCAAATGGTGTTCTTAGGGTTAAAAATAACCCCGCCCCAAGGGTTCAATTAGGGGACACATGTCATTTTTTTTTTTTAAAATGGAAATGATTTTGCCTATATCTTCACAGAAGCATTGTAAAGATTTGTAAAAATGACTGGGTTTTACTGTCTTAAGGGGTCAGGAAGGACCCCAGAAGGGTAAAAATTGTTTCCTTAAGAACCGGTATGTCAGATGTGTTCATATTTGGCATAAATTATCCCAGTTTGAAGGGGTTTGATTATAGATAAGAATATAGTAACTAATATAAGGGGTAAGGGAACTGAGAAATTTACATAGGGATACTATGAAAAAACAGAAAATTCTCATTTTTCTATTAAGGCAAAATTATTATTCATTATGAGTTCTGAAGCATCATTTAGTCATAGGAAATAAGATTTGGTTCAATAAAGATAATTTACTTTCCATAAGGGGCCAGGGTGGGTCAAAAAAGGGTTAAAATAGAAATTTTTCAAAAATCTTCTTCTCAACAATCGGTCAGTCTAATTTGTTCATATTTAAAGTTTGTATAAATGAAGGGTCTTGTATTTATAGGAGTCCTGAAACGGGTTTTTGAGTTTTATATAGGAATACAATTGGAAAATGGAAATGTTTCTTTTTTTTTTCATTCATTTATGACTTTTTTTATTAATTTTGAGTTATGAAGCATCTATTAGTCTTAACAAATAAGATTTTGTTCAATACGAAGGATTGACTTTCTAAAAGGGGCAGGTTGGGGTAAAAAAATGGTTAAAGTTGAACATTGTCATAAATCTTATTTTCAACAACCAGTCAGTCAAATTTGTTCATATTTGATATAAATTATCCCTATGATTAAGAGTTTTAAGTTTGTAAATTCAAGAGGCACTGGGATGTATAGAGGCCCTGTAAGAAGTCTTTGAGTTTTACATACTAATACTATTCGAAAATGGAAAATTCTCATTTTTTCTTCCATTAGTTATTTAATTTGAGATCTAAAGTATTGTCTAGTAACAATAAATCTGATTTTGTTTAATAAAGAGGATTGAATTTCCATAAAGGACCAGGGTGTTGGTGGGGGAATAAGGTTAAAATTGGAAATTTTCACAAAGCTTTCTCTCAATAACCTTTCTGTCGCACTAGTTCATATTTGATATAAATTGTTTTTACAGCAGCAAGGATTAAAGATTCTGCATATCAAGAGGCTGGGATATATTGGGGCCCTGTAATGTGTTTTTTACTTTTACATAGGAATATTATAGGGAAAACTGTTTATTTTCATTTTAGCATCCATGTGTACAAAAAAACTTCTTTTTGAAATCTTTAAAAGCATTTCTGCTCATAATAAATCCCTCAGAGTGGTTGATTGAAGTTCTGACAAATCAAGGGGCTGAATTGTATAAGGGTTCTGTACAGGGACTTTATTTGTTTTACAGATGAATATTATGGGAATTTAAAGTATTTTCTTTTCATTGCAATTAAGTTTTTGTTCAGTATAGGTGTGGTGGGGGTATTTATCCATAAGTTGTTAAGAGGACCCCAAAAGAGGGTAAATACTGTGAAATTTCAAAAAGTGCTATGGCCACTACGAGTCAGTAAAGCATCCTCAGGCCCTCTTGTTTGACCATGCTGTTAAAAAATAAGATTTCTTCCTTATTTGTTCTTAAAAAGTTTGTTTCTTCTTTATAATCTATTTTTCATTGTTTTTGACCATGCTGGTAGAAAAAAGATAATGTTGTTTTATATTCTAATTTCAATTTTTATAAACCTCATTTTATTTGGTCTTTAAAGACATTTTAATGTATCTTTTAATATGATACATTTAAAAACCGAATAAAATAATATGTGTATGTTTAAAGTAAAGTATGTTACAAATAGATAACATACAATACAAAATATATCTGTTAAAATTAACCCTTTACTCCATAGATACGCGTTTTACCGCATCAATCAAAGAAGGCCTTTGAAAACAGTGCAGGAAGAGTTCAGATTGCTCGTAACGAGCAATCTGAACACTTCCTGCATTGTTTTCCACTCTGTCAGTTAATATAAACATAATTCACCCTATAATTTAGAATTCTTCTATATTAGGTGTCCAAAGGCATCTATATGAAGTAAAGGGTGTAGCAAATTGAGTTCAGGTCTAAATATGTGGAGTGTGGTCAAGTGGTAGGACTCCCGAACTAGGATCGCTGGGTCCTTGGTATGATTCTCTGCTATGGCTATATGTGGTGTCCTTGAGTAAGACACTTAATATTCACAACATGTTTCACAACTAAGGTAAATTAAACAAGTTTAAAAAAATCCCCCAAAAATCTGATTATTGTAGATTATTAAATTTTTGACATAAACGTCTTTATCAAGTGTGACATCTATAGCTGGAGGATCGGAGAGATGAAGGTGTCAACCCCATACAGGGTCACATCATCAACATGATTGTCCAAGTTGTACAAACTTCACAACAGTCACTTGTGTAAAACATTGTAAAATTTGTAAACATTTCAGGTTCTACGCAAGAAGTACTACAACATAGTAGAGGATATGAAGGGCAAAATCCGTGTATATTGTAGGGCTCGCCCAATGAGCAAGTCTGAGATGGAGAGAGTAAGTGATTGTCTGTATTATCTATGACTTGTATAGCTGCTGTATATACTGGGTTCAAGTGTTGGGTTACTAGAAGCTTCCTCGCTTGACACTCAGCATTAAGAGGTGAGTTCTAGGTCTGGTCAGCCTGGTGTCAGTATAATGTGACTGGGTGGGGTATCAAACCATGTGTCTGTGGCATGATACTCCAGTGCGACTGCGCTCAGAATACTGTCTCAAGTAGACACTGTCGTGATATGACTGAAAATTTGTTGAAAGCGACGCTAACCACCATACAACATACAACATCAATTGCTGGGTATGACATCAATAGAATACCATTCAAGATAGAGTTGGTCCAGTTAGAATAGATACATGTAATTCAATACATTTATTTGTCTTATAACCACACAACTAGATGCCCTTTTCTTCTTATTAAACAGAAATACCCAGCCAGCGATATGCTTTTAATACAATAAAAACCCAGACCCGGTTAGGTACAATTGTTATATTTAGCATAAATTGTGCGATCATATCTGATGTAAAATACCATTGGTGTATTTAAATTTGCTATTATCACCACTATTTGAATTAGACTTGACCCATGGAATTATCACAATGTTTAAGTCTGTCTGATCTTGACCGTATCTATAAACATTCAGAAATTTGTGGACATCATCAATTAAAAATTCAATTAATGGTACTAACAGGGGTATGCATGATTATCATTGAAAATTTTACAGAGAAGCTGTTAATGTGCATGTCGATGAAGGGTAACATACCAATGTGTAAAATTGCTGAAAGTTCAGTATTTCTGTCTTCCTCAGGACCTTTGCTTGCACTTTAGTGAATGGGGTCAGGGTCCCTGACTTCGGGAAAATAAGCCTTTTGTTTAGAGAAATTGGGAACATATCATGGCCCAGAGTCCTTCAATATACATTACAGTATGATATTGAATGTATAAAAAAAATGGGATCTTTTTTTGTAAAAGAATACCTTTAAATCACAATACATGTTTTAAAAACTCCAAAAATGTTTTCCCCAAATATTTTATTTGGTTTCTTTCCTTTTAAAATTTGGAATTTTGTTACTATGGTTTGGGAAAAAAGACACTACTAAGTATTTTGCCATTGGTAATGGGACTGCACAAAAAATGGCAAACAAGAGCCTTGCAACTACATGTATTCTATTCATTGAAGGGAAACAAGCCAGTATGTAAATCAGTTGATGAGTACAGCATTTCTGTTGAGGCAACCAGGGGACTTAAGGAATTCCAGTATGACCAAGTGTTTATGGAGAATTCCACACAAGAGAAAATATTTGAGGACACCAATGTGAGTATTTCTTAAGATTTGATGTTACCATTATATATCTAATAGTAGAAAATTGGAGAATTCCACGCAAGAGAATATACTCTAAGACACTAATATGAGTATTTCTAAAGATTTGTTGTTACCATTATATATCTAATACAATGCAGTAGAAAACTGGAGAATTCCACACAAGAGAATATATTCAAGGACACCAATGTGAGTATTTCTAAAGATCTGAAGTTACCATTATATATCTAATAGTAGAAAATTGGAGAATTCTACACAAGAGAATATATTCCATGACACCAGTGCGAGTATTTCTTAAGATTTGATGTTACCATTATATATCTAATAGTAGAAAATGGATTAATTTCACACAAGAGAATATATTCCAAGACACCAATATGAGTATTTCGAAAGATTTGATATTACCATTATATATCTAATAGTAGAAAAAACAACTTTGTGTACTGGTATATACAATATTATTGTATGGAAGAACATTTATTGTGAAATTCATTTTATCAGGGTGCTACTTTACACAGGTTATGAAAAAATAGATTTAAATTTTAAAGAAATTATTTTATATTTGTCTAGATAAATACATGAAATTTAGTTAAAATTTGGCATGTCGTTATTCAGTTGAGAGCTGGGCCTAGTTAGCTCAGTAAGTAGCGTGTCTGACTATCATTCCAATGGTTGTGAGTTTGATTTCCTTTCTGGCCAAAGTCTGCGTGATGATTAATTTACAACGTTACATGTTGTCATTCATCTCTTACTTCTGATTTGAATGGGGAAGACATCAGTTTTTTTGTGGAGATGGATGTGCTCAAGTAATGAGTAACCCTCCATGAAAAAAAAAGAGTGGTTGTATTAACCAACTGACTGTTTTCCCTCGATGGCATAAAAAAAACGATGCTAAATATTCAAACAAATATTCAGTTGAGTTACTTTCCATCTTTAACAAAATCATACAAAAAATAAAATTTCTTGAATTTTCAAATGAAACTTTTGTATGAATAAAAATAGTTTCAGTGTAAATATTTAATATTTGATTTTGACAGAACTTGATACAATCTGCTGTGGATGGTTACAATGTGTGTATATTCGCCTACGGACAAACGGGCTCGGGTAAGACGTTTACCATGATTGGGGACAGAGAACAGAATTTCCCAGGTATAGCACCAAGGGCCTTCAATAGAATCTTTGAAATGGTGGAAGAAGTCAAGTAAGTTGATGTATAATAAAGGTTACAAACATGCAAATGATGTAAAAAAAGTATTTATGTCCTTAATTTTATGGTATTTTATTTCGAAGAGTACAACATATTAAATGGTTCATTAGGAATTTGTAATCTCTTTAGCTGGTCAAACAAGGTATTTAACTATTCTTTGTCCTGTGTTATTGAAAGTTGATCATCTAATATAAAAAATTTACTAACTTTTCCCACAAGCAGTTTTGCATAATTTTGGTCATCTTGGGTATTGCCTTTAAATATTTCATTTTTTCGCTGTCGTTATAAATCCGATATGGCAATTATCAGAAATGGTTGTCATTGAAGCAGAATTCAACAACATTTTTGTATTAGACATTCTTGAAACTAAGGCAGAATTCTACACTATTTTAACTATTAACCATTTGTTCAAGGCAACGGGTAGATGAAAGTGATCTTTCTTTGTTCCCATTTTTCGATAACATAGTATGAAACTTATATTCTAGTTTTATCATTCTGCCATAGTACAATTTCTAGTTGAGCTGGGCTCAAACCCAGGACTTCAGCAGTGAGAAGTTGGCTGTAATTAGACAAAAGCACCTTTGACCACTCGGCCATGGAGCCATCTGAATTGATATTTATGGCATTCTAAATTATTAAACAAATTAAACCAATCCTGTATGGAACACATGTTGAAAGATAATAAAATGTAGACATTAAATCAACAGCACAAAATAAAATATTTTCAGTGAATATGATATGTTTAAAAAAAAATCCTGAAATTGTTGCTGCATATATTAATGCATACAATGTAAAAGTTTAGGGACATTTTATCAATTGTAAGAATTGCATTTTTCTCTATTTCAGGTCCAAGTTTTCTATCAAGGTTGAAGCATACATGATGGAACTGTACAATGACAAACTCATTGATCTGTTTTCCAAACCAAGTGGTTCAGATGATGTAAGTTTGTTTAATTTTCTCTCACTGGGCAATAATTCTTATTGTTTAATCATTTGCACATACATCTTTCTAAAGGAATATGAGAGAGAGAGAGAGAGAGAGAGAGAGAGAGAGAGAGAGACGGAATACTGTGAAGCACATTTTTATGTATTGACTGGTATTGATATTGAACTCTTTATGACAAGACTCGAAGCACTTCAAAAATAGATTTTGAAAACGTAATGAACAACATTTTTTCCCCAATTGCAAACTGATTTTAAGTAGTCATTGAATTTTTTTTAAGAAAGAAATTGTACTTTCATTATGATAAAATGATGTTTTCAAAGAATTAACTGCAATAAAATTAAAAGTTAATTTAAGAGATTTTGAAGAGAGGAAATAGAAGTTTTTTTATGGTCAAACCTGTCTTAAGCAGTCAGTCAAGGGAAGGATAAAAAATTGGTCTTTTAAGACAGATTGCTACTTAATACAGGTTAATTTACTCTGAAAGCATAGAAATGGGAAATAAAAAGTGTCTGTAGTGAATAGTTGTACCAGATGTTTTCAGTTTTGGTGTGATAATTATTAGGATTATTTATATGTTATTTATACATGTATTTATTTCACATGTAACTTATAGGCCCAGGGGCTGGGTGTTGGGGAGACATATTTTTAGCCTGGATGTCCAATACATGAAAGTATTTTTAAATAATTTTGCATATTTTTTTTTCCATATTTAAACAATGTGCAGAGCATGTGACTATCCATTTGCCCATCACAAAATTTTAATGTTTTTGCTCAATAAAATCCTTAAAAACATCAACAGACATGAGACTTTACAAATTTATTGATTTCAGATGCCCCTGAATGGTGGCATATAGAAATTGCAGTTTCTGTCCGTCTGTTTGTCTGTGTCAAAACCCATGTCTGTAGCTCAAAGGTCCAGGTCGCACATAGAGGTCAAACATTTGAAAATGGCATAAATATATATTCTGTAATGTATTTTTGTTTCTAAATAATTTCAAAAACTGCTAAATTTTATTGGATAAAAGCTTGTAAATGATCGCTTTATCATTGTTATAGAGGGTATTGGAAGTATGAGGAAAATATTAAATCTCCTTCAAACTACATGTTCTATAGGAAGGAGATAGGGAGGAAAACACTAGCACTACAAGCCAGTGCAGAATGATGCTCATTTTTAATTGGTACTAATATGTTGTAAGAGTTTAAAAGAGTCATCTCCTGGTTCTGAAAAACAGAATTTTTTTTTTCAAAAATTTATCGAACCAGAGTTAAATAAAAAGCTTTATATATGATAATCAAAGGGTCTTAGAAACTAAACTGTGGAAATTTAGGTAACTTGGATATATAAATTGATTGGATAGCATTATATAGATGCATTTTGTAAAATATAGTCATGACATCATAGCTCTTCGGGTTTTTATAAGAAAACAAGCTAAATGATATAATTTTCATTTGACTGTTCGTTCTTTTCATCAGAGAAATTTTGTAACAGAAATTTAGAATATTTTCTTGCCTGCCGATACATTATGTTGATGTGTAGCGTAATATAACCATTATCTCAAGTCAATTATTCGATTTATATTGCCAATTAGAACAAAAATCAGGTAACGTTAGAAGAAGCATTGGTTTGCATGTGGTATTTCAGAACTACGCTTATGGCAGTATTTTCATCTCTTCTTATTTTTATCTGCTTATTTTACTGCCCAGCATTAAAACTTCCTAAATAAGAAACTCTGAATTAAATATACCATTAGATATGTCACACAAGATATAGTTAAAGGTAGGGCCCACATGGTCTAGCTATAGAATGTTGGACCCAGGGACCCAAGACAGATTTGTGTCCTTGTACACTTTTTATCCACATTTTAATAGAGCTTGCTCTATCCAGGAAGAAACAAAGTATTAATAATTGTGTCCTTATTACTGCAAAATGACCTAGTTCAAAGACTAGGATATTACAATCCAGTGGTTGAAATATCACATGTATGCATGTATTGTCATATGTGCTTATAGTATAATGTACAAAATATCATATAATGAAAGAATGGGTTTATATAGATTTATATATTTATATTTGATGTAGTATGAAAACAGAATTATTCAGAAAGTTTTGTTCAAACAATCTCTCTTTAATTGTTGGAACTATCATATATCTCCGAATAAATGCCCGGGGTTGGTGAGGATGCATTTTGCAATGGTATTGGGAAGGATGGGGGATGCATTTATTTGGATCTGAGATATCAAAATGTAAACAATATCAAGTATGTGTAAAATGCCATAAAACACAAAGCTGGTAATGACGAAGTTTTTAATGTTTAATGTTTAAACAGGACATAAAACACACAGCTGGTAATGAGACAGTTTTTAATGTTTAAACAGGACATAAAACACACAGCTGGTAATGAGGCAGTTTTTAATGTTTAAACAGGACATAAACACACAGCTGGTAATGAGACAGTTTTTAATGTTTAAACAGGACATAAAACACACAGCTGGTAATAAGGCAGTTTTTAATGTTTAAACAGGACATAAACACACAGCTGGTAATAAGGCAGTTTTTAATGTTTAAACAGGACATAAAACACACAGCTGGAAATGAGACAGTTTTTAATGTTTAAACAGGACATAAACACACAGCTGGTAATGAGACAGTTTTTAATGTTTAAACAGGACATAAACACACAGCTGGTAATGAGGCAGTTTTTAATGTTTAAACAGGACATAAAACACACAGCTGGTAATGAGACAGTTTTTAATGTTTAAACAGGACATAAAACACACAGCTGGTAATAAGGCAGTTTTTAATGTTTAAACAGGACATAAACACACAGCTGGTAATAAGGCAGTTTTTAATGTTTAAACAGGACATAAAAACACAGCTGGTAATGAGGCAGTTTTTAATGTTTTAACAGGACATAAAACACACAGCTGGTAATTAGGCAGTTTTTAATGTTTAAACAGGACATAAACACACAGCTGGTAATAAGGCAGTTTTTAATGTTTAAACAGGACATAAACACACAGCTGGTAATGAGGCAGTTTTTAATGTTTAAACAGGACATAAAAAACACAGCTGGTAATGACGCAGTTTTTAATGTTTAAACAGGACATAAAACACACAGCTGGTAATGAGGCAGTTTTTAATGTTTAAACAGGACATAAAACACACAGCTGGTAATGAGGCAGTTTTTAATGTTTAAACAGGACATAAAACACACAGCTGGTAATGAGGCAGTTTTTAATGTTTAAACAGGACATAAAAAACACAGCTGGTAATGACGCAGTTTTTAATGTTTAAACAGGACATAAAACACACAGCTGGTAATGAGGCAGTTTTTAATGTTTAAACAGGACATAAAAAACACAGCTGGTAATGACGCAGTTTTTAATGTTTAAACAGGACATAAAACACACAGCTGGTAATGAGGCAGTTTTTAATGTTTAAACAGGACATAAAAAACACAGCTGGTAATGACGCAGTTTTTAATGTTTAAACAGAACATAAAACACACAGCTGGTAATGAGGCAGTTTTTAATGTTTAAACAGGACATAAAAAACACAGCTGGTAATGACGCAGTTTTTAATGTTTAAACAGGACATAAAACACACAGCTGGTAATGAGGCAGTTTTTAATGTTTAAACAGGACATAAAACACACAGCTGGTAATGAGGCAGTTTTTAATGTTTAAACAGGACATAAAAAACACAGCTGGTAATGACGCAGTTTTTAATTTTTAAACAGGACATAAAAAACACAGCTGGTAATGAGGCAGTTTTTAATGTTTAAACAGGACATAAAACACACAGCTGGAAATGAGACAGATTTTAATGTTTAAACAGGACATAAAACACACAGCTGGTAATGACGCAGTTTTTAATGTTTAAACAGGACATAAAACACACAGCTGGTAATGAGGCAGTTTTTAATGTTTAAACAGGACATAAAACACACAGCTGGTAATGAGGCAGTTTTTAATGTTTAAACAGGACATAAAAAACACAGCTGGTAATGAGGCAGTTTTTAATGTTTAAACAGGACATAAAACACACAGCTGGTAATGAGGCAGTTTTTAATGTTTAAACAGGACATAAAAAACACAGCTGGTAATGACGCAGTTTTTAATGTTTAAACAGGACATAAAACACACAGCTGGTAATGAGGCAGTTTTTAATGTTTAAACAGGACATAAAAAACACAGCTGGTAATGACGCAGTTTTTAATGTTTAAACAGGACATAAAACACACAGCTAAAAATTTGTATCACATTATTCACAGTGCAGGAGTGTAATAAACCCATGACATATTTTTGATATCAGCCTAGTGTAATAATTCACTTCCTATTGATCGCTTGGTGGTTCTGTAAAACTCGGCTCTCGTACGCAGATTGCCAAACTACTTTCCAACTAGCCCAAATAGATAAATAACATTGATTTGTCATGGTAAAATGATGATGTTTTGAGATGTTATGTCATACTATGACTGGTGGAAAGTAATACAACCGATTTATTCCTGATCATTAAAAAGTGATCAGTTATATGAATGGTAATTGTACCATGTTCCTGGGTCATGTGATGAAAACAATCTTACATTTGTGCTTGTTTATTATTGAATTTATTAAACATTATATACAGCTCATATATAGAGCCTTGCTGAATATACTGTTCCCAACTTGTTTAATAAATTCAATAATAATGAACACTCATGTAAGTTTATCAATAAAACTGAAATGTCAATTTTATTGAACCTAATAAATATAATAAATAAAACCATGGGTTCTTTTTTTGGCTTCTAAATTTTTATATAAACTGTTGGATTTGATATTTATACTCAAAGATTATAACTTTAGTTAAGTATTCAGTGATGTTTACATGTACAATGTAGTTATTATGAAATTGCATTGTAGTTTTATCATCATTATTATTGTTGTTGTTGTGTTGTTGTTATTAAAGACCAAGTCTACATCCTGGATGAACCTGTTGGATGATGTGAGGAGATGACTGGTTCATACTGGTTGAGAATGACTAATTTGTGTTTAATTGATTGAATACTGATTCATATGCTGTAATGGGAGAGTTTGAGGGTGATATTAATAAAGATTGTTTTAATAATGCTATTAACTATTAGTTAAGTTTTATTAAGTGTAGTTTTAAACAAAATCGAACCTCAAGATATATTGATCATACGGTGCTGATTTGGGTTCTATAGAGTCCAGCTTCACTTTAACCCTTTACTTCGTAATTATATAAATATGAGCATTAGTATGCAAGTGAAATGACCCAGACTCCTGTTTCACCAACATTATATATTATACATTATATAAGTATACACTTACATATACTTTAAAACTTAATTCAAAGAAAAACATCAAGGTGATCATGATTTTAGACTGGCTCCAGAAGAGCTTCTTTTGGTTTCATTGGCATTGGTTAAAGAATATGGAAGTAACCAGTCAAAAGTTAGTTTTAAGTGTTTAAGTATTTAAGTAAAATGTAATATTTTTACTTTGCAAATGAAGTGATGGAGTTTGTGACTATTCAGTCTTGTCTCTTGGTGTTAAGTGCACCGTCAGTGTTCTGGTCTGAGCTCTTAAAAAAATAGATTGCTTGATTTAATGCTCATTTTTCTGAAATATCACATTAACAGTGGTTTAATGAAATATCACATAAACAGTGGTTTAATGAAATATCACATTAACAGTGGTTTAATGAAATATCACATTAACAGTGGATTAATAAAATATCACATTAACAGTGGTCTAATGAAATATCACATTAACAGTGGTCTAATGAAATATCACATTAACAGTGGTTAAATGAAATATCACATTAACAGTGGTTTAATGAAATATCACATTAACAGTGGTTAAATGAAATATCACATTAACAGTGGTTTAATGAAATAAGTTACATGATACATAAGTTGAAAATCAAAGCATCTGATAAATTCAAGGCATGTGATTGAATAGAAAATCAAGGCACCTGATTGGATTGAAAGTTGGGTTGAGCGCTAACAGTAATTATTGCCCTATATGAGTATTGATAGTAATTGGAAAAAGCTGCTCGCAAAAGTTATCAGTTCAAAGCACGAGGGTAAACAAAAACTTAACTATACATATAAGGTGACTCCCAATTGTACAGTTTTTTTCTCGACTGCAGTTTCAAAATTCCTGGTTCAAAGAAGAATTAAATACTAATTATTTAAAAGTTATGTCAGTCTTTTGGTGACTTATCAATTTGTTTGAAGAGCAAAGTATTTAAGGGTTGTTTTTAACAAAACTAGAATGTTTGCTATTATTTACTGTGAATGTGATTTATTTAATGTTGAAATTGAATAACACGGTTTGGAGTGAAATAAAGATATGAATTAATATAATTTTGTCTACCGTTTGATGTCGTCTGCTTTTGTTGTGCATGGTGTATATTTATTGACTGTTTAAACATAATGTTTTGTTCTGATATATACATGTACCAGTAAATGTTACAAAAGAATTGGCCGGGCCTGGTCCGCTCTGTCAGCAGAATGTTTGGCTCAATCTTAAGTGGTTGTGATTCGGAATACTGACTCAACCAGAATCTTCGTGATAATTGAAATGCAACATTGTGTATCATTGCATTTGTCTCTCACCACTGATTCAATCGGGAAAGTTATTAGTTTCAGAGACAGATGAGCTGGAGTACATATGGTTTGCCTCCACGATCCCAGCAATCCTTTATTTGTACAATTTTTTACCAAATTGTTATTTTTTTCTTGTTATGCCATAAAACCTCAATTAAATTTTATTTGTAGAGTACTATGTTGTTTTATTTTTTAATTTTTTTTTATAGGGATCATTGAGATATCCATTTTGTGCACAGCTTTCCCAGTTTTTTCCCTATGTTATGCCTCAAAAAAAAAGCCCAGTCAATTTTGATTTGTAGAAGTCTAGTGTTTAACTTTTAGAGAACGTTCAGGGATTTTTCTCTTTTGTACTAATTTTTTAAAGAATATTTATTTCCAGATGTTATCCCAGAAAAAAAACAATTTAATTATTAATAGTACATTATGCATTGTTTTCTTTTTTTCTGTAGCAAAAGGTATAAAAGTATATCCAGAAAGATTTTATTATTATTACTTATCAATTTCTCTTTTTTCTGATTAAAATAATAATACATTAATTCTTTGTCAGTCTCATCTTTCAAATGAAAATTAACTCTGAACTAAAAACAGAATGCAAGCAATCGTTTAATTCATTTCCTAACTGTCAATCAATTGAACTTAAATAACCAGCCTTCTTCTCATTATAGAACTCTTTCTTCATTTTACTAGTCTTTCTAACATGTTACAAATCATGTTATATTTGATATATAAATAGATGGACCATTTGTACCAATATGTTATATTTGATATATAAATAGATGGACCATTTGTACCAATATGTTATATTTGATGTAAATAGATGGACCTTTTGTACCAGTATGTTATATTTGATGTAAATAGATGGACCTTTTGTACCAATATGTTATATTTAATGTGAATAGATGGACCATTTGAACCAATATGTTATATTTGATATATAAATAGATGGACCTTTTGTACCAATATGTTATATTTAATGTGAATAGATGGACCATTTGAACCAATATCTTATATTTGATATATAAATAGATGGACCATTTGTACCAATATGTTTTATTTGATATAAATAGATGGACCTTTTGTACCAATATGTTATATTTGATATAATGATGGACCATTTGTACCAATATGTTATATTTGATATAAATAGATGGACCAGTTGTACCAATCTGTTATATTTGATGTAAATAGATGGACCATTTGTACCAATATGTTATATTTGATGTAAATAGATGGACCATTTGTACCAATATGTTATAGTTGATGTAAATAGATGGACCATTTGTACCAATCTGTTATATTTGATGTAAATAGATGGACCATTTGTACCAATATGTTATATTTTATGTAAATAGATGGACCTTTTGTACCAATATGTTATATTTGATATATAAATAGATGGACCATTTGCACCTATATGAACAGGTAAAAGGGTAAATTAAATAGTCTTCAGTTGATTATTATATATGAGCTTAGTTGATTATTGACTTATTGCACTTACTGCTGTAGATCTTCAGCCCAGTTTCATGTATATAATGGCTTAGTTGATTATTGACTCATGTGCACTTACTGCTGTAGATCTTCAGCCCAGATTCATGTATATATTGGCTTAGATGATTATTGACTCCTTGCACTTACTGCTGTAGATCTTCAGCCCAGTTTCATGTATATAATGGCTTAGTTGATTATTGACTCGTGTGCACTTACTGCTGTAGATCTTCAGCCCAGTTTCATGTATATAATGGCTTAGTTGATTATTGACTCATGTGCACTTACTGCTGTAGATCTTCAGCCCAGTTTCATGTATATATTGGCTTAGATGATTATTGACTCATTGCACTTACTGCTGTAGATCTTCAGCCCAGTTTCATGTATATAATGGCTTAGATGATTATTGATTCATCTGTATACACTTTCTGATGGCTTGTTTCTCATCGTAGTTCTCTGTTAGAGTGATAGCCTAATTAAATATTGACTCAACCATATATATATTGTAGTTCTCTATATAAGTGAATTGACTCAACCATATATATTGTAGTTCTCTGTACAAGTGAATTTATTCAACCATATATATTGTAGTTCTCTATACAAGTGAATTGACTCAACCATATATGTTGTAGTTCTCTAAACAAGTGAATTGACTCAACCATATATATTGTAGTTCTCTGTACAAGTGAATTGACTCAACCATATATAGTGTAGTCCTCTATACAAGTGAATTGACTCAACCATATATGTTGTAGTTCTCTATACAAGTGAATTGACTCAACCATATGTGTTGTAGTTCTCTATGCAAGTGAATTGACTCAACCATATATGTTGTAGTTCTCTATGCAAGTGAATTGACTCAACCATATATGTTGTAGTTCTCTATACAAGTGAATTGACTCAACCATATATGTTGTAGTTCTCTGTACAAGTGAATTGACTCAACCATATATGTTGTAGTTCTCTGTACAAGTGAATTAACTCAGCCATATATATTGTAGTTCTCTATACAAGTGGATTGACTCAACCATATATGTTGTAGTTCTCTATACAAGTGAATTGACTCAACCATATATATTGTAGTTCTTTATATAAGTGAATTGACTCAACCGTATATATTGTAGTTCACTGTACAAGTGAATTGACGCTACCATATTAAATTGTAGTTCTCTATATCAGTGAATTGGCTCAACCATATATATTGCTGTTCTCTATATAAGTAAATGGACTCAACCATATTATATTGTAGTTCTTTGTGCAAGTGAATTGACTCAACCATATATATTGTAGTTCTAAATGTAAGTGAATTGACTCAACCATATATATTATAGTTCTATATATAAGCGAATTGACTCAACCATATATATTGTAGTTCTATATGTAAGTGAATTGACTCAACCATATATATTGTAGTTCTCTGTACAAGTGAATTGACTCAATCATATATATTGTAGTTCTATATGTAAGTGAATTGACTCAACCATATATATTGTAGTTCTCTATATAAGTGAATTGACTCAACCATATTATATTGTAGTTCTCTGCGCAAGTGAATTGACTCAACAATATATATTGTATTTCTATATGTAAGTGAATTGACTCAACAATATATATTGTAGTTCTCTATATAAGTGAATTGACTCAACCATATATATATATATTGTAGTTCTATATAAGCGAATTGACTCAACCATATATATTGTATTTCTATATGTAAGTGAACTGACTCAACCATATAAAATTATATTGTAGTTCTCTATATAAGTGAATTGACTCAACCATATTATATTGTAGTTCTCTGTGTATGTGAATTGACCCAACCATATATAATGTAGTTCTCTATATAAGTGAATTGACTCAACCATATTATATTGTAGTTCTCTATGTAAGTGAATTGACCCAACCATATATAATGTAGTTCTCTATATAAGTGAATTGCCTCAACCATATATATTGTAATTCTCTTTATAAGCGAATTGACTCAACTGTGTAGTGTAGTTCTCTATATAGGTAAATTAACTCATCTGTGTATTGTTGTTCTATATATAGGTAAATGACCTAACTGTGTGTTGTAGTTCTCTATATAAGTGAATTGACTCAACCATGTATATTGTAGTTCTCTATATCAGTAAATTGACTCAACTGTATATTGTAGTTCTCTATATAGGTAAATTGACCCAACTGTATATTGTAGTTCTCTATATAGGTAAATTGACCCAACTGTATATTGTAGTTCTCTATACAAGAAATGACTTTGTTGGTTGCTGCTATTATATTCACAAGCAATGGCTTAGTTGAATCTTTACACAACTGTATTTCTCTATACAAGTTTTTACTAAGTTGATTATTGACAAGTCTTTATATATCATATCTTTCTTATACAGGAGATCACGAGTTCTTGTTTAGTTGACTATTGTCTCAACTATATATATAATAATGATGTCTTTATTGCTTATTGACTCAACTGTTTAGTCCTGCTGTTATGTTTAGTATTGACTCTAATTATTATTACTTATAAATTTTCATTGATTGTAAAACTATTTTCCACTCAACACCATAGCATTATCAATGGCTAGTTTGTCAGTTTGTCTCCCAAAGGTAATGAATGGGAGCTTTACTAGGGTAACTATTTAATTGTCAACTCGAGTTATTAATTATTGTCTCAAATTATTTGTACTCGGTATAAATTTGAATCTGATAAATTGATGTTTTGTCTGCATATCTGTCCTTTTATCAGAGTGACTGCAGTACAGTCATTTTAGCTCTACTGGCCAAACTCCAGATAATATCATAAGAACCTTTAAGAGTTCAACTTTTTTAAATGAATAATTTTCCAATTAGCCCCCATTAGTGACAGATTATAACCACAACGCTGCAATATTTTGCTGTACTAACACTTTGCTTCTGTATTACTATACTATATTATATGTATTACTAATCAAACTAAGAATAATTCTAGATGCATAATTTTTATTCTTTGCTTCGTTAGTAGTTAATTAATGACCAATTACCTATCACCGCTGAGGTCATGGGTTTGAGGCTGATTTCATTTAATAATGTTACGTGGGAAAGTTTGCCAGTTTGTTATTAAACGATGGTGGTTCTACTGAATATTACATATACATGTATAACCTGTCATGTGTTGAAAATGACAATAAACTTATTCATAAGTTTGCTTTTATAAAATCTTTCTGCACCAATGACATGGTTTATGTATTTTAATTACATTTGTTTATAGCTGCCAAATTTTTTTTGTATTTGTCTCTCAAAAAACAGTACACTCAGTACAAAAAACAGTACACTCAGTACAAAAAACAGTACACTCAGTACAAAAACACAAGAGACCTATGAAGCTTTTTAAAAATGGATTCACGGCAACTCTAAAAAAACAGTACTGGTTTATACTGAGGAAGCAGACTCGGGGGGGGGGGGGGGGGGGGGGGGTGGGAGGGTCATTTAAGCTCTGAGCTTTTTTCGCAATCAAGCTAAAATAAATTAGTAAAATATCTGTAATAGATTTCAATTATTGTTTGTATATTTTTAGTTTAATGTGTAGAAATTTTTTATAGTTGCATGCCTTGTACTGGGTAGTATATGCTTTGGCATCACACACTTGATTAAAGTTGAGAGGAATATTCATGTTATAGATAGTAGAGATCAGATCCATATCCTTGCTTATTGCCTTTCTGTTATAGGTTTCCATTAAATGTGTTTGTGATATTGCTAGAATTCGTTTAACTCTTAATTTGCTGTAACATCAATAATACCATTTAAAAAACAATGTATAAGCATATCAGACTGGGAGTAATTTACATACTATAATGATGTACACTTTTTGGCTCTCAGTCATCAGTTTTTATTAACACATGCAAGAACCACGGTGGTGGTCAAGGGGTAAAGCTTCTGTCTCACATGTTCGTGGGTTCGATCTCTGGCCGAGTCATACCAAATACTTAAAAAATGGTACTAAAAGCTTCTCGCTTTGCGCTCAGCACTTAAAGGATATTTCTAGGTCTGGTCAGTCCGGTGTCAGTATAATGTGACCAGGGTAGGGTTCATACCATGTGACTGTGGTATGATACTCTAGTGTGGCAGCACTTAGAACACTGTCCCAAATTGACACCGTCGTTATATAACTGTTTTTTTTTAAAGTGTCGTCAAACCCCATGTAACAAGAACATTATTAACACCCCTTTTTGTGTTTTTTATAAACATCAAGCAAATTAAGGGTTAAAACTAATAACATTATTAAATAATGTGTTCCATTACTTTGATGATAACAAATAACCTGTTTAAAAGACCTTT
The DNA here is from genome assembly GCA_029582155.1 of Panopea generosa. Taxonomy (NCBI): domain Eukaryota; kingdom Metazoa; phylum Mollusca; class Bivalvia; order Adapedonta; family Hiatellidae; genus Panopea; species Panopea generosa. The sequence goes on from CM055906.1 coordinate 19,225,087, forward strand.
TCACACTGTCAGGAGATTATTTTGTAATTATATGTGTAACATTTGTTAATGTCTATGCTCTTATATAATATTGTATTATCAATGGAATGACATTTAAACTAAATTAAATACTAGTAAATCATATTATAAATGACCCCAGGAAATTAATGATTGAAATTAATTTTAAAAATCTGTATTTTGTTCATCACAAATCAGTTATACTCAGGTACCCAGATCATTGCTGATAATCTGACCATAACAGATACACTGGTACTCTGTTAATGATAATGATTAATGATGATTTTACCATAAAAGATGCACTGTCAGCAGTTTAATGTTTTTACAATGATTTATTTTGTTAAAACTTTTCCGTGCATGTTATTTAAAAAAAAATGTTGCATCATGATTAAGATAGGATTATAAATAAGACATCATCATCGTCAATATCATCATCATCATCATCATCATCATCATCACTCAATCAAAAATACAAATATTAATTGAAGAAAAAAAAATGTTTTAATATTTATGTTTTTGTCTAAACTAGATCTATTCAGCTGTAATATAAGATGTTGACTTTCTTTTATATGTTTGGATTACCTCAAGAGATATTTATAACAAAATAAAAAAAAAACTAGTAATTTGGGTAATTTTCTGTTGGAAGACAAATTATAATTTATTTTCTATTGTTTTTTAATCATAATCAGGAAAAGCTTGAGATCAAGAAAGACAAGAAAGGTATGGTGTTTGTCCAGGGAGCAGTGGTCAAGTGTTCCAGGAATGCAAAGGAATTGTTTGCTCTGTTTGAAGAAGGCAGCGCAAACAGACATACGGCGTCTACCAGTAAGTTATTCACCTTTGTAACAAGAATTTTGTCATGTTTTGTTGTGTATATATAATAAACGGTCAGTTTCTTACAAAAGGCACATTGAGGAAGCCGACTCTAAACCCAGTAAAAGATAATTCGTAATTAATTTGTCAATACCAGTCCCTGACATCTCCCAATTCAGGTCTGTTATGCCCCAATGATTAAGCAGGGAATTCCATGCCTGTCCCACAATTCAAAGCTCACAAGAGTATTACATATTGTAATATAAAAATAATGGTGGTCTGTAGATGCAAGATAAAACATGTGAAATATGTCTGGCAGATAATTTATTTAGTTATGTAACACAATAAAGAAAAAATCGTCGTAATGGAAAGTTAGAAATTAAACCTCTTTTTTCTCACCATAACTTAAGTGATCAATCAGCATGTTTCTATTTCTAGAGGCTGCCAATCAGTGTTCTTTACCAAGCTATGTGAGTCTTTTAGCGGGGAGAGCCGGTGTTTTTTACAGTTAAAAAAAAAGAATTTATTGTGAATAAACAAATGATTACAGCAATCTAAATGCTAAAAACAATAGATACACCATGATTACCAATCAGTTGTGATACCTTATGGTCAGTTACCTTAGAATATGTCCATTGTTCATATACAGGGTGTCCCAATCTTATTTCCCTTTTGATTGCATTCTTCAGTTCTTCTGTGTCGTTTGAAGAATGCAATCAAAAGTGGAAATAAGATTAATCGGACAGAACATGTGCGCATCAGTTGTAAGGAACTTCAGGGATCTTCTTGATGTCGTGATACAGCAAAAAGGATGTCACTTGAAGCATATTCTATCAAACGGGTTATAGATTTCAGCGTCTGCCATAAGTATACAAAAAGAGTTAGTCCCACTTATTGCATATCAAAAAAAAAATTATTGTATAACCTGTAACATGATACACATATTATTAGATTTATTATGAACAGTAATAAAATATTTACATTCAAAACTGTATCAGATATTTTGGGACACTCTGTATGTATATATGTATTATGGGCCGGAAGCCTAGATTGTTTAATATATATTTAATGATTGTCGTATCAGAGCACAAATAACTGTTTTAGCAGAGTGTCATAAACTTAAGAACTCAGAACTTTAATTAATTTTTGGGGGAATAAAGGCTTTTTTCTAGAACAAAAGGTTTGGGAAGGAAAGCATTCAGGAGATCAAATGTTAAGATATACTGGCATGTTAATCAAATAAAAAAAAAAAATTTGTTCCTTACACATGTTGTAAACCAAAGACTTGTATAGAAGGATAGGAAACTTGCATCTCCTGGTCAGATGTTGATGAAATAGCACACAAAGCATTCATAATTTGCAAGTTAATCATTCACAATTCACAAGCAACTGATTTCTTGTACATAAGCTTAACTTGTATGTAATCTTAGATGTTTAAACATGTCTTGATCATGTAAAATGATCTTGAATTTAAGATATTGAAGTTTGAAGGAAAATTTATTGTAATTTGTCGTTATTTTAGCTGCAGTATACAAATTTTGTAATCAAAATTACTTCAACAATTTTAAACACAAATTTCTGGGAATGGTATTGTGTTGATTAAAATTGCATTCTAAAATTTTGATTTGTGTTCCTGAGATAAATGGAAGTTAAGATATTTGAAAACGAGATATTGCGAGATTTTGTGAGCATTCACAAAATCGCAATCAGTTACCGTTCCTTCTCTTTACAATTCCTTGTGTAAACGCATTAGTTATCTCACATCATGTAATTAATTTGAAAGAACAGCTAAGCCACCACTTTTGTATTCGTAGATCGGAGCAAGGGGATATAGAAATGGGCTGCGTGCGTGCATCCTAGCGTGTGCGAGCATCCGTGCTTCCGTCCATGCCTCCACAACATATCTCGATCAGTTGTGATTGGAATTTTAAATAACTTGGCACAAATGTTCATGATGATGTGTCATGCGAATGACTTGGATCTGTTCGTCAAAGATCTAGGTCATAGCTCAAGGTCAATTGTTTGGAGATCCAATGTATACACTGTGTTTCCTCTTGTCTGGACCGTATCTTCTTTAGTTGTGATTGGAATTTTAAATATCTTGGCACAAATGTTTACTAGGACAAGATGATGTGTCATGCGAATGACTTGGGTCTGTTCGTCAAAGGTCTAGGTCATAGCTCAAGGTCAAGTGTTTGGAAATCCAATGTCTACACTGTGTTTCCTCTTGTCCAGGACTTTATCTTCTTTAGTTGTGATTGGAATTTTAAATAACCTGGCACAAATGTTCACTAGAACAAGACGATGTGTCATGCGCCTGACTTTGGTCTAGTCGTCAAAGGTCAAGGGCATAGCTCCGTCTGTCCGTCGGCTGCTGTCCTGACCTTATCTTCTTAAGTTGTGATTGGTATTTTAAATAAATTAACACAAACGTTGACTAGGACAAGACAATGTGTCCTGCCATTGACATTGGGTCTGTTCATCAAAGGTCAAGGTTCATAGCTGAAGGTCAAGTGTTTCGAAAATTCCAATGTATACACTGTGTTTCGGTCTGTCTGGACCGTATCTTCTTTAGTTGTGACTTGCATTTTTAATTAACTTGGCACAACTTGTTCACTATGACAAGAGGAATGTGTCATGCACCTGACTTGGGTCTGTAGTCAAGGTCACAGCTCTGTCCGTCCAGTCCGCTGCTGCTCAGGACCTTATCTTCTTTAGTTGTTATTTGATTTTTAAATAACTCGGCACAAATGTTTACTAGGACAAGATGATGTGTCATGCGACTGACTTGGGTCTGTTCTTCAAAGGTCAAGGTCACAGCTCCGTCCGTCTGTCTACTGCTTTTTGGACCGTATCTTCTTTAGTTGTGATTGGATTTTTAAATAAATTGGCACAAATACTAACAAACCCAAGACGATGTGTCATGCCAATGAGTTTGGTCTGTTTGTCAAAGATAATTTTTCTTTTGTGTTGGGGTTATATCTTACATATTTATGTTTCGATTTAGACCATCACACCTAGTGCTTCACTGAGATCACTCCATATTACAGTCGGCTACGTATTTCAAGTTTCCGGCATTTACATGTGATTTATGTGCTCGGCGACTTTTTCATTTTTGCATAATTTAAATCGTCTTCTCTGGGAATGCCTTTAAGGGTTAACGAGGTGGTGGGGGATATGACCATGTTAGTGACAACCTCTTGTTAAAATTGTAATACACATTAACAGACAATTATGTAATGATTTTATATAGACCCAGTTGCAAAATTCTATACATTCAATTACTTGGCACATGAGTGTTTGGCACAATTATTCTAGTCCAAATTTCAAGGAAATTGCTTTGATTGCTTTGTGAGAAAATGCATATAGAGTCAGGTGGTGGGTTATCTGTTCTATTCAGTATACAGCATTTTTTATAAAAAAGTTTCTGCCACTTTTCAGAAATGAATGCTGAGAGCTCGAGATCCCATCTGGTTATTGGTATCACTCTTGAAGCGACCAATAAAAATACAGGAAATACTACCAAAGGAAAGGTAAACTATTGTCTATTATTGTATCGTTATTCTTCCCCTGCTTCACATATTCCAGTGTTTCTGTTGGCCCATTCGTATCTGAGCATCGACTAAATCTTTTACTATTTTTTTTGTCACAGTAACATGATACTTGTGCTTAAAAATAAGTCCTTTGTAATTTGGTTTGAAATATTTAACAATTGGTTCATAAGGGCTGTAATTTTATTTACTGCAGATGAGTAGATGATAAGCTGGTTAACTGGTTAAACATATGCTGCAAGTATAGAGACATCACTGGTGTTAAAGAAGTGACTTTCATGGGATTTTAACCGATAATTGCATTTATGAGCATTGGTGGGTTTTGTTAAATAAAACTTAAGGATCTTGCTGTGTTGCACTGTCTGGCCAACCCACCAAATACTGTCCATGCTAGGACCGCAGCATGGTCTAGTGGTTGAGCGTCCGCCTCGCATGCAGAAGGTCGTGGGTTCGATCCCCAGCCGGGTCATACCAAAGACTTTAAAAATGGTACTAAAAGCTTCCTCGCTTGGCGCTCAGCATTTAGAGGACAGTTTTAGGTCTGGTCGGCCCGGTGTCAGTATAATGTGACATGGATGGGGTATCATACCACATGTCTGCAGAATGATACTCCAGTGTGGCAGCGCTCAGAATACTGTCTCAAGTAGACACCGTCACGATATGACTGAAAAATTGTTGAAAGCGACGATAATCACCATACAACAACAACTGTCCATGCTATCCTACTATAGAAAAACTCTTTACTGAAACATTTTTCTTTGTGGCATTTATCATGGAAATCCCAGACTTTGTTTTATTATAATGGAACAAAAAACAACATTCAACTGTGTAGTAAGACCTTTATATCATTCTCTCAACGGTAAGCCTACATGAATATAAAAAGTACTCCAAGTATATTTGAAAATAGGTCACTGTCAATTATTATTTTGACATTGTCACTGTCTTTCTGGGGGATGGAACATTGAATGGATATATTTTATGTTCAAATATTACTGGAGTACCAGTGATATCTTGGTCATTTGCCATAGTTGAATTCACCTAAGTATTGCGGCAGAAAAATTTGAATAAATACAAAATAATAGAACCATTTGTAGCTGTATTGATTGATTGATTGATTGATTAATTGATTGAATATCTAGTGTCATATTCATGCCATCGAGGGTTAACAGATGATCAGTTAACCTAACCACTGTTTCCTGGGATCCTGAAAGATTAACCAGTACTCGAGCACACCCCATCTCTGCAAGTAACTGATAACTTTCCCATTTAAATCAGTGGTGAGAGAGGAATGATAATGAGAAACAATGTCATATATCATTCATCACGGAGACTATTGCCAGGCAGGCATTCGAACTCACGACCCCTGGATTGATAGTCAGACACATTACCGACTGATCTCATCGGACCCAGCTGTAAGCTATATAAATGTAACAACAGTTCAACATTGAAACTCAGATAAAAGTTTATATTTACAAGAATGAAGAATCATTTATTGAAGAAATGCCAAATTTTAGATGAATCTGTTCAATGATTTCTTCTAAATTGGGAAAGCCTCTGATATCAAAACAAGAGTTGCAATTTTCTGCTTGTCCATTTTATACTTCTTACCCAGTCTTTAAAATAATACATATATTAAAACAAATCATATTGCTATTATCTTTTTTTCTTTCCAATTTTCATTCTTGTTCTTCCTTTACAGCTAAGCTTGGTAGATTTGGCAGGAAGTGAACGTGTAGGCAAAACAGGAGCTGGAGCTGAACAGTTAAAGGTAAGTAACACACTTCTGTATGTTGTATGTAAGCTTATTTTACATCGCTTCCCATTTCCCATATAGGCGATACCCCCAGAAGGGTGTTAGTCTTTTTAGCTGGACTATTCATTGAACAGGGGGGCTATTGTACTCACCCAGGCGTTTGTTTTCCAGGTTAAAGTTTATATTGTATCTATGCAACCGCTCATTGAATATGAATGTTAACTTCACATGTGTGTTCACCATCATCAATCGAACACACAGAAGCAAGAACCATAACTCATGATTGCATTTTGGCAGAATTATTGCCCTTTTAGACCTAGGAATTTTGTTAGAGTTTTTTAGCAGGTTCAAGTTTGTAGTCCAAGGCATTGAGCTTAGATGTTTTACAAATAGTGTCATGGCCCTCTCTCAAATTTGTTCAGAACTATGACCAGGGCAGTAAACTTGGCCCACCCTAACTGAGTGTTACAAAGTGTTATTTGGGAAATACTTAAAAATATTTTTCTACATAAGTTTTACCTGGAGCTCAGATATTCACTTCTTTTTAAAAATATTTTATAATAACTTCATTTTTTTTCCATTTCTTTATTCATTTTCATGAAAGGGTATCCAGCTGTAGATAAACTGTGCATGCTGGTACAAGATTATTTCAACTATAGATCCATTTTACATGAACTGGTACCAATATATTCCCCAGTAATGTGAAGTTAGTGCATATATTGTATGTGAAAAAATCTGAACAACTTAGAATGTTGAACGATATCCAGCATTGATAAACTGTATGTGTTGATACAACACCATAATAGATCCATTTACAAGAACTGGTTTATTACCATATGATTAATAATATTTTGAAGGTAGTTGCGTATATTGCATATGTAAAACATTGATAAACTACTCTTTCTTGATATGCTTGACCAACTTATATAGGCACATTTTCTGCATGTACATAGTACTGGTTCTATCTAGGAACACTTTGAGTGTGATTTGTAGCAAGTTGTTATAACATATTTCGACATTGAAGTAAATTCAGTTCAAACTAATTAAAGTCTACTGGTAAACTGTGAGCATTCATCAACAATGTCAAAGTGATATGAATGTTTGTTATTGCACATGTTTGCTGTTTTGTTTTAGTTGATTCTAATTTCTTTTAGCTCGATTGCAATAAAAGCTCAGAACTTATATGAACCACTCTCGAGTCCTGGGTAGATTCAATAATGAGTGTTGTTTTATGAGAGGCATCAGGTCGAGCTTGGGATCGAACCTGCAACCTCTGGCAGTGGGCGGCCAACACTTATCCATTAGACTACTCCCTTTGTATAGTTGCTTAATTGACATCTTATCATATGCATGTATTTTCCCATTTATGACTTTTTCAATATTTTTCCATTGCAGGAAGCCATGTCCATCAACAAGTCCCTGTCAGCCCTGGGTGATGTTAATCTCAGCCCTCAGCAGTGAGCAGCAGTTTATACCATACCGTAACAACAAACTGACAATGTTGATGCAGGACTCTCTGGGTGGAAATGCTAAGACACTTATGTTTGTCAATATTTCCCCGGCAGATTATAACATGGATGAAACAGTTATTTCTCTCACGTGAGTAACAATCAATGAGTGTGACCTTGACCTGATCTTCAAGGTCATTGCTAAGTCAATATCTCACTGGCACATTATAACATTGATGAAATTGTGTTTTTCTCTCATGTGAGTAACCATTAATAAGTGTGACCTTGACCTGATCTTCAAGGTCATTGCTAAGTCAATATCTCACTGGCACATTATAACATTGATCAAATTGTGTTTTTCTCTCATGTGAGTAACCATTGATAAGTGTGACCTTGACCTGATCTTCAAGTTCATTGCATTTAGTTTTACATTTTGACTTTTCTTTATTCTTAACATGAAAGTTGAATAACAACTTGTTCCCTGACCAAAAATAAAATATTTGTTTGCTGTCTCCTTATCTACCTATAAAAAAGCTGCCTACTCAAATTAATTTTTACGAATTTTGGAAACAGTTCATATTTCTTTTTATATTTGATCCAGGCAATGTATGTGTATGTTGTTTTTGTAGAAGATATTATTTATTTATATTGAAAAAAAAAATTAAAACTAGAATCGGGAGACAGCAAACAAACAGTAATTTAATACTGGCTACATTGAAAAGGACTTTGCCAGCCTGCAACATATTTATATGCATATATAATGATGATTAATGATGCCGATACACAAAGATTGTATTTTTTATGAAACTGATTATTATCTGTTGTGATGGCTGATGGAGGGGCTCTGTAGTCAAGTGGGCTGTCTCAAAATCACTTACCTCTCACCTGTAAAGTTGTGAGTTTGGGCACAGCTCTGTCCAAATACTTCATTATTTATGTAAAAGTTTGCCAGTTACTTTCAGAAGGAATGTGGTTCTATACTCATACTCAGTTTGTTTGAATGGGAGATAACTCACATTCATAAGAATTTTAAGTTACAATAGTTGTTTCCCTTCCATGTTACATCACGGGTTTACTGGTGATAGAAATAATATCATTACATACTCAGTTAAACCATTTCGTTAATACTTAACCTCTTGCATGCTGGTTTTCTTACAGATTATTCATGTCATTTTATACATAATACATTGTAGGTATGCATCGAGAGTAAAGTTGATCACTAATGATGCCAGCAAGAATGCGGATAACAAGGAGATTACCAGACTAAAGAATGTAAGTTTTATCTCCTGTTATATTAGAAACCGTTGGATGTTGTTTATAAGGGTCCTGACATTATGATTTTCAAACTGCCATCCACAGGGACATGAAATGCAGATTCACTTTTAGTGTAATAGGGAAATGCATAATAAATGGGGAAAATATTATAATTAATCTAATTAAAATGATTTTGCTTGTTTATAAATTTAGTGTATAATGCCATCAACATTCCAATATAACTGACCTATAGTAGAATACACCTTCCTTAAGCTGCTTACAATAACTGTTATAAAAACTTCATGTTCTTTAAACAAGCATTTCTTCTTAAAGATATTTGTGTTTTTTCTTTCGTCCAATTTTCCACACACTATATTACCATCTGTATAGCATTGAACAGATCCTGCACTGCCTTGGTTACCATGAATACGTTGAAGTGTTATCATTTTCTTTATATCCATTATATAGCCATGAAATAATCGGTTTGTTTTGAAAATTTTCTTTTACATAAGATTGAAGCAATATTTTATATTTCCTGCAGGTGATTACTAAATTGAAGAAAGGAGAAAATGTGGAGGAAGAAGATGTGTAAAGAGGAGGAGGAGGAGTTTGTGATATAAGGGAGGAGCTTAGTGATATAAAGGAGGAGATTAGAGATGTCTATTTCTTTGACACTTTATTATGAAATATTAATAAATTCAACCTTTAAAAAAAAACTAAAGTAGAGCACACAATTGATGATGTGTTGTTTTTTTTTAAAAAAATGATACAGTAAAATGTACTTTTTTTGTAAATGTTTGTTTATCTTGAGGAAACCGTCATATTTTTTAAAAGAATTTCTGTATGTCAAGGTTCTCAATTTGTGTTTATGTGATTTTATCTAAAACAGCTGACTGTGATATTTATTATAAGCATTCCAGTCCCTTTTAGAATTGGATGTTACAAAAATACAAATACTACTATTTTATCTGATATTTAGCATGTCAGATTTTTTTTATTTTATATTATGCTGTAGTGGTTTTTATTACATATCTTTTTAATTGTTTTTTTTTTATAATTACTAGTATATAAATTATGTATAATCATTCTTTGTTTATTTAGCATATACTAGTATCCACCATACTAAGGATCACCAATAGAAGTAAGTGCATATATCTTTCTGTACAGAGTATTAGTTGATTACTTATTTTTCTGTCACCGAAAATCAAAATTTAACCTTTATTTTAATGAATTTAAATGGAAGATGAGTATTGCATTTTGTATTGAGAATGTTTTTTTATAACAATGTGATTATATGTGTACTTTATTTACTGTTGAATTATTGCATTGATCTTGTCATGATAAATCAAAGTGTTTTGTGTATACAAAGAGGCAGGTCCGTCCACATATGTATTCATTTGTGTGTTTTTTGTTGTTTTTTTTTTTCAAGACTGGTTCATTTGAATAATTTCATTTCCAATTTTGTGACTACAGTCATGTAAACACAGTCAAGCGTGTTCTAAGCAGCCAGTCAATGAAAGATGTGTACTGAGAATTGGTGTCTTTATATCAGTGGCGTAGCTGCCTTTACTCCACAAAGCCCGAACTTGCACATATTCTTGTGAATAAATCATAATATATCTTGAAAATGCCCTCAGAATGCTGGAAGTGTACCTAAAACTGAAACTTTTTCTGGTGCTGCATGCTCTTGGACCCCTCTAGAAACTGGTGAGCTTGTACATCATTTAAGGGTCAGCTACACCACTGAATAAAATGCTGTTATTTTAAATAATAGGCATGAGAATAATTAATACATGTATACTTGTTCAATACCAGTTAATGTTTGGGAAAAAAAATGTGTTTTTATTTCTGAAATCGTACATTGTATTAATTTGGCAAAGATGATTTTATTAGAATAATTAAAAAGCAATAATTAAAATTGTCAGTGTGAATTTAGTTTCATAAAAAAAAAATGAGATTGTCCAAGGCAGGTAGTAAGTATGTTGGGCTACTTACTCTCACTAGAGAGAAAATGGATATTATTTCCTAATTCTAATTCCATGTAGTATCTTAAATCTATTTCCTTATTCCTAATCCCTAGACTTTAAAAATGGTACTAGAAGCTTCCTCACTTGACGCTCAGCATTTAGAGGAGAGTTCTAGGTCTGGTCGGCCCCGGTGTCAGTATAATGTGACTGGGCGGGGTATCATACCATGTGTCTGCGGCATGATACTCCAGTATGACAGCGCTTACAATTCTGTCTCAAGTAGACACCGTCGCGATATAACTGAAAAATTGTTGAAAGCGACGCTAAACACCATACAACAACAACAACAACAAATCCTAATCCCTTGTAATGTCCTGAATCTATGTGTTTGTAAACTGAAACAGGAGGTCTTGCATAGTATTTGTTGAACACAGCAATTGTCAAATTTACTGGCACACAGTAATATTTTATGCACTTTAAGTATATATGTGATGACAAAACATAGTTATTAGAACATAAAATTATAATTAGATACAATATCATCAATCATCATTTTAGGATTTTCATGTGGTCTGGGATCTTTATTACTAACAGAGGTATCATTGTATATAAATAATGGGCATTGATAGCCATGTTACTGTATATTATAAACATGAGACATGTGGCTTGTAAGAAAAAGTTTGTTTGAGATTTGTTTATTTCTCTAGAGTTTACTCAAACTTGACACGTTATCGGTACATTTTTATTATATCATCAATACCATTTGAAAGTGATGTAGACCCAGAACAATGTTTATGCTGATCAGAACTCCATTTGACCAGGGTGTCCGCATTATTTGGATTGTAACACATATATATATTTTCAAAGGGAGTATATTAGATTAAATGCTATAAATGTTTTAAAAAATAAGAAAATTATCAAAAGGGATAAAAAGCATGTCATTAGTCATTAATAAGTGAAATCTGAATAGTTTGATATGTCAAATCCACCAAAATGTGACATATTGAGTGGTAAACGTGAAATGAAATACCCTATTCTAAAAAAAGACAGTACCTAAATACTGCTTTACGACCTTCACATCATCCTTCAGACTTTTTCTAAGATAAAACAAATTTAAAAACGTGTACACCTGTATAATGGATCAAACTGAAATCAACATAAGATCGTATTACTTATTTAATACATCACAAAATATGTTACAATTTTAAGCGAGAAATCTATTTTAGGCTTACCTAGGCGCGTAGCCCAAGTTATGAAAGCCCTTTTCAATATATTATTTTGGTATGTTTAAATAGATATCCGGTTTGCAATACAGGTCAGTGAGTACCGATATACATGTATATTATACAGGGATGATATATTGGAAAAAATGTTTCTTCTTTTGTTTGTAGCAGGGACCAGTTTGCTCAGTCAGTAGTACATCTGACAATCAATCCAGGAGTCATTAGTTCAAATCCCCGCCCAGTCAGTCTCTGTGATGATTTATATATGACATTGCATCTCATTGTCATTCGTCTCATACTACTGGTTCTAGCAAGAAAGATATCACTGCCACATTGGAGTATCATGCGGCAGACACATGCTTTTATATACCCCACCCAGTCAAATTGTACTGACATCGGGCCGACCACAACTATTCTCTAAATTTTTCAAATCTTTAGTATGGCCCAGTTGGGGATCAAACCAACAACCTTCTGCATGTGAGGCGGATGCTCTACCACTAGAATACGGCGTGATCAAAGTTTTTGAGATTCAAATAGATATAAATTTTAGAGGTACTATTTTATTTAAGTTTGGTTATGAAGTAAGCTCATATTTTTTGTGAAATCGCCCACCAGTCTGTTTCCAAGGTAGAACAGGTACTCTGTGCTGTATTTGAGAGGTTGTTCGGTTGAGTTTGGGAGTGTAAGCTGTCAAAACCCTGCCCATTATATCACTGCAACTTTAAAACTGTAAAAAGAATGTGCACAATGAACAAAATCATGTAGTGTGGTATCCAGGGGCATTTAGTTTCTACTACTGCACTATAGTAAATATTTAGCAAACATAACATAGATAATAATGTTACATTATCATACAGTTTTTAATAATGTTATAAATACCACAAGTGGTGGTCTGGGGGGTCAAATGTCTGGCTTGCATGCGGAAGGTCGTGGGTTTGATCCCCAGCCAACTTATACCAAAAAACTTAAAAATGGTAATAGAAGCTTCCTCACTTGACTCTCAGTATTGAGAGAATAGTTCTAGGGACTGGTCAGCTCAAGGTCAGTACAATGTGAAGAAGAAGCTTCAGTATAAGTTATTTTACATGCACTAGGTATGATTCTCCATGTACACAGACTGAACTGCTTCAAATCCCCTCCAAAGGATTGCATGCTTTCACAGCACTTTGCTCGAATAAGGCACTGTGGGAGTGTGTGATTAAAAAAAACTGGAAGAAACCCCACCAGGAATCGATTCCGGGGACCTCTGGGTCTTGGAGCAAGCATGCTAACCACTAGACCATTAGACCACCACGACTCCTTGTAAATCAATATTTTGAATAGGTACTGTGAAAATGTGTGCAAAATACACAAAAACTTGAAAAAAGTGGACTATTGAACTGTCAATATTGAGTTTATTTAATTTGTCATTTGCTTTTAATATCAAATATCAGTATATTCATTATCCAATTTTGAATTGATTGCATATATAAGTAGTCAAGCATTTAAATTATATGGGTTTTTTTCATTCTTTAATTGTAAAGGAATGACAAGACATTGTGCAACATAAATAGATTTATTGCAAAACATGTCTGCTTATATCACAATTTAGTAAGCAACCCTCCGTAACTATATTTTACTGTAACTGAAGTAGTTTACCTTTGTTATCTATGAATCGTTCATACCATTATCTATGGGGTTGTTTCTTTAGTTCTTTCATAACAGCAAATCTAGTTTAGTAATATCAATAGGTGTAATTTTACAGTGTATGGAATATGACAATGGCATTTTTTACATGCTGTCAATGCCAACAATATTTATTTTGTGCGCAATAACAGAGGACTGGTTTGTGATTTTGCAGTGTGGGGTTTGACACCTGTGCATTTGATAATCATTATATTTATTGTAAATCATTACATTATTATTTTTTTAACTTCTAGAAAAAAAAGCTGTGTTTAGCTCAGTCGCTTACGCTGTCTGATTATCAATCAAGGGGTCACGATTTTGAATCCCCGCCAGGCAACAGTCTCCGTGATGATTGATGTATGACATTGTGTCTCGTTATCGTTCATCTTTCACCACTGATTCAAGTGGGAAAGTTTTCAGTTACTTGCGGAGATGGGATGTGCTCGAGTACTGGTTAATCCCAGGAAACTGTGGTTAGGTTAACTGATCGTCTGTTAGCCCTCAATGGCATAAAAATGACGCTAAATATTCAATCAATCAATCAAATTTACGCAATAAGATCACTAAATATGACAGAAAAAGTATAACACAGTTAGTTAGCATTGATACATGTATTTGTGTTGTCATATTTAGATCAAGTCTCACAAATATTCAGTAACTATTACAGTTAAATAAATACTTAAAATCTTACAGCATACAGATATGTAGATTTACGATACACAAACTTAAATGTCTGTGTGACATTGAAACATGATCAGTGGCTCTGTATATTTCTTGAAGAAAAGGAAGCATTTTATCTTTATTAATATCTGTATGATTTAGGCCAAAATTAAAATATTGTTTGTTTATTTTGTCTTTACCTACCCATCAAAAAAGATGCATACTCAAGAGTCCTTTTTCCCCAAATGTTGAAACAATCTATATTTTACTCTGGGCAATTGCATGTATGTGTATAACATTTTTAGGTGTATTTTTTAATGAAAATATTGTTTTTAATATATATTTTTTCCATATCTACCTAACCTTTATCCCATTTTGTCTCTTGAATCATTTCGGAAGAATTTATTTTTGTTTCTTCAATGATTTTTGGAGAGAATTTGATGACATAACGGAGTGACATATACAGTTTCACTGCTGAGATGAGTGAAAATTTACAACTTTATGAATTTTATAGTTATGCTTTACATATTATATTGTTGTATTATAAAAAGCTTTCTTAAAGTAACAATTTTCTTTTATTTGTTTTCTATCATTTAGAGCCTGGTTGAATTTGGTATTGTTCATCGTTTATTATGCTATATTGTATGTAAATGTATGTAAATTGGAGAGCTGGCACTCTCATATTTTGTTATATATCACCATTTATTAACATAGTCTAGTTTTCTATCAATAAAATACTTGGCATCTAATTGTTTTAGAATTGTGTTATTCATTTAGAGTACCATCAACCATCTTTTAAATGGATGTATGTTTAATAGAGTGTAGGGGAAAAGATATTTAAATAAACTGACCATGTTCTGATCTAGTTCATTATTAACCCCTGGCAATAACTGCAGAAATATCTTCTCAAAGCATGAAATATTCATATCAAACTCAGGAGTGCTCTGGAATATATTGTCAAACTAAGGAGTGTTATCTTCAGATATATATTGCCAACCCAAGAAATACCATCTTAGACCCAGAAGTGTTAACTTCAGATATATATATTATCAACCCCAGGAATATGGTATCAAATCCAGGAGTGTTAACTTCAGATATATATTGTCAACACCTAGGAATTTCATATCAAACCCAGGAGTGGCTTACTATAGATATTTATTGTCAACCTCAGGAATATCATATCAAACCCAGGAATGTTGACTTCAGAGTTCAGATATATATATTGTCAACCCCAGGAATTTCAAATCAAACCCAGGAGTGTTAACAGAAATATCAAATCAAGATAAATCATATAAAATGCAGGAATTATTAACACCAGAAATATCATGATATTATCAACTACAGAAATACTAGTAGCCAACTCCAGAAACATCATATAAAACCCAGGGGTTTTAACCCTTGAAATATCAGGATATTGTCAGCCAAGCTGTCATAGATATAACATCAACACAGAAGTTCCCCCTAGAAATATCATTATATTATTATTGACCACCCAGATATCAAACAAAGAATTCTGTGTTTGGTTGCCAAGGGCCCGTTATATACACCTGTATTAAGAGACGTATTAAGTCACTGCCTTTGTTATAATAGATGCTGCCAAACAAAGACATGTTCAATGAATCAAGGGCCATTACTTGGAGATTTATTATGCAAGTATTACTTCCGAAATCTTATATCAAAACTGTTTTGTGAGGATGCAATGCGAAAACTAGAGTGCTACGCAAGGTTAAGTAAAATATACATCATGATTCAAGGGCAATAACTCTGGAAATTATTGGCAATAAAATCAGTTTGAAGGCATTGTCCTGTCCTGTAGTTGTATAACTACTGTCAGGGACGGATCCAAGATTTCAGTTTAGAGGAGGAGTACTTCGGGGATGCAACACAAAATCAGAGTTTCTGCCAACTGTGCAAGTTTGATCAGGATCTGCCGACAAATACATGTTATACAGTGCACATGAGGCTAAACGTCACTGTTTCTGATGATGCAAGGGCGAATAGCTCTGGCATGGATTAGCAATACAATCAGTTTGAAGGTCATTTCCTGCCCTGTAGTCGTATAACTACTGTGTAAGTTTGTTTAAGTACAGGTGATAGAGTGCGTATGAGGCTAAAGGCCACTATTTCTGATGATTCGAGGGCAATTTAGTTCTGGCATGTACTAGCAATATATAATCAGTTTGAAGGTCTGTTCTCGTCTTGTAGTCGTATAACAACTGTGCAAGTTGGTTCAAGATCTGACGAAGAGAATACAGGTGATATAGTGCACATGTGGCTAAAGGTCACTGTTTCTTATGATTCAATATCAATAACTCACACGTAGGGTCACAAAGTATATGATATAGCATGTTCAAGTGCTTTTTTTCCGAATTCTTTTTGCCAATGTCCTTTCTGTGCCAGGTGAGTAAAGGTTACTTAAAAAGTATATGAATGCCAAAAAGTCTAATTGTAATATTTCACAAAGGTAATCGAGGCAATGATATCGAGGCACTATTTTAAGCCTATCAAGATTTCCAATGTGTTACTAAATCGAGTAACAAAGTAGGGTTTCCAGCTAAAGTCGATAAATATATCTCTTTTGTCTATTTTTAGAACACAGAAAAACCGCTATGCTACTATAAATGGCAACTATACTTTAAAGGCGATATATTTGTAAATATCCCTATAAGCGGGAAATTCGTTTTTGTTTAATCTGGACGGGCAGGTCAAGTCAGGAAATCTCTTTTAACATGTTTATAAAGATATGCTTGTGGCAATACAGGCGCAGCGGCTACATTTTGTCCTGATATACTGAGGGAAAATGTCAGCTCTCAATGAAAACGTCTGATATACCTTTAAACGCGTGTTATCGCACCATCGTGACAACTCTATATAACAATTGTGCAATTGTATTGTCGCGTTATCGCATGTACCTGTTGACAACGATTGATTGATTGATTGAATATTTAGCGTCATTTTTTTGCCATCGAGGGCTAACAGACGATCACTTAACCTAACCACTGTTTCCTGGGATCCTGAAAGGTTAACTAGTACTCGAAGCACACTTCATCTCCTGCAAGTAACGGATAACTTTCCCACTTGAATCAGCGGCGAGAGACGAATGATAATGAAACACAATGTCGTATATCAATTATCACAGAGACTGTTGCCAGCGGGATTCGAACTCACGACCCTGGATTGATAGTCAGACACGTAACCGACTGAGCTAATCGGGCCCGACTTGTTGACAAAGAGATAGCACTTTTGGCTCTAACGGAACACTTAAATATGTACTTGCTCGTGCTTCCCACCTAAGCATCAATTTTTACATTGGTTTTGCATTGATGCGCAGTTGTAAGTTATATAATGTGGCTAATGTCCTGTTCTGAAAATGTAACGAAATTATTTTTGAATTAGTTCTCTTTACTGTAACTGGTGTGTATTGTTGAGAGCCTCGTGGTAGATTGAATTCAAATGAGTTCTCTCGTTGAATCAAGTCTTTATTATTATTATCATTATTATTATTGTTATTATTACTATTATTATTATTATTATTATTATTATCATCGTCATCATCATCATTATTCCCATACCGGTTTCATCCAAAGGGGATTATAGGTTTACCCTCCGTCCATATGTCCTGCCGACCGGCGTCTGATATCTGATGTCCGTCCGTCCGTCCTTCCGTTCGTCTGGAAAAATACTCAGAACGTATCCAAGCTAGGTTTGTGAAATCTGTGGATGTGGATAGAGGGCAATAATGAGATAATGCAGGTCATTTTATTTTTGCAGTCAAACAAAAGCTGTGGTTGCTGTAGCAACAAAACTGGTAAAATTACTAAAGATATAATCTGGATCTTGTAGTAACACAAAAATGTCCACGCTACATATATGACACCAGCATTTGTAGAATAATGATACTACCTGGATCCTCAGAAAATACTCAAGCTGAGCTCATTAATAATAATAACAATAATAATGATGATAATGATGATGATGGTGATGATGAAAATGATGATGATGATGATGATGATGATGATGATGACGATGACTGATGATGATGATGATGATGATGATGATGATGATGATGAAAAAAATGATAATAATACTAATGATAAAAAAATAATAATAATAGTAATAATAATAATAATAATAATAACATTAGTAATAATAAATATTGTTTTTTATTATCATCATCATAATCATAAGAATATTCAAAATACAGTTAGGATTTCCGCATATGCTTAGTACTGGTTCTAACCAGGGAGACTTCAGGCGTGATTTGTAAGAACTTATTTTACAATCAAAGTAAAATAAATAAGTTTAAACTAAAAATTATTTGTATGACATAATAACTTTCTTTGTGATATAATCTTCAACACTACACATACTATTGTAAAAATTTAGAACGTCTTATTTGTTAAAAATCGTGAATTTTCCCGCGGCATTGTGTTCATTTCTTTGACAACCACACATCATGGATTACTTCTGTCCCTACGTTTCGAGTGGGTCAGAATACTTGCAACACCTTATGCAATTTTAGATAATACCAATTACATAAGAATAAAGACGAAAACTAGTATGTGAATGTTCTGACAGACACATGCGTACTAAGTTTGTTATGTACTTTTTAAATTATTTTTTATTTATTTAATTATTAAATATTTGAGAAGAGGGAGTGGGTGTAAATTATGTATGTACAAAAATGCATGTACATTAATACGTGTTTCTAATTTTTGATTTCTTAAAACGGAATAGTTGTTTACCGGAGTGTATATATGTACAAAAATGCATGTACATTAATACGTGCTTCTAATTTTTGATTTCTTAAAACGGAATAGTTGTTTACCGGAGTGACGGGAGGATTATTTTGGGAAACCAACACGCGTCGTACTTAGAAGGCGGTAGGGAAAACCCTATAATTGCTATTTTTACGTTTTTGTTTCAGCTGAATTCTTAATGCCATAACAAGTCCGTGTAAAACTAAAAATGGCAGCTTTTGGTATTGGAAAAACCCTGTTTAGACTATTTTTAAACTGAATCCATCTATTTTTATATGATAAGAGGCTCATATAATGCTTATGTGACTTTGAAACAATTGCTTGGAGAACTGAATTGTATTCAAAAGATTCTGGTTTTAAATCATGCCTGAAAACTGTTATCTATTTGAAAATATATATATATATATATATATATATATATATATATATATATATTAAACAAACCGTCAAAACGTTTTGACAGCCAGTAAATTTAAAATATAGATTTCGTTATATTTATATTTATTTTTATAAAAGTCCTTTGCATGAGCAAATCATTTAAAAAAATGTATTTTTATATGACTGTAATGTGTGTCTGTAATATTTTACTGCATGTATACGTTTTCATTGTGCATCAACTGTTAATTAGCCGTCGGGATATAATGAAAGTCTTCATTTCAACGGGATTGCCGTAACTCATATGGTGAGCACATTGTGGCCAAACCCTTTCGCCTTTGTTAATTTCAATGTTCCTTGAATGGTTGTAATATGTATACGTGGCAATAAAATATGTTTTAACTAAATATAATAATAACAACAAGTTTTGGAAACAACTCGCATTTTATTTTTAGTCCTTTTAGTTAGAGTAAGTTGGCTAAATACTTTAAATACTACAACCAACAGTCTTATCAGTATGTTAAGCTATTAGTATTAAGTATAGTTTGAGCTTATTTATATTTAGTATATCCTAGAACTTGGTATTGCCCGAATCAGGTCTATCAACACCCAATAGAAAAGCAGGGAATTCTATACCTGTCCCACAATTCGTAGCAATTGAAAGCTTACTAATATATGACGCCATTCAAACTTTCAGTTAAAGCAACTGACCAATCAACGTGCTGAAATGTGGCTTTCCCCTGCATTGCTATTTAATGGATCCAATCTGAGAGCTGGTCCGTTCTTTATACTTGGTTCTCTTATTGGTCTGCCAAATATAGTTCACAATCAATATATGTTATGGAGAAGAACTTTATAAAATTTTATCTTCCGTTCTTATCCACTTTTTTACATTTGATTTGTATGTACAAGAATGTAAATTTGAATAAATATGAATAAATAAAATAACAAAATATGTTGCGATGTCTATTTTAGTCTGAACTAGGCGCGTAGCCCAAGTTAGAAATTCCTTTTGAATTTTTTTGGCATGTTTAAGTATATATTTTTTGGCAAAAACAGGGTCAGTGAGTTAAGGGGGAGAACCTACGTCAAACGCACCGCTAAATACGGTGCCGGAACGTTGTTTCAAAAACTGATTTTCAAAAGTGATTTATTTGTGTCAGTATTGAGAACCGTCCAAGTCCATTATGGAATCTAATTCATCGATATATTGATAAATTCCAGTTTACCTCAAAACAGTTGCGCTTCTTTCTAAATGTAAACGTTGCCGGACGTGACGCTCAACTGTTTTGAGGTAATCTGGATTTATTTTAGGTCGCACTGCCGGAATTGTATATCTGTGAAATAGATTCCTCCAATATCCCAGACGGTCGATGGGAACTATAAATATACATGTACCCAAAACTGACACCAAAAAATCACTTAAACCAGCATTTGAACCAACGTTCCGGTGCCGTATTAAGCCTCGACGTAGGTTCTTGCCCTTGTATATTGGAACAGAATAATTGATGTTTAAAGACAATTTTAAAAATCCTGATATATTCTCTTTAACTTTAATAGTATTATATTAATGGGGTTCACCATAATCAGACAATGTGCCGTGCGCAATACCCAGGTCCGTAGTCCAATGATCATAAAGGTTCAATGTCAAAAATAGGCACGAACTGTCGTGTCAACTCCATATTTTGTAAATCGCTTGAGAGATTTTGAAATTATGTGCCAGAAATGTTCATCATAATGCGACGTTGGATCGCAGGTCTGTACTGGTGGGCGCGACATTGTTATACTCTAGCACCTAGTTTGGGTAAAGTTGTTATGTATGCTAACATCTATACAAACCACTACCTGTACAGTTGTGGAGCGCGTAGTCTATTAGACTCATGATCGACGGGTCGTGGGATCGATCCTCCGCCACAGCTATGTGTGGTGTCCTTGAGCAAGACACCATTTCTGCATGTGCCTAACCAGGAAGGTTTCACTGAAGCATGGTTTGTCTAAATTGTTATAACTTACTTCACAAGCGAAGTAAAATGAATAAGTTTAAACCAATGGAACTCCATGTTAATGGCTGCTATCACAAAGAGAGGTCAAATGGTCAGTGGACTCTTTTTTAATTTAGATAGAATATTTTTAGAAGAAATTGTTTTTTGTTGTGTGTTTTTTTTGTGAACACGTATAGATCTACTTAACTGCATTTACTAATCTTACGTCAATGAATCTCCATGTGTCTTCATTACCACCAAAGGAATGAATGAATGGGGTTTTACGGCGTACCAACGCATTAAAGGTTATTCGACACCAACAGGAAGGAAGATTCCAGGTTCACTCTGCATGTACAAAAACAACAAATTAACATACAGATTTAAACGAAAATACACCAACAAATGAATATGCAGAATGTACCTAAAACCTTGATACCTGCAGAGCTGCAGAGTTTCAGCAAATTCTATCGTTTTACTCAAATTGTCGCTTCTTACGACATGCATGAGCCACAGTGGTCCTATTCTTGCCATCACTCATATGGCTCCCAAAGGAACTCGAGGGAACAAGTCGGATAATTCCTATTTAAATTTTAGGAAAAACGATACATTTTTATCGCTGAAAAAAAAAAAAGACCAAAAAAAAACCCCACACACTCAATAACGATGCATACTTTTGTCTGAAGCCATACCTTTACTACTCTTGTTTACGGACCCCTTGAACATGTTTGCAGAGTGTAGCTAATTTGATCAAAGTGGTTTTATCGGGTGACTGAAACAACCGAAAGACACCTATTTACCGAAAGACGCTAAGAAATAGCTATTTAAGGCATTAATGATTAAGTTTTAATGATTGTTTGTATAAAATATGAATTCAAAATCATCGTTTGTCAAAAGAGTTTTGAAAATGTAAGATTTGATGCCTTTTTACCTTTTTTCTATTGCAAGGTTTATTTCGTTTTTTTACGAGCTACTTCCCTTGGTTATGATTATTAACGAAAGAAACATTATTTGACAAAAAATAATTTTTAATTAATTCATTTCCTATATGTTTGAACACCAATAGTGACTTTGAAAATATAATGTTAAATTAAAATGATAGTTTTTGCGTGGTTTTGGTGATATTTTCCTTCAATTGTTCACCTTTTCGCACGGGGAAATAAGAGTGACTTCTCTAGTACATTTCAATGTGCAAGTGCTACAACAAAAAGTGGAAAACAAAATTAGATTTTAATTGATCTTTATTAACACAAATATATACCATATCAAAGTATGAATTGTTACAATACATACATAATTTATAAATAATACATATTCATTTGTATTTGTCTCTGCTATTTTATATGAGAATGTTTTGATGCATCATATAAAATGTAAATGTGAGACATAGTAAATAAATAATGGTACAGGTGTAATACACAGTTAAATCTTTAAAAATGACCATCTTTAATTATCCAGTTAAATATGAATATTATGCAGATCGAAATGTAAAAGACATGCAAACCACTGTAAATAAAATTGATAAAATATGTATAATGTTTTACGGAAAAAATATGACCATCACTATATTTAAATACAGAACCACTTTTATTATTAATAATAATGAGATCAAATGTATATTGTAATTTTGTTGAATATGTACACTGAACAAAATTATTTATTGATTTTAATTATAATAAATTTAAATGTATAACAATTTAATGCCAGTACTAAAGAACATTCTGTGAGTTTTGAATATGTACATACATGTATTGAATACAACGCATTACCACTTCTTGTGGAGAGGCATCCAACAATGAGATTCTCGGCGTATATATAACACTGAACATATTAAATTAATAAGTTTAAACATATTACATATGAAAAGATTCCCGATGCCAGTACTAAAGAACATTCTGTGAGTTTTGAATATGTACATACATGTATTGAATACAACGCATTACCACTTCTCGTGGAGAGGCACCCAACAATGAGATTCTCGGCGTATGCATCGTATCAATACACATGCATTGTATCAATACATAACACTTACAATTCTTAAATAGTCATCTGTTTCAAGTTTCAAAGAATATCAAATAACATAGTTTAGTGTTTCTTAGCTAATTTATATTGGTTAAACGGGAATCATAACTACATACGTTTGTTTGATATCCTTAAACACTAGAAACACACATTTGTCCTTATATTAATTTTCCTTTTTCTCTCACCCGGTTTCTTTCCGTCTGTCCTTGGTGCCACTACAGTTTTTTTTGCCGTCAGTTGATGTCACGTGTCTACTGTCTGTGTAAGCGTAACGTCGGTGTGAGTGACGAAGTTTGGTCGTGAGTAACAGTTGTTGGAAGGAGGGGAACGATGTGATTTGCCGTTCACATGCCTTGTCTGACGGGACCCATTCTGCTCCACATGATATTCAGTGTTGTATTTGCGTTTGTGGAATTGCTGTCATCATTCTTAAACAATTTGGTAAGTGCTACATGAGCAGAGTCAGTGTCGTTAAGGCGTGGGTATACCGATTGAACTGGTAATCTTATCACCTCAGACAGAGCTATCATAGTCCAG
Organism: Panopea generosa; assembly: GCA_029582155.1. Classification (NCBI taxonomy): domain Eukaryota; kingdom Metazoa; phylum Mollusca; class Bivalvia; order Adapedonta; family Hiatellidae; genus Panopea; species Panopea generosa. The sequence goes on from CM055906.1 coordinate 19,249,091, forward strand.
ACTGACATATAGCCACCTCCATTACAACAGGATATTAAAGACTCTTTAACAGAGGGCGAATGCAACTCGACCTGGTGATAGTCCACTCTAGTTCGGTATGTATCATCTTTAGCTGCCATCTTTATCGCCGTTCGAAATCTTAACCCTTGTGCCAAATCCTCAGTCCCAATAAGTGCTAAGGAGGCGGTATTGAAAAGACAATTACTATCACCTGTTACTAGTGCAGGTTGACCATCACATAGTGTACGTTTGATGTGCATTTCGATCAAGTTCCGTGAATGACGAGGGTATTATGGGACTTCCATAATGGGCAAAGACAGGAACATGCATGGCCTCTCGTTTGGCTGCGTATTGTACACTTCTTTCTCCATCTCTGGATGACTGGGGAAGAAAGAAATAGGCGATATACTTACTGCTATTTTTCATGTATTGCTCTATCAGGTATGGAGTATTGTTGTCACAACAATGATTTATTTTATAGAGTATCCTATAGGGCTTATAGATGTCACAACAACAATGTATTTCATCTAAGTATCATATAGGGCTTATAGAAGTTACAACAATTATGTATTTTATAGTTATACGGCTTATAGATGTCACAACAAGAATGTATTTCATCTAAGTATCATATAGGGCTTATAGATGTCACAACAACAATATATTTCATCTAAGTATCATATAGGGCTTATAGATGTTACAACAATTATGTATTTTATAGTTATACGGCTTATAGATGTCACAACAACAATGCATTTCATCTAAGTATCATATACGGCTTATAGATGTCACAACAAGAATGTATTTCATCTAAGTATCATATAGGGCTTATAAAAGTTACAACAATTATGTATTTTATAGTTATACGGCTTATAGATGTCACAACAACAATGTATTTCATCTAAGTATCATATACGGCTTATAGATGTCACAACAAGAATGTATTTCATCTAAGTATCATATAGGGCTTATAGAAGTTACAACAATTATGTATTTTATAGTTATACGGCTTATAGATGTCACAACAAGAATGTATTTCATCTAAGTATCATATAGGGCTTATAGATGTCACAACAACAATGTATTTCATCTAAGTATCATATAGGGCTTATAGAAGTTACAACAATTATGTATTTTATAGTTATACGGCTAATAGATGTCACAACAACAATGTATTTCATCTAAGTATCATATACGGCTTATAGATGTCACAACAAGAATGTATTTCATCTAAGTATCATATAGGGCTTATAGAAGTTACAACAATTATGTATTTTATAGTTATACGGCTTATAGATGTCACAACAAGAATGTATTTCATCTAAGTATCATATAGGGCTTATAGATGTCACAACAACAATGTATTTCATTTAAGTATCATATAGAGCTTATAGAAGTTACAACAATTATGTATTTTATAGTTATACGGCTTATAGATGTCACAACAAGAATGTATTTCATCTAAGTATCACATAGGGCTTATAGATGTCACAACAACAATGTATTTCATCTAAGTATCATATAGGGCTTATAGAAGTTACAACAATTATGTATTTTATAGTTATACGGCTTATAGCTGTCACAACAACAATGTATTTCATCTAAGTATCATATACGGCTTATAGATGTCACAACAAGAATGTATTTCATTTAAGTATCATATAGGGCTTATAGAAGTTACAACAATTATGTATTTTATAGTTATACGGCTTATAGATGTCACAACAAGAATGTATTTCATCTAAGTATCATATAGGGCTTATAGATGTCACAACAACAATGTATTTCATCTAAGTATCATATAGGGCTTATAGATGTCACAACAAGAATGTATTTCATCTAAGTATCATATAGGGCTTATAGATGTCACAACAAGAATGTATTTCATCTAAGTATCATATAGGGCTTATAGATGTTACAACAATTATGTATTTTATAGAAGTATCATATACGGCTTATAGATGTCTCGGTAGTTATGGGCATATAGAAGTATCCCACTGGGATTTATTAAAAAGTACAAGTTATTTTTAGAAATGGTAAGAATAAACTGGCATTTATTTGATGAGATCTAGCTAATAACTTCTTTTTTTTAACCCATGTCTATTATTCGAGTTTGGCACGTGCACGTGCACGGGTTTAAACATTACGCCTAAATTTGCCAAAATTGTTGAATTGTAGAACGAGACGTATTTCCGAAAAAAAAACCGGATAGAGATAGCCACAACTTGATCCAGGTTCGAGGCCTGCTGGCGACCCCTAGCGCCCAGATATCGGATATAAATAAAGTTGCTTGCTCAACATCTAGTCAATATCTGACGAATGACACTTAGATAATTAAATTCTGACAAGGAATGAGCTCTCAGGAGGGGTTCAAGCAGTTGGAACTAGAGACCTACACGTGTTGGCACGGGACGCATTTCCGAAAAAAGCGGAGACAGATAGCTTATTTGTTAAAGAACAAAAGTTGCTTAGAATCATTAAATACACAACTTAATTGAACATGGACTCGCTGCACGTGAAATTTCAGAGAGACTTAACTGCCAAGGAAATCTGGCAATATCATGAAAAATTAAATGCTTTTTATATTCAAAGTAAATTACCAAATTGAGTTTACATTAAATTCACTTCCATGCAATTAAATTCGAAATTAAGTTATAGTTTAGGAGACATTTAATTGCAAAATAAATCCCAAATTTCATGCAGTGTCATATAGGGTTAATAGATGTCTCGGCAGTTATGGGCATATAGAAGTATCATATAAGGCTTATAGAAGTCACAACAATAATATATTTTATAGAAGTATCATAGATGTCTATTAGATGTCTCACTAGTTGTGTGCATATAGAGACTTTTATTTGTTTTGATGAAAGATAGAATTATGTTTCATCAAGTGATCACCAAAAGTCATTGTCTCACAAAGTAACTTGCCACGAATGAGAATATCATTTTTGGTGATCACGAGATTAATTATCTTTTGATTTTACACCAAAATAAACAAACATGTGAAGTTTCAGTTTAATCTGCCTAGTGGTTTCAGAAGAGATGAAAGAAAAAGAGAATTTTCTGTTTTCCCATAGTATCCCTATGTAAAATTTTAAGTCCCCTTACAGGGCTTCTATAAATTTTAGCCCCTTAATTCTTATCTGCAATCAAACCCCTACACATAGAGATAATTTATGCCAAATATGTGCAAATCTGACATACCGGTTCTATAGAAAACGATTTTAGTAAATCCCAATTTGTACCCTTTTGGGGCCCTTCCTGGCCCCTTAAGACAGTGGAACCCAGTCATTTTTACAAACCTGAACCTCCTTTACCAAACAATGCTTCTGTGAAGATATAAGCAAAATCATTTCCATTTCAAAAAAAAAAAAAAATCATAATGACATGTGTCCTCTAATTGAACCCTATGGGCGTGGTCATATTGAACCCCAGGGACACCATTTGAACAAATCTAACAATACTATAGTTGGTCATCATTACTACATAAACATTTTGAAAATGCTAAAAATATCATAAAATCAACAGTATTTATTCTTCATTTATCTTAAAAGTGACCTCTAATGTATAATTGTATAGATATATCATAATAGAAATGTATATTTAACCTTATCTGTGCTAAGCGGGTTAATCCATGAACGTAGCTATATGCTGCATCTCTTACTTCAAATGTGAAAAAGTTGATACACTCGTGAATGAAAGTAGACTCAATAAACGGATTGCATTCTGGTCTTACTCAAAAGCTAACGTTTCCTGTAAAAAATGGATGTACACTGTAAAAAAAGCAGTTTGTGTCACTTAATCTTCATCAGTTTTCAAAAATTAATGGTAATATCCCTGTGCGTACTCTTGTTGATGACGCCACAAAGAAAGTTCTGGATATTTAGACCAGTGATTGGTTTTCATCTATCAGGCGAGTAGACAGTATGTCTGGTAAAGGACGAAACAATCTACGCACCTACCGTTTATTTAAAAATCAATTTGAAGTTGAAAATTATTGTAAAATTATATTACCTTTAAGGCATAGGTCCTCTTTTAGTAAGTTTCGTTGTGGTGTCGCCCCAATAATAATTGAGACCGGTAGATATGATAATCTTAGGATAGAAGATAGAAAATGCCCATTTTGTAATACTGTTGAAGATGAATGTCATGTAATTTTTGAATGTCATCTTTATAATGATCTTAGAAATGCTTTATTTGAAAAAGCAGCTGCAGTTAATGATAATTTTTATAATCTGTCAAATGTTGATAAGATAGTATTTTTATTTTCCCACTCATCTTTGATTCGTGTCTGTGCCAAAACCTGTTTTAATATATTACAAAGACGTGCATCTTACCTTTGTAAATAATGCATTTTTGTTTTATATGTATAATGTTATCTTTTTATCAACTCCTATGTGTATGCTGCAAATCAGTTCTTTTCTGATCTGATTAAAGGGGATAATCGATACTTTAAGATATTTTTTATATTACTCAATAGTGCTTTTTTTTTCTTGTCAGAATTTTAAATTTTTGTTTATCTTAACACTTTTTTATTAAATCGATTTGCAGCATCACAGATAGTCTTATTATGTGAATAGTTAATTGTATTTTGCATTGTGTATAGTCTCTTGTAATTCATATATTTGAATGGCTATGTACATATATTGTATGTTATTAATGTTATTGTTATTGCCATGTACATAGATGAGACTGAAATAAAGAAATATATAAATATGCGACTTAAATGCGGCCCTTTTGCTAGTAGTAATTTTGCGTTGTTTGTTAAATTGCATTTTGAACACTGACAGAGATTTCGCAGCTATTAATGTAAACTTTATATATATAAGTTTTTATTTACCCTCGCGCTTTGAACCAGTCATTTTGGCGAGCAGGATAAGATGATAATTAAAAACATAAAAGATAGTACACATTTCTGTGATGATTAATGAGTGATGGATGAGGATGATTTCACATAATAAGACGTGTCGACATTCAAACTTGAAGTTTATCTTTAATCAGGTTCGACTAATTTTTTTTTAAATTTTTTTTAAATTTTTTTATTGATTCGGTGTTTACTATTAACAAGCGTTGATTATACTCATAATAAGATTAAATGTGTAGACTGACGATTGTTTTAATGTGTAGATTAAATGACAAAAATAATTTTCTTTTCTTTCTTTTTGTATTTACCGATTGCAGCCTTATATAACATAAACCTGTATATTAATGGTTTATAATTATAAACTTTAATAAATTCATCGAGTTTATACACTTTAAAATAATTTGAGTAATATAGTTATCGTTCGAATGAATGTTAATTGATTCGTGTATGTTGGTATCATTAACAATGAACATCAAAAGATACGCGCCGCTTTATAACCCTATCCGATCAATCTGATCACCTCGGCCTTTATGCTATGTGTGTATATACAGAGGATACTGAAATACCCGATGTTTCACGATTGCCTATCCGATATAATTCATTCCGTTTTTATCAGATCAAAACTAGGCCCCGGTTTCACAAAAATACTTAAGTCTCTTATTTTACTTAAACTCGATAGTGTGCTCAATTGTATACTTAAATTAAGCACACTATTTTAAGTAAAATAACATAATGTTTCTGGTTTTCCCACTATCTATAAATAAATAACTTTATTTATAAATAACTTTATAAATAACTTTGGGAATTCAACAGTGTAACTAAAAATAAAATAGTGCTTTTTATATATAACGTGCCGAGATATTCCGCACACAAATCCGTTGACGTTCTTGTATCATTACAAACAGACTAACACCGTACAAATGGTCTTATTTAAAAATGGGACTTAAATCTTCAAAATCGATTTTGATTATATTTGGTGATTACTCCGACGATGAGGATGATTTTAAGCAAAAAAAGTGGTCACCTTCAGAGGATTACAAAAAAAAAGAAAGGAGACCAGAAGTAAGTGAACTCTAGTCTCTGTGAATTTATGCCTAAAACTGTTAGATTTTTTAACGTATATTTTAGCGCGCGAAACTCAATCATTCTTATAAAAATTTACATATGTGGATAAATTGATTTATTTATGAGCATCATAATGATGTTTAAAATTTAAGACTTGTCACATTCTCCTCAAGTAACTGGTAATTTTCTCACTTGAATCAGCGATGAGAGATGAATGACAATGAGACATAATGTTGTATATTAATCATCATAGAGACTGGCCGGTTGGGGATTCAAACTCACGACTCCTGGTTTGATAGTCAGATGCAGTACCGACTGAGCTGACCTGGACATTGGATATCAAAATAATAAAGAAGCTGTCTGATTTAATCGGGCTACTTCTGAACTATTGATTATTGCCTCAGATGGTGAAATATTTTTCCTCAATCAGGACTCGAATCCTGGGCAAGTTTTTTTATATTGCACCAGTCATAATTACCGTGGTTCTCCCAGATCGGATCTGAACGAGGATTCTCTAAACCACATTAAACCTCTACTTCATATAGACGCCTTTGGACACCTCTAATATAGACACCTTTGGACACCTCTAATATAGAAGCCTTTGGACACCTCTAATATAGAAGGCTTTTGAATTATTGGGTGAATTATGCTTATATTAACTGACAGAGTGGAAAACAGTGCAGGAAGTGTTCAGATTGCTTGTTATGAGCAATCTGAACTCTTCCTGCACTGTTTTCAAAGGCCTTTTTGGATTGGTGCCGGAAAACGCGTATCCATGGAGTAAAGGGTAAATGTTCCAGCAGAGTTGAAATGGAATTATCATGGTATACATGTATATATGGCGCGTTAGACCACTCAGCCACAACCTTACATACTATTTAAGGTTTTAAAATAAAATATTTTATCTTTTTTTTTTTTCAAATTATAACCATGAATGCTAATTTTCATTTCTCTATATAATGTCATAATAACAAATAAAATGATATAAATTTTTATAGCTTATAAATAAACACTGAGATAAAATTTATATTGTAGACATATAAACAATAATTAAGTAACTCGTTATATGCAGTATTTTTTGTGGAATACACTCTCCCAAGTTTGTTCAAGCCATCTTGATTTGTTAAAAAACATGGCAGCCAGAGGGTGAGGTTAGTTTACTATATAAGCTTCTTGTCAGAATCTACTGACCTGATTTCAATGTAATTTCACTGACATTTACCATGGGTGAACCTCTACCAAGTTTGAACTCTTCTACGCATCTGTTACATCTTCAAAACAAATCAAAATTCTTGCCCAGTTCGTTTTTCTGGAATTTTGAGTGTACATGTATTATATAATCTACTTAAGTTGGGTGACTCAAGGTCAGTCAGGTGAGAGATATAGGGCCATCTTGGCCCTCTTGTTTCTGATGCAGCCGGTTGCTCACCCAGCAGTTAATTAATTTCAGGGGTACCGAATGTCTGAACAGCCTGAAGCACCTGACAAGGATTATAGCTTTTGGGAAGTAAATGTGTGAAACATAAAGATGTCTCATAAGTCCATTGTGGCTGGCCCTTTCAATAGGGATAACATTTTAATAAACAAACACTTTACTTTTAACACCGTTATTCTGAATTGTTTTTTTAATACCAATTATCATATTTATGTATTGCTTCTCCAATATTTATGAATAACTATGACGTCATACTTTTTCCTAGTATTATTATTTTTAGAACTACACATATCTGGTTTTCCAAAATACCAATAAACATAATTTGATAACACCTTTCAATTCAGTTGCATGCATTTGCATACAACAAACACAGGCGACAGTATGATTAGCGGTGATATTTAGATTACCCAATCTGACCACAGGCTGAAAAAAATCATGCCCCCTTCCCCTCCAAAAAAAAAATAAAAATGCTCCTGAAAATGATTTATGTGAGCTACAATTCTTAAAAAAAAAAAAGATAACATAGATACTGCTGCAGCAACATTTATTTTGTTATTTTCCCACACAAAACAACAAGATTGATTTTGTATGCCGCTCCAATAGTTTCCCATTATATCTTGTTTTATAATGATCTTAAATTTGTGAACTGACACCATTGGTGCTGTTCGTTCTTATTAAGCTTACAAAATGAGTTTCAAAAAAATAGTCGCACTAATATCAAATTCGTGTCAATGCACTTGGGTTAAACAAAACATATAAAAACAAATGAATATTTAAACGAAGAGAGAGAGTGTGTGTGTGTTTGTGTGTGGGGGGGGGGGGGGGGGTTGCGCATATTTCACATCTCAGTCTGAGTAATGGACAGCACATCTGACATCCAAATAGTAATAGATCTACAAATTAATTAATTTATCAATCTATTATGTATTAATTCTTCTTCTTACTTCTTATAAAAAAAGTGTCCACCTGCACCTTATTCAAGTTGCAGGGCATCTGTTTACTGTAGCCATCAACATGATTAAGCACTGATAAGAAATGATCACAGATTACTCTGTCTTGAAAAATCTATCATTTTTATTATTCAGATGCGTAGCTTGGTAAGAGTGAAGAGTTATGTTTTTTTTATAACAAATGTTAATTTTAATAGTGCATTTTCAAAGGTGCATTATCTGGAATTTTGTTAGTATTTTTATCTGTGTGAAGCAAACCAACTATATATGGGAATTTCAGTTTTTTTCTTTTTCTTTTTTTTTTTCAATAATATGTTTTTATTCACATAAAATATTTACAAAGTTTTGCATACATGTATAATTTACAACACTGACATAATAGAATACACACATACACACACACATACTATTACAATCATAATTTTTTTTTTAAGATTTGTTTTTCCGAATTCCGAATGCTTTCTATATTAAAAGGCTATTTACATATCGCTCGTAATATTTATGTGTTGTAAACCTAAAAATATAGATGTCACTAAAGTTACAAAACTAAAGTATGTATTTGTTACAAAAAATTTTTTATTATTGGAGGATAGCTTAAAGATGTTTAGAATAGAAAACAAGGAAAATTGAAAGTATAAAAGTGAAAGTTGTTGTTGAAGATGAAATTGCAAAGGTGATAAGTGCATTTTGTAAACCTTTCTCTTTCACACCAAAAAGTAACAGTTAAAAGATCAAAGGTTATGTTGATATTTAAATTTGATATAACATAATTGAGTTCCCAAAGAAATGTGGTTTGCAGTTTCAATTGCAAAAATCACACAGATTTGATTGTATAAGTTTGCATTTGTAAAGATATTTATTTGTAGGTATAATACTAATACGCATAATGTACTTGTATTGGAATTCGCGCAGTGTCAATGGTTGAGTTGAAAGACAACATATAAAGGGATTTCCAGTATAACTGGGGGTTATTGAAAAACAGTTCCCATTTTTTTCTGGTTTGACAGGTATTTTTTCCTCTTTCTTTAATTGATAATCGTATAAAAATTTGTTTTGTTTCTTTGATTAAAGAAATTGATTTAGTAATGTCTCTATTCTAATAATATTTATATTTTCTGTTTTTAGTTGTGTTTTCCATTCTTTGGGAATACTTGAGATTAGCGAAATATAAAATAAAAAAGAATGCTCCGGTAATTCACATAACCCAACAAAGTTAGTGAAATTATAAAACACATGCTTCCTATAATCATATAAATGTTCTATATATTTTATCCCTCTATCATACCATGTTTAATTAAAAATTGTTTTGTTTCCTACTTTTATTTTTTAATTATTCCATGTTTTGTTTAATAATGCAGTCCTTTTTGACTGGAACTTGTATTTCAAAACATGATAGTAAAATAACATTTTTAATATTAAGGTCAATTTCGAAAAATGTTTTTCCACCGAATTTGTCCAGTTTGTTTATATAAAAAAGTTTCCATAACCTCTTATATCTAAAAGTCTTTTATCCAGTTCGATTTTAATGATTTAAGAAATGTATATTAAATATCAATGATTTTGAGGCCACCGTTTTTAAAGTTTTGAACTATTGTTTTACGTTTAATTTTATCAGGCTTTTTATCCCATCAAAAAATCATACATACTATTAGTTATTAATTTTAATTGACCTTTCTTGGAAAAAGTGCAGACACGGGCCTGCAGTGCCCACGTGTAGCTACACCGGTGCAAGGACTTGTATATAATTCCTTGACCGGTGTTACTGAATAATTTTAAATATTTATCCAAAAAAGTAAATGAGTTGTATAAACTTTATATAGGTATTAAGGTATTAACTATAGGGGTAACATGCTGCTTCTTTATTTACGTAAAAAGTGAAAATAAACACATCTGATCCTCATTTTTTAGCTCGACTGAACTCAACGGCATATTTTGCTCAGTCTAAAAAAATATTATAAGAAGTGATGCAATTTAAAAAAAAACGTTGGACCGTTGCACATTTTGCAAAAAATGCGATTTTTGCATGGCCACTTGTGGTAGCAACAGTGACTCATCTCTTACAAGAGACGGTGTTCGCCTTTGTCTCATGAATTATCGTGAAAAATTAAGTAAGTGATACGCAAAAATGTTAAATAGCTGAGGCGGGCACTTTTCCTCCGAATTTTTACACCACTCCATAGCATTAGGTCACAAAACGTTCTTGAATTCGCATTAACAATGAAAATGGACTAAACCATTATTGGCAAACACCCTATTAAATAGACGATCTACATTCAATAAACAGCACATAAACACTTGTATCAACTCTATATTTTATTATGTTTTTGGCATAATATATGAAATATTTTATTCTCATGGTTTTGGCATATGGAAGGGCCGATTCCAGAAGCCTTGACAACAAGGCCAATTGGTTTATTCGTTCATTCACAGGACCATTATTGTAAACAAAAACACAAATCAATGAGGCCCTCCCAGTCTTTGGAGATCTTGGGAACATGGCCAATTACTTTCAAGAATCTAGGGAACATTGGCCATTACTTTCAGAGATCAAGGGCCTAATTTTAGAAATCTGGTTAAAATACTTTTGGGGATCTGGAGAACAATGGCCAATACTTAAAGACCCAGGGAGCAGCGACTCCCTGGTTGCTGTTCCCTGGGAGGCCTCATCAATACACTCATTTAGAAGTCATATTGTGGGGGCAAATGATCACCTTCTTATTTGTGTCTGGGGAAAATACTGATATATATTTCATCTGGTTTTTGAACCCATGGTTATAAACCAGTGTTCATCGCTTCCAACAACACTATTTCGTTCATCGATGATGCTCTTAAAACATGGTAGACTTTGGATTGTCTTGAGAATTCCTAAATCTATAAACTGTATGTATGTATGTAATGTATGTACATGTAATTCTTTTCCTTATAGATATCACAGTTCAAGCCAATATCAGCCCGTCAGATTAAGAACAGATCCGGGGCGTACGTCTGGGAGGTTGATGACATGATGAAACTACAGAGGTTTCTGTTTCTTGGGGCAGACAACTCCTTCTGTTACAAAGCAATCGCCACCAAGCCCAAAAGAGAGAATGCTTTGTGTATCGACAGGTAAATTTTAGGCAGTAAAATTAGTTTTGTTTAGTTAAATATGGCCCCGAAACCACGTTTTAAATAGAATACTGTAGTTGCCTCATATAGATCTATATTTTGTAATTTTTAATTTTCATTCTCCAATACAGGAGATATTACAATATGCTAATACAATTTTAATTAACAACATGTATAGTATTTACATATATAAATAACAGACTTTTTTCTACAGAAAATATCTTATTTTAATTATATTATTTGAAAAGTCAAAAACGTTGGATTTTACCATATGGTGCTTTTAAGTTAGTGTCAATTTTGGAGGCAGCAAATCAATGTTTTGAGTGTTGCTTTTTTTTCATGTTTTAGAAAGTTAAAAGAAAAAAGGAAAATGAACAACCAAAAAAAAAAACACAACAACATGCAGTTAAGAATATCAAAATCTAAAAAATATTTTTTACCCTTTTTGTTTATAATTTGTCTTCTGATTATGTTGCTGTTTACATTTAGCAATGGAATTATCAAATCTAATGCAATAGGAAACCTTCATCATAAAGCATAAAAGTGAAAATTGTCTCTACAAAAGTGAATTCATTTTTGTAGATGTAAATATTTATTCTATGTCAACTCTGGGGTATTTTATGAAAGCAAAAATGTTTGAAAGAATCATACCTTAGATCTTCTGTAAAAAAAAAAAAATATCTATTTATATATATATATCTTTAATTTACTGCCTATGAAATTAATCAATGTTGTAAAAATGCAAAAAATACAATGCACCATATAGGTTTTCACATGTACATGTATACATACATACATATATATATATATATATATATTGCAAACTGTTTTAAATGATTCATGAAAACATTCTGCACAAATTTGTCTTTATATCCTTTATTATTCATAAAGGATATATATATATATACACACACACATGTATCATTCCTTGTTAATACTGGGGGAAAAATCTATAGTATAATGCTTAACATTTTGTATGTATTGGGTTTTCGTTTTTTTTTTATTTATATACATAATCTTTTAAATATAAAAAACAATTTATATGCAGTATTTAAGATCAGATCGGAAGTTAGTATTTATGGTTTTCATATAGATTTTTTTTAGATATATATCTATAGATATATCATATAGATCTACAAGATATCCTTTTTATCGTTGTGATATCATTGCTTTAAGTATTTATATATCTTTGAAAAGGTGCATAGCTTTGAATTGTTTATGTAATATTTGATTTTTAGCTCGCCGGGACAAAGTCCAAGGAGTCGGCTTCGTCTGTAAACACCCAGGTTAAACTTTTGCGTTTAAGTTTCAGTTATCTATGCAACCACTCATTGGATGTGAATGAAACTGTGCATTTGTGTTCACCATTATCAATGAAACAGACAGAGATAAGAACCATAACTCTGGATTGCATTTTGGCACAGTTATGGCCCTTTTTGGACTTAGACACCCAGGTTAAACTTTGCGTTTAGTTGCGTTTAAGTTTAAGATATCTATGCAACCACTCATTGGATGTGAATGAAACTTCACATGTGTGTTCACCATCATCATTGGAACACACAGAGACAAGAACCATAACTCTGGATTGCATTTTTGCACAATTATGGCCCTTTTTGTACTTAGACACCCAGGTTAAATTTTACGTTTAGTTGCGTTTAAGTTTAAGATATCTATGCAACCACTCATTGGATGTGAATGAACCTTCACGTGTGTGTTTACCATCATCAATGAAACACACACAGACAAGAACCATAACTCTGGGTTGCATTTTGGCACAGCTATGGCCCTTTTTCGACTTAATTTTCAGGTTAAAATTTTTTATTAGGTAAGATATCTATGCAACCACTCATTGGATATGAATGAACCTTCTCATTTGTATTCACCATCGTCATTGAAACACACAGAGACAAAAATCATAACTCTGGGTTGCATTTTGGCACAGTGATGGTCCTTTTTTTAATTAATTTTTCAGGTTAAAGTTTTTTATCATGTAAGATATCTATGCAACCACTCATTGGATATGAATGAAACTTTGCATGTGTGTTCACCATCATCATTGAAACACACAGAGACAAGAACCATAACTCTGGGTTGCATTTTGGCACAGTTATGGCCCTTTTTTTACTTAATTTTTCAGGTAAAAGTTTTTTATCATGTAAGATATCTATGCAACCACTCATTGGATGTGAATGAAACTTTGTATGTGTGTTCACCATCATCATTAAAACACACAGAGACAAGAACCATAACTCTGGGTTGCATTTTGGCAGAGTTACGGGCCTTTAAGACTTAATTTTTCGTCTGTAGTCACCCAGGTTAAACTTTTGCATTTAGATGCGTTTAAGTTTTCGTGTTTGCCTCCAATCTCAATCTTTGCATTGGTTGTTAGTTTTATCCCATTGGCGAGCTTTGTTGTCTTCTGACAACCTTTGTTGATATGCCCAATAACATTTGTTCACAACTTGTGCATCATTTACGGATAATGTTTAATAAAAAAAAATAGGAAAATGTCAATCATGAAACCTGAGGTTTTTCTGGCTCAGTTAATGCTCAATTTAGCAATTTTGATCGGTTTCGTCCGTTTGCCAACACTTTCTTTAAATGACATCGCATAAAAGATATCTGACAGGGCTAGGTTATATAAGGGTCAAGTATATTGACATATTTACAAGGTATTACTATTGGAAAACATGTCACAAAACTTTTTGTCATCTATTTTAGAAATTACCTTAATAATTTTGATACCTAAAATATTGTTCACGGTAGTCATTACATTTTAGGCTAGGTTCTTAAAACGGAATTTCATATCCAAAGAGAACCAACAGGGGCCGAAAAGTGAAAAAAACGTTTTTTAAATATCTTCTTCACATAAACCAACCAGCGAAATTTGTTTATATTTGCTTTGAATGGTCTATATGCCTAGGGATTTAAGGATTGGTGCCCAGTTGAGACTGTGTCCTTTAAAGGCTATATAATATCCATAAGGGGCCAGCAGGGCCCAAAAATGAGATCTCTTCTCAAGAACTTACCAGCCAGATGTGATTATAAATGGTTTGAATGAGTAGGAATAGGGGATTTAAAGTTTGATCAAATAAAGGAGCTGGATTAATTGGGGGTCTAGTAACGGTATATTTACATGGGAATGCTATGGCAATATATATATATATATATATATAGTCCATCCAACATTTGAAAAGGATATGACAGGTGAAATCAGGGGAGCGACATAGGTTCACTTTGTCCTCTTGTTGTATAAGATTTTAAACAGTTTGTTTATTTGAAATATGGTATTATGTGCTGCCCTACCCACTTTCCGACCTAACATTTTGTCAACTAAAGATGTATTAAAACAAATAATACAAACATTGTGACCAAAGGTGGTTTGTTTACGTGATGGTTAATTTCTATTACAGACTTATTGGGGAAGGAAAGGGAAAGGAAGTTGTCGAAATGGTCAGGAACATTAGCGTGTCTGGACGTGCTCCAAAACAGGATCCAACCATGTTCGCTCTTGCGGTTTGTGCCCGTTGTAACGATACGGAAACGAAGAAAACTGCATATGCCGCCCTGAATGAAATTTGCCGCATACCAACGCATCTCTTTTTGTTTGTAAAATACTGCGAGGAAATGAGTTCCGGAACTGGGTGGGGGCGAGCCCACAAGCGAGCAATTATTAACTGGTACATGAACAAAGCCAAGAATCCACGTGCGCTGGGACGACTTGTCACGAAGTACAAGAGTCGGGAGGACTGGTCGCATCGAGATCTTTTGCGGTTATCTCACATCAAACTGGATGGACTGAAAAGTGATGGAACAGAAGATGGGGACCACAAGTTGGATGGGCTGAAAGTAGTTGCACGCTATATTATAAAAGGACTCGTTGAAGCACAGAAACTCGCTGATGAAAAAATGGGCGACAAAGAAAAAATCATACAACTACTTGAATACCTGAAAGCGGCAGATGAGGCCAGGCGATGTACAGATGAAGACAGGATGGTTCAGCTGATTGGTAAATACGGGCTAGAGCGAGAACATCTGACGACTCAGTTGCTGAGCTCCAAGAAAGTTTGGGAGGCCTTGTTAGAAACTATCCAGATGACAGCAGTAATCAGAAATCTGGGCAAAATGACGCAGCTGGGTATCTGCTCTGTTGGGTCCTGGGTTGAAAAGGAAATTGTATCAAAACTGACTGACGAAGAGGCTCTAAAATCACACCGTGTCCATCCTTTTAACATTCTGCTGGCCTTAAATACGTACCAAAAAGGACATGGGGACAAAGGAAAGCTTTCATGGATACCGAATCCAAATATTGTCGATGCTCTCGATAAGGCGTACTACTTGTCGTTCCAGGCCGTGAAGCCGACCAACAAGAAATACTTACTCGCTATCGACGTCAGCGGCTCGATGAACGTGCCATGTGTCGGCAGCAGCAGCATCACATGCCGAGACGCTGCAGCAGCCATGATGATGGTGACAGCGAGAACAGAGAAGGATTACGACGTGGTGGCGTTCTCACATGAATTGATGCCGCTGACTATCGGCAAAGAAGATAAATTGCACGAGGTAATCAAGAAAACGTCGAGACTTCCGTTCGGTGGGACAGATTGCGCGTTACCGATGATTTACGCAGAGCAGAAGAAGAAGACGTATGATGTATTTATCGTGTACACGGACAACGAGACATGGTACGGAAAAGTTCACCCGTCAAGAGCCTTGCAAGATTACCGCGTTAACATGAAGAATCCAGATGCAAAGCTGATTGTTGTTGGAATGTCGTCAAATGGATTCACCATTGCAGACCCCGACGATTATGGTATGTTGGATATCGTCGGTTTCGATTCGGGTGCAACCTCGACAATCGCGAATTTCAGTGTCGGTGAAGTTTGAATGCTTAACATGCCTTTTTGAAGGGATTTTAGGATTCTTATTATTTAGGAACTCTTTTACAATAAAAAAAACAACAATGAAGCAGTGTTTTCTCCAGAGCGCATTTCTTGCGTAATAAATTCTCATTTGACGCAATCAACTGTGTTCAGTGCGTCCACTATGACGCAACCTTAAAAATACAGAAATTCAAATTACACATATTTGTTTCGGCAAGCTGGTTTCAGAGTTATTTTTACAATGCCAGCTGATTTGACAGATCACGTGGTCTGATTCAGGGCAATCCCAGTCATGCGATTCTACTGACTTAAATAAACGCTTTAATTGGTTACGAACGCTCTATTGATGCAATCGCATAGACGATTATAATCACATACATAATTTTCCGCGAAGCAATAGCGTAGTTTGAAGACAACATCTGTGAAAACAACCTTACCCTGCAACAATAGTACTGACATATACCCAGTTTTAGGATGTTTGTATATGAAGATGAAATGTGGAAGCGTGAAACTTTTCATAAAAGTTGTTTAAAATGTACGGACGATACTCGATCTGAAAAACTTTTTATTTTGTTTTCTATAAGTTATCGAGACGCGCATGCGCCACATTATAATACCAGTTTAAACATCGGCCGGTCCAAGATTTAGGGCAGTATTCCCGGCGCCTTTTATGTTTCTGTAACGGACGATTAAAACGTTGTTGAAAAAAGAAATTAATTTTCAAAAAAATATATTAATTTTGAAAAATGATTACTTAATTTCAAAAATTTAAATAATTTTTGTGAAGTTACCATTAACATGTATTTTATGTTATTTTTTTAAGATAAAATTTCTCTTAAATGAGTATAGCTTTGAAGAGAAATGCTTTTGGGTAAAAAAAGAAAACAAAAACAAAGTTTTGTTTTCCAAAGAGTATAATGCTATACATGTAGTTCAGCAAATATAAAATATTGAAAGAATTTTAGTGTTTTTCATTAAAAATAGTTAGGGCCTCGGTGATTGAGCTGTGGCCATGACATTTGAAAAGTACACGACAAAATGGCCAAAATCATAAAAACAACTACTAAGTTTCAAGTTGTAACTTATTGCCAGAATTGAAACATTCGTTTGGAGTTAAATTGTTTTGAAGTTGTTATCTTAAGTTGCAGTTTTGATGGAGAAATTTGTATGAAACAGGAAGTAAAAATGTTTTAGTAAAATACGTATTTTTTAACTCCATTTATTCATGTTGATTAAGTTTAAAACTAGTCAATTGATGACCCCCAGATTTTGAAAATAACCCCTATTTTTTTAGTCAGTGGGTCATCAATGACCCCCAAAAAATTGAAGCTAGAGAAAACACTGATGAAGTAATTCCTATTATTAATATGTCAATCAAAACTAATTATGCAGGTAAAAAAAACATTGAGGTAGCACTTTTTTAAGACGTAACTTATCAGTATAAACAATTGACCCCCGCAGTGTTTATCATACCACATGCCCGATAATGCGACTTTGGAAAACCTCTCATGCATGTGTGTATAAGTTTTTATTTACCATCGCGCTTTGAACAAGTCTTTTGGCGAGCAGGATAGGATGATTATTAAAAACATAAAAGATGATAACACATTTCTGTGATGATTAATGAGATGATTCACATAATAAGTCGTGTCTATATTCAACTTTGAAGTTTGTTATTAACTAAGTTGTTTAATACTACAACTATTTAATATTTTTGGACTAATTACTAACATAGTTTATACTCATGATAATTTTAAATTTGTAGATTGACGATTAAGGTGTAGAATAATCGACTAAGAATATTATTATTTCTTTTTGTATTTACCGATTGCAGCCATATATTACTTATTAGTGCATGTAATTGATTAGTTTAAATAAGGTGTACCAACAGATCATAACTTTGTGACAACTGTGTGATTTCAGAATTGAAATATAACAACTTTGTGAATATTTCTTTAGTAAAAATTTTGTGATCCATAAACAGAACTTTGTTTTTTAAATGCAGTGAATTCGAAATTAAGGACTTTGTGAACTAAGTGAAAATTTAAAGTGAAATAAGGACTTCAAGTTTTTATAATTAATTTAACTTGGTGATCATCCGATATCTGATATTACTTTGTGTAACTTTATAACTGTCTTTGTGAATAATACTTTTGTAAATATCATAGCTGACAGTTTTAAACATCTTATTAAAAATCGTTAACTTTCATTTGGCATTTTGTTCATATCTACGACAACCGCACATCATGGATTACTGCTGGCCCAACGTTATGAGAAGTGGAGCATTTTCCCCTCATAATACTTCAATCTGAAGAAGATTACAAAGTGTGCAGCATCTTTGCTCTCGTGGCTCACCGACATATCGTCCCGTTTCTACTCTTAGTGGTAGAATACCACATCTAAATTAGGCCAACAATGAACGTTCCTGTTTGTTCAAATTTAAAAGCACATATTGTTCGAGTTGGGGGTAGTGGTGTGAAAGTAATATATCTTTTAAATAGTACTCAATTTCAGATATGAATCTGAAATCTGAAGTGGCTATAATAAACCGAGGAAGATGTTTAAGGCATAGTACCACCATTGCAAAAAGGAAGTGCTTCCGTGGGGTAGTGCTTCCGTGGGGTAGTCACATAATGGCGGTTTTAAATAATCCTCATTTCTTCTTCTTTAAAAATGCATTTTCCTTATTTTAATGCTCATTTTTTTATTTGAATGGCATTATTGATGTATTTTGAACATTTTGATAGCATTGTCATGTTTGAATTGTGAATTTAGAAAAAAAATTGATGCTTGGAAATTGGGGTATGAATACATGATTTCGGAAGTCTACTTTCACTTTGTCACCAGTGTATTATGGAGTGATTTTTATGAAAAATATCTTTAGCAACTTTTTAGTTTAGGCCTAAAAAAAAAGAAGGTTTGTTTCCTGTTACATGCCCAAAAAAATATGGGTCGGTAGGTAGGGATTTTTTTTTTTTTTTTTTTTTTTTTTTTTTTTTTTTGTCGTTACCACACTCCTTTATTAAATTGAACATCAAAATGAATGAGTTTGTTCGTTTCTATTACATGATTATATATGAAATTTTGGGGGTAGTGGTGTAAAAGTAATATATCTTTTAAATAGTACTCAATTTCAGATATGAATCGTAAATCTGAAGTGGCTATAATAAACCGAGGAAGATATTTGATATAGGCTATACTGTCTTCGCAACAATTATACCTTGCACCGTTTCTTTGAGTCTATATCGTCTAGGCGTATGCAGTGATCATTTTATAATGAGATTACGAGCGTCTAAACGACACAGCGCACCGGTGCGTAAGAATTACTTTGTTGTGAAAATCACCAAAAAGAGCGCGAAATCCGATGCCGATTTTTTGGATATAAAAACTTTTGAGTCGGCAGTTAAAATATAGGGTCGGTTGGGTAACCGGAAACAAACATCTTTTTTTTTTAGGCCTTATTTATAAATATTTTATTACATTTTATCTTCAAATGCAACTTGTCAATGCTGGTTAAACCTGCTCTCACATATGCTCAATGCCAACATCTTGATATCTTAATTACTACTGTAAACACTTATTAGCTTAAACTGATTATTAATCCAGTATTATTTGAAATTATTCCAAACTTTCGTTTTATGTATATACTGTTGAAGCCTAATTGATTATAGAAATTGAAGGTGTGAAAACATTTTGATTTTGGCGTACATAACATTTTTACCATGTATTGTCCAGTATATCTTGTTTGCCTTTATGTTTTCTTTTAATGATTAAGTATCTAAACCATACCAAAGCCATGTATGTACAATACTGTGATTTTGTTTATATCTATATCTTTGGAACTATTTTATTATAAACTGTGTGACTTTAAATTATATTAAAACTGATAGAAAATTGATAAGTGTCGTAGTGTTTGCTGTCTGTGACATTCAACGTAATAAATTTATTTTAGTATATTCAACTTCATCAACACTTCTCTAACATTTGCTCATTCATCAATAAACAACGCTCAACGCACCGGCACGTCCGACAACGCACGTTACGTTGACGACGAACTGTCCATTATACGTTCATAATCGTTACGTAATAAGTGTACACACTGAGCAGAAAAAAAATCTCTTATATGACACATGACCCCTACTTTTCTCATCATATTTTGATAGTGCAGAGGTTGACAAACAAACAGTAAAATGTAGGTTTCACTTCTTTCATTTGGGTTCCTCTATGAATGACAAGCCTTCAAACTTTTATTATTTACTATAGAATAAAGAACAAAAATCAATGGTGGGATGACACCTTAAAAGTTACATAAGTCCGCAATTTAGGCACTCTTGCTACCTTCCAGATATTTGAGTAGTATTCCGTTATCTTAGTCTTAACAATGTCTATGTGTATAACAGTTTTGTTTTCAAAATATTTAATCAGATTTAAATTGGACTTAACTGTTTTCAAATCACTGCACCAATTATTTTTACACTTGGTATAGTCCATGTTAAAGACGCCTTGTTAGCCTTTTGTTATCAAACATTACAAGTCTGTTCCAGTATCGTATCATTGATACTCAATGGCGGTAATTAATAAGAAGCCATACTGCATCTGCAGTGATTGCAACTGTGTACGCCAAGAAAGTACCGTAAAGCACGGTTCTGCGCATTGTTTATTGTCTGGTATTGTTTAAATCCCCATACTGACGCACAGTAGTCCAATATTGGTAAAACACAAGATTCAAACAGTTTGATATACGATTTAAAAAGTTTTGTAGTTGTGTATTTTTGAAATAATTTCCCCTAACGCACGACCGGCACCCTTCGTTAGAGCATCACAGTGAAAGGAAAAATTGTTTTTGTCATTGAAAATAACTCCAAGGTAATTATATCTATCGACCATTTCTAGGGTGTTATCTCCAATTCTAAACACATGATTTGTTTGAGCAGTTCGATTTTTCCAGATATGCATGCATTTACTTTTGTCTGTATTTGTCAGTACACGCCATTTCTTGCACCAACTATGCAGCGTGTCTAGCATAGCCTGTAACTTCTCCTCGGACTCGGTTAAAAGACAAATATCGTCGCATATAGGAGTATGGATAGTTTATTATCGCCAATATCTATTCCAAGGTCTAGGTCATTTATTTCTTTGACAAGGTCATTTGCGAATATAGAAAATAATGTTGGTGAAATATTGTCTCCCTGCTTAACACCAGTGTTGCAAAAGAACCAATCAGTAAGCTTATTATTTATGCGAACACATGATGAAGACTGAGAGTATATTCTTCTTATGGAGTTGTATATTTTACCAACAATATGATTAAGCAGTAATTTGTAAAGCAACATGTCTCTATCTATAAAATCAAAACATTTACGTAGGTCAATAAACGCTGTAAAAACTGAACCATTGTTTCGTATTAAACTGCTTAGTGTAAACACGTGATCTTCACATGATCTGTTCCTTCTAAACCCATTTTGTTCAAAAAATGCCCAACAAAAGATATAAAATGACAGGATATTGAAATAGTTTTTGGCAACAAAAAATTCGATGATGTTATTAATAATATACTGTTTTCTGCAAAGTATTATATATTTAAACGAAGATTAAAAGATTCAGAGCCTGAGATAACACAGTTCAAAAAATACATTAGGACACAATACAACATAGGAAGATGTATCGCTCAGAAAAACTTAGAAGTACAAAATGTGTATACATGTATGTGAAAACCTATATGGTGCATTCTATTTTTTGCGTTTCATGTTTTTACAACATCATTTTTTTATTAATTTCATAGGTAGTAAATTAAATATATATATATATATATTTATTATTTTTTTAACAGAAGATCTAAGGCATGATATTTTCAAACATTTTTGCTTTCATAAAATACCCAGAGTTAACATAAAATAAATATTTACATCTACAAAAATGAATTCACTTTTGTAGAGACAATTTTCACTTTTATGCTTTTTGATGTATTATTAAGGTTTCCTATTGCATTAGATTTGATAATTCCATTGTTAAATGTAAACAGCAACATAATCAGATGACGAATTATAAACAAAAAGGGTCAAGAATATTTTTTAGATTTTGATATTCTTGACTGTATGTTGTTCTTTTTCCTTTTTTCTTTTAACTTTCTAAAACACGAAAAAAAACACACACTCAAAACATTGATTTACTGCCTCCAAAATTGACACTAACTTAATAGCACCATATGGTAAAATCCAATGTTATTCACTATTCAAATAATATAATCAAAATAAGATATTTTCTGTAGAAAATAATCTGTTATTTATGTATACTGTATGTAAATACTATACATGTTGTTAATTGAAGTTGTATTAGCATATTGTAATATCTCATGTATTGGAGAATGAAAATAAAAAAATACAAAAAAAACATTTACGTAGGTCAATAAACGCTGTAAAAACTGAACCATTGTTTCGTATTAAACTGCTTAGTGTAAACACGTGATCTTCACATGATCTGTTGCTTCTAAACCCATTTTGCTCATTCGCAAGTATATTGTTTTGCTCTAGGTATTGTGTAATACGTTTGTTCATAAACGAACTGTAAAGTTTACTCACACACGATAATAGACTAATGCCTCTGTAACTCATAGGTTTACGTTTATCCGTGGTGCAGTCATGTAAGATGGGGCAAATTATGGCTTTTCGCCAAGCCGACGGTATTATACTGGTATCGAAAATGAACTGAAATAGTTACTGTAACACTACAATCACTGGAGGATTTTTTTAACACACAATAAGGAATTTCGTCATACCCGCTGGCCGATCGCAATTTTACGTGCATAACAATGTATGTGACTCCATCTATGCTAATGTTGCGATTAAGGACTTCATTCGGAACATACAATGGGTTATTCATATTGTTTTCAATTAAGAGTTTATGAGTTTTCGCTTGATTATAGTGAGTATCATCGAAGTCATCATTATTTTGTCACGTATATAAATTCTCAAAGTCTAGCATCCACCTCTCAAAAACAACAGTTTCGTCATTTGATTGGATTCCATTACTGTCAACTATTTCAATGGGTATAGATTTATCAGTTCTTGGACCAAGGTTTTTAATCTTTTCCCAGAAGTCATTAGGGTTATTGGACGACATATCTTCAATATCATACGCGACTACCTGTCTGTGCGCCCGTTCTGTCTGCCTCAAAACTTTATCGAAAATATTTCTGGCTCCAATGTAAGGTCGATGCAAAGCTGTTTTTACATTTCTGCTTGCCTTACATCGTAAAAAAATCACGTTCTTTTTGTCGCATAACATTCCAAAGGTCTGTTAATGTTTTATTCCAATACGATTTTCTGGTTCTTATTCTTTTATTTGTACGGTGTGATATATCATACTTTGGTATTTTAGCATTCATTTCCGTTTTAATTACGTCACACAGCTTATCATATATACAATCAATGTCTTGTTTGGATTTCCTACATCTTTCATTCAGTGAAATAATGTTTAATATGGCTAATCTCGATAGTTCGTTATCCATAAAAGTGTCTGTGATTTCATGTAATTTAAAAGGCAAAGTTTTAAATACTGGATAATGTGACTGTTTATTTACGAGATGACATTCTGATATACTTAATTGGGTTAACAGGATACAATGATCAGGTAATCGTGATCGCTCCCCTATTAATTCGTGCAGTTTATGATTTTCATAATTCGACGTTTTATGTACAAGTTGTATACCTAATATTCCATCGTACGTTTTGTCAATTATTGAAATATCGAAGTTTTCATATATACGGCGATGCATTAAAATCCCTACCCAACTATACGCTTTAGGGGCATTTCTATGTATTACACGATTGAATCCATACCAAGTATATTCAGGTACATCGATAACAGATTGGTTAGCTAAATGGATTTCGCATATACTGAAAATGTCTGCATTTAGGGACGTAATAAGACTTTGGCGTAATACGTTATATTCATTGGTCCAACCACAAACATTAAGATGGGCTATTTTAATAGATTCATTCGGACGGGGTGATTCCTAGTCGGCCATTTGTTCGTGTTGTTGATGTTGGTGTTGAGTACGTGCTTTAATGCGACCGTTAGCGTCAACGCGTAGCGAGTGTCCCTGGGGTAATTCACGAAGTAACGCCCTGGTGTTAAGTTCAATTAATCTTTCGGCGTGAGATTTACTACTTTTTAAGTATACTCTCTTGTAGTTCTCTGAATTTTCAAGATTCATTTTATTTCTTAACACAAGTATTTTTAGCTCTACTGGCCAAAGGCCAGAAGTGCTTATGCGATGGCGCGTTGTCTGTCGTCCGTCGTCTGTCGTCTGACGTCTGTTAGCAGCACTTTCTCTAAAACCACTAGGCCAATTAAACTGAAACTTCACATGGGTGTTTCTATTGCATAGGAGACTATACAGAACTTTTTTTTTTCGATCTGAAATTCAAGATGGCCGTCGTTACTAAAAATAGTCCAAAACTTAAACAATCTTTTTCTCATGAACGGCCCAACAGATTTTCAAAATGTTTATGTAGTAATGATTACCAACTATAGTTTTGTTAGATTTGTTCAAATGGTGTCCCTAGGGTTAAATATGACCCCGCCCCGAGGGTTCAATTAGGGGACACATGTCATTATAATATTTTTTTTATTATTTTTTTTAAAAATGGAAATGATTTTACCTATATCTTCACAGAAGCATTGTTTGGTGAAGGAGGTTCAGATTTGTAAAAATGACTGGGTTTCACTGTCTTAAGCGGTCACGAGGGGCCCCAAAAAGGGTAAAAATTGGGATTTACTAAATTCGTTTTCTTAAGAAACGGTATGTCAGATTTGTTCATATTTTGCATAAATTATCCCTATGTGTAGGGGTTTGATTGCAGATAAGAATTTAGGGGCTAAAATTTATAGGGGCCCTGTAAGGGGACTTACAATTTTACATAGGGATACTATGGGAAAACAGAAAAAAATCTTTTTCTTTTATCTGTTCTTAAACCACTTGACCAATTAAACTGAAACTTTACATGGGTGTTTCTTTTGCATAGGAGACTATACAGAAGGTTGTTTTTTTATCTGAAATTCAAGATGGCCGTCATTACTAAAAATAGTCCAAAACTTATAAAATCTTCTTCTCATGAACGGTCCAACAGATTTTCAAAATGTTTATGTAGTAATGATGACCAACTATAGTTCTGTTAGATTTGTTCAAATGGTGTCCCTAGACTTAAAAATGACTTTGCCCCGAGAGTTCAATTAGGGGACACATGTCAATATATTTTTTTTATTCTTTTTTAAATGGAAATAATTTTGCCTATATATTCACTAAAGCATTGCTAGGTAAAGGAGGTTAAGATTTGTAAAAATGAATGGGTTCCTATGTCTTAAGGGGTCAGGAGAGGCCCCAAAAGGGTACAAATTGGGAATTAGTAAAATTATTTTCTTAAGAACCGGTATGTCAGATTTGTACATATTTGATATAAATTATCCCTAAGTGTAGGGGTTTGATTGCAGATAAGAATTTAGGGTCTAAAATATATAGGGGCCCTGTAAGGGGATTTAGTATTTTACATAGGGATACTGTGGGAAAACAGAAAATGTGCTATAATTTTCATTTATTCTGAAACCACTAGGCCAATTAAACTGAAACTTCACCTGAATGTTTCTATTGCTTAGGAGATCATACAAAATATTTATTTTTTCTATCTAAAATTCAAGATGGCCACCGTTACTAAAAATAGTCCAAATCTTAAAAAATCTTCTTCTCATGAACGGTCCAACAGATTTTCAAAATGTTTATGTAATAATGATGACCAACTATAGTTTTGTTAGATATGTTCAAATGGTGTCCCTAGAGTTAAAAATGACCCCGCCCCGATGTTTCTATTGCATAGTAGAAGTTCAAAAAGTGCTATGGTCACTATGAGTCAGTAGAGCGTCCTCATGCCCTCTTGGGCCTCTTGTTTCATCTATGTTTTGAAAGCTGATTTCAACTAATGGTGGTCGATTATTTAATCTTGCACGAATTCTCGCTGCTCCCGTGACACGCACATTGGACGAGACTTGGTCACCAAGGCATCGAATTGTGTCTTCCGCTTTACGGATGAGATCCTCTCCTTCGGTAACAGGTAATTCGCTGGCAACAATTGTCACGTCATGGTTGTTTAGAGGATTGTGTTGCCATGTACGATTAGTCCCGTTATGTATGTCATTGTTCCCTGTGGTAACTCCTTTAAACAAAGTTTTAAACTTACTATAGAATGGTCAGATTAATAACTAAATTGAATGTCGCACATACTTATATATGGTAAAAAGTCATCAGTTAACAAGAAAAAATCAAGCCTGGCTTGTTGTAAAGGCGTAGTGCGTCTCCAGGTATATCTTTTTATATCTGGATAAAATTCTCTAAAGGGATCAAATAATTGTTTATCATTTATAATGTCTAGCAGGGTATCTCAAGCTTTCTTGTTATTTATTGTTTTGTAGTTATTATAATCCATTGAAGGATTAAGTACAATATTAAAATCACCACATATCATGTAGGAGTTATTTCCCATGTCATTGATAGTTTTAAAAATATTTTGATAAAAGCTAGGTTCATCTTTATTTGGTCCATATACAGTAACAAGTGTGAAACGTTTTAATTCAATGTCATATCTAATGCTACAAAATTTCCATATTCATCATGGATTTCATTATGTACTTTGCACTCAAAGTTTTTGTTAAATAATATAGCAACACCTCTAGAATTTGACTTAGAAAAACTAAAATAACAATCACCATTCTATTGGGTATATATAAATTTCTTCTGTAACTCAGTAAAATGTGTGTCTTTTCGACAATTTATATGGCATTTTTATCCTATAGGTATTGAAATACATCTACTCTTTTCCTGTTACCATTCAGGCCGCGGCAGTTTAGGGACAAACATTTTATATTAGTCATTATGTTTCAATGAAAAAGTAATTACAATTATTCTGAACATAGGACAGGGCCTAACTAATTTCAGCTTTGTAAGGCAACACAAATGGGCAACGGACAGGGGAAAGATATGAAAAAAATGTGTACAGAACATAACACAGAGCGCAGTAAGACTCCGGGTGTAGAGATTAAATGTTTTTGCCAATAACAATTACGATCAATAATTACAAATATGGCATATCGACACATTCACATACATAAAAGCAAATAAACTTTCATACTTGATTTCAAATAAATCAACAATAGTATACCTCCTGGTCAACAGTTAATATCATTTAGACTTACTGAAGTGTGCAATTCCATGACATTTTGCACATGAAATAGATAGTGTTGATAGTGTTAAAGTTTGTTCAAATAAAGGGATCATGGTGTATTGGAACCCAGTAAGAGGACTTTGAATTTTGCAATACATTTCAATTGTATTGAGGCATATCACTTTGTTTAGTAACATCGGTTGAGACTGGGCCCTTTAAAGGGAATTATTATGGCATAAGGGCCAGCTCATAAAGGGATAAAATAGTGAATTTTCAAAATATTTTCTTCTCAAGAACTGACTAACAAAATTTGAAACAAGTTCTTCATAGGCTTAGTCCATTCAAAATTTGAAAAGAAGTGAAATCAAATGAGCGATTTATTTATACCTTTCGTGTACTTGTGGTCAGGCGCGTAGCGTGGCAAGTTTGTAAGTTACTCAGGGCAGCGGCAGGGCATGCGAATGTTATTCCGCTTCTGCTGGTGGAACACAGAGGGGGCGCCTACCCGGGAAATGTTTTAGAATTAAAAGTAGAAATGGTGACTTTTTGTGACTTTTCTAATGTTATGCTTCATTGGGCTAGAACACATAACACAAACTATCAGTCGGTCCAGATATTTACCTTCATTGGGAATGTCAGCCTGGACTACACATTCTAAATTAGGTCGATATTTTGCATACAAGTCATAGTATACAACTATCTACCTTTTTAGCGGTCAGTGGTTAAAATTATTTATTCAAGGAAAATAACTATTGACCGAAAGCAGGAAAGTATTGACCGAAACGCAGTCGAGGTTAATAATAATGAACACTGTTGCTTTACGCAATGAACAGTTCATGGCGAAATTTAATGTACCTATTTGTAACCCCCTCATGTTTTTCAATATTTAGGATTTGGTTTCCAATATTACTCAGCACATTATCTGAGTATGCCACGCTGCGCGGCTGTTTGTAATTATATTTTGAGAAACTATTTGTTGAT
This sequence comes from Panopea generosa, assembly GCA_029582155.1. Lineage (NCBI taxonomy): Eukaryota > Metazoa > Mollusca > Bivalvia > Adapedonta > Hiatellidae > Panopea > Panopea generosa. The sequence continues at coordinate 19,277,584 of CM055906.1, forward strand.
GTTGCAAACTCATATTATTTTCATATAACCTTTTCATGTTGTTACTCTGCAAAGATATACTAAATTCAATTATTCATTCACTCATTCCTCACTCCGTGCACATATTTAAAAGTGTAAAAGACAATAGGAAGTGTCTTCCGATCCCTGTATCAACGTTCGACAGCGAGTCACGTGGTACCCTTGTATCTTTGATACCATTCTTATAATCACCGGAGTTTGATATGAAAATTCCATATTGGTGTTTATATTTATTATTGAACATGCCTTGTTTTTTCACCTCTTTTATTCATTTTTTCATAGTATATATGTGTTATTGTCAGTCACTTCACCTATTAATTATTATATTTTATTACTTTGATATTGCAAAATTTAAACCCAATATGTAATTATGTGGGATATTTCATGGTTAAGGTGAGATTACAAAATCTTAGTCCTTATGTACTTGTCAAAATGGGAATACTTCAGAGGTCACTTTTGATATACAACACTGTCAAAAGTTATATTAATAAATCATGACCATTTAGCGGAAGTAACTGGGTTTAATTCTCAAGCTACCAGCTTTAAAAGGCAGATGCGTTTTTACTTCAGGGGGACAGTTTACTTTGGGAAGGCCACGTGTGAAGTCGTGTAAGAATTTAGGGTAGTTTACTTAGGGCTGGCGAGATGTTAAGTCAAGTTGAATTTAGGGAGATTACTTTGGAGGAGGAGGAGGGGGGGGGGGGGGGGGGGGGGGGCTAGTTGCATGGTTTGATTGAGACAATGGTTGATGTTTAAGTAGGAACTGAAACTAAAAATGGGAACATAATTTGAATTACATGCTTGTATATATATTTTAGAAACTGTACTTAAATATATATAATAGTAATCTTATAGATCACATGTGCGCCGTTTATACTCTACACAAGAATCAATCTTTAGCATTGTGTGCTAATGTTTCTTTGTTGTATTATGCCGATCATAAATAAAGATTTATGTCATAATGTCAATGTCTGTTGTCTGTTTCCCTAGACAAACTGTAAATTATTGAATAAAAAAGAGTACTTCTTTTTATTAGTTCGCCGGGACGAAGTCCAAGGAGAGCTATTGTCATGACCCCGTCGTCGTCGGCGGCGTCGTCTGTAGACACCCAGGTTAAACTTTTGGGTTTAAGTTTCAGTTATCTATGCAACCACTAATTGGATGTCAATGAAACTTTGCATGTGTGTTGACCATCATCAATGGAATACACAGAGACAAGAACCATAACTCTGGATTGCAATTTGGCACAGTTATGGCCCTTTTTGGACTTAGACACCCAGGTTAAACTTTGCGTTTAGTTGCGTTTAAGTTTAAGATATCTATGCAACCGCTCATTGGATGTGGATGAAACTTCACATATGTGTTCACCATCATCCATGGAACACAAAGAGACAAGAACCATAACTTTGGATTGCTTTTTGGCACAGTTATGGCCCTTTTTGGACTTAGACACCCAGGTTAAACTTTGAGATTAGTTGCGTTTAAGTTTAAGATATCTATGCAACCGCTCATTGGATGTGAATTTACCTTCACATGTGTGTTCACCATCATCAATGGAACACACAGAGACAATAATCATAACTCTGGGTTGCATTTTGGCACAGTTATGGCCCTTTTTCGACTTATTTTTTCAGGTTAATGTTTTTTATCAGGTTAGATATCTATGCAACCACTCATTGGATATGAATGAAACTTCGCATGTGTTAACCATCATCATTGAAACACACAGAGACAATAACCATAACTCTGGGTTGCATTTTGGAAGAGTTATGGCCCTTTAAGACTTAAATTTTTGTTTGTAGACACCCAGGTTATACTTTTGCGTTTAGATGCGTTTAAGTTTTGGTGTTTGCCTCCAATCTCAATCTTTGCATTAGTGGTGAGTTTATCCCATCGGCGATCTTTGTTGTCTTCTGACAACTCTTGTTTTAAACCTCTGTTTAAACATTTAATTCTTTGTACCTATACACTGTAGATGCTACTGATCAGGCCGAGATCACTCGTGTGTAACAGGACAAATACTATTTTCATCCAATAGTTTAAAGTACTGTAGGACCTCTGTTTTCTTCGTTTGCCACCCACACCCCTCTCCCCGTGGCATATATTTTACAGTTCTTTAATACACCTTGAGATAGTGTCGAAAATCACTGGAAGTCTGGAAGTTGACAAGGGGTGAATATTGATCAACCTAAGCAAGCTACTGGAATGTAAGGACATATAGAGTTTTTTCTAATTCCTTGGCTGGATCGACAGTTGCTTTACTGAAAGAATACATCGAAATAGTGACGATAAGAGAAAAAAATGATATTTTTATGCCTCCCCCAAAAAAATTTTTGGGGTGTCATATATTAATCGCAACGTCCGTCTGTCTGTCCTTCCGTCCGGTATTTCGTTTCCGGCCTGTATAGATGGATTTTGTTGATACTTGGTACAAATGATCAACATAACATGACAACGTGTTGCGAGTAAGACCAACACCCGTCCTTCAAAGGTCAAGGTCACAATTTGAGTTTGTTTGAATACACTTGAGTCTGTGAGATTTCGTGTCCGGCCTGTAACTTTGTCATGCATAGATGTGTTTTAATGATACTTGCTACAAATGATCAACATAACATGACGACGTGTTGCGAGTAAGACCCACACATGTAACTCAAAGGTCAAGGTCACTGTTTGAGTTTGTTTGACAACACTTCGAGTTTGTGTGAGATTTCGTGTCCGGCCTGTAACTTTGTCATGCATAGATGGATTTTTATAAATACTTGTTATAAATGATCAACATAACATGACGACGTGTTGCACTAAATACCTTCACTCCCACTTCAAAGGTCAAGGTCAGGTCATACGTTTAGTATGTATGGCAACACTTTAAATCTTTTTGAGATTTCAAGTCCGTCCTTCAACTTTATCATACATGGATGGATTTCAAAAACACTTGGCTCAATTTATCAACAATTGATCTGTAACTTTGTCTTACATTTAGGGATTTTAAAATAGCTTGACACAAGTGATCAGCATGTCATGATGATGTTTCAGCAGCATTTAACTGTTGAAATACCAAGATCATTACATCAGATGTCAAGGTCAATGTTACACAAAGGTTAAGGTCACGCCTTAATGTAAAAAACATGAAATTGCATGTTTAGTCTGAAACATCAGTCCATTACTCTTTATATTCATGGATACATCGCTACCTATTATAACATAATTTTATTGTTATTTTTCAACGACTATTTAGGGGGGGGGGGGGGGGGGGGGGGGGCATGCGACACTTACCAGTGACACTTTTTGTTTTTTTCTTCTATTACTTCCAGAAATCGATATCCGATTATTATGGGAAGATTCGTTCATGCTTTCACAGTACCTTGCCCGAATAAGAAACTGCATGCGTGCGTTTGGAACTGGACAAAACCCCACCGGGAATCTAACCGGGGGCCTCTAGGTCTTGGAGCAAGCATGCTAGACCACCGCAACTTCTAAAAAAATTGCTGAGTATATAAAGGCATGAAATTCTTTCACCAGTGTTTTATACTTCTCGATGTCATCATCTTTATGAACCAGTTATAAAAGCGCTACCACACATAAGTACCCTGGTGTGTACACTTTTCATGATACCCAATCAATCAACATCCTACAGGCGCTGGATAAATCGCTTCTAGAAATACATGCATCAACTAAATCTTTAATTGTAAATGAGAAGTAAACAAACATATGTATAAGTATTTAGTTGCCTGTGGATCGAACACGAACGGATCCCCTGCAACTGAACTACCACTGATCTATACATTGATATCACCCGAATTGAAACGGCAGCACATTCTATGCCTGTTCAGCATTGTACTTCAATGCTTACCAAACACTGGTGTTATTCAGTTTTCGCTGAAACTACTGATAAATCAATGTGTAACCGCAGCGGTGATCTTGAAGTAGAGCGTCCGCCTCACACGCAGAATGTCGTGGGTTCGATCCCCGACCATGGTATACCAAACACTTGAAAAAAAAATTAGTACTAGAAGCTTCCTCGCTTGGCGCTCAGCATTAAGAGGATATTTCTAGATCTATTCGACTGAACCTTTGATAAGATTGCAATAACTCTGGTCATACAGTAATCGTAACTTTGGTCGAAGCAGTTTTTCTTAGGCTCTGGTAAGACGTGAAGATTCTGTGTAGAATTGCTTCTCACATGTATGTGAAAGAATACTGCCTAATTGATAGATAAATGTAAAATATGATCACTATGCTGTCCGAACACCCACGCACTACTTGGATTAACTGATATACGGTGCCCAGAGTCCTATGTTCACTGAATATATGTTTGGGTGATCTTTATAACATGTACACTCTTGTATGTCTTGTGTGCGTACAACACGGACTTTAATAACACACCGACCTGCATTTTCACAAGTGTCATGGATTTATAAATGCGTTATGTAAACGTAGGTAAATATGCGAGATAAGATAAAGTTAAAATAATAATTTCATACGATACATACTGTATAACGTAAAAGATAACATGTAATCACCCAGACCTGTTTAAGTAGACACGAGCGGGTATAATCCATACACTAAATTCACATTTAATAAAACACACTCTTAAAATGATGCATCTGAACAGACACATTAAAACAGAGAAAACTACTTAGGATTAGAAAACACAATTAGTTTTTCATCATTTTAGGTCAACTGGTAAAAGATCAGAACAGAAGGGTTTATGCGATGGCGCGTTGTCCCTCGATTTAAAACTCAAGATGGCCGCCTAACTAAAAGTAACAAAACACTTAAAAGATATTTTTCTATACATGTTGTAAGATTGCCAGCTACTTGTGGAAGGTACGGTGATTCTACTCGGATTCAGCTTCCTACATCAATGGAACTGAATAGACTATATATAACATGGAAGGTGTTGGAAATGGTGTTAAACCTTTACTCCATAGATACGCAATTTTCCCGCACCAATCAAAGAAGGCCTTTGAAAACAGTACAGGAAGAGTTCATAACACTTCCTGCACTGTTTTCCACTCTGTCAGTTAATATAAACATAATTCACCCAATCACTCAAAAGCCTTCTATATAAGGTGTCCGAAGGCGTCTATATGAAGTAAAGGGTTAAAAACCCCATTTAAAAAATAAGAAAAAATGAAATAAATATACTGAAATGCTATGTAAATACAATATCAGTCTTTAAATAAAAGAATTATTTTTTCTATATAAAATTTTAAAGAAATATTCTTAAAACATTTTTATTAAACGAATAAGATGATCGATGTATTAAACCGGTTAATAAGTATCACTTTAGGATCGAAATGCATACTGCAATTCTAAAATTATAAGTTTTCAAAACGGGACCATGTTGCTACTTTAAAGGGAACATATCAGGGTTTTTCAACATGTTAGAATTGACAAAAACATTTTGTCCAATATATCATGCCTACACTGATATACTCACTAATCCTGTATTGCCAAAAGGATATCTATTTGAACATACGGAACTATTACATGTATGATAAAAAGGGATTAGACCTACTTCGTCGTTAGCACGGTGCCTTTTGTTGTGTTAAGTTTTAATCTTCCGTGTTCATAGTGTAGTATGAAATAAAGCTTTCAGTGTACTGCGCAGTTACCTACGTGCTCGATGCATGGAACGTAATAAATTGTTTACAAATACATTTTAATGATATTTATAACATGCAAAATGTCACCACTTGTTTACTAAGCAGTATGTTGACAACCTATAGGCCTATATAATAGATACTTACTTACAGGGAAAGAAGACATTGTTTCAGTCGAATTTCATTCATGTTCACACATCAACCCAATCTTAACCTGTAACCTTTAAACTTCATCCAGATGAAAATAACAATCTCCAAGTACTACTAGATTTATATCGAACTTCAGATTTAAGAAATTATTATCATTTTTTACAAAACAAGTGAAGTCAATCTTGTTTTGAAAATATGAGAAATGCAAAATGATTATCAGTTTTTTAAACAAGATCTATCATACCGAAATATTTTTGTAATGTTACATATAACCAAAAATACTCAAAACATGATGCCTTTGAGCCAGTAGCAAGAGTGACGCCCCTTTCTAAATAGAAAAATACACCAAGGGTCTTCATAAAAACTAGGGTATTCTGATTTCAAATATAATAAATAAAACTAGAAAAAAATTGGTTAAAATTCATCAAACCTGCAGTGTTCCTTTCAACTCAGTACCGTGGTCAGTGTCACTACAGTGACCAGTGTGTGATCTTCCTTGATGTTTAGAGTAACTATTTCTGAGCATAATTATCTCATATAATATATGTACCCACTCAGAGTAATAACTGCATGAATTACGGTGTCGTATGTGGCAGCGATTTTCATGGTACGTTGGTGAAACTGATCTATTACAATTTTACAATATTCTAGAACTGGAAGACACTTATAAAATAAGAAAAATCTTTTATTACATTTGTTGGTTGTTAAAACAAATAAGTAAAACAGTGAGAATCTTGTATCAAAGGGAGACAATTCAGTTGGCACAGATATTAATTAAGTCTAACAAGAGTAGTCTGTACACAATATTCATCCAAAGCCATTTCACGGGGCCCCGGAACCTATTATCTCTCGAATCAGGTATATAAACGCTCAATGAACATGCAGGGAATTCTATGTCTGTCCCACAATTCATAGCAATTGAACGCTTAACTAAACTATGACGTCATTCAAACTTTCAGTACGAATTAGAGACAAACACTCGATATGCAAAGTGCAATAACCATTCGCGTGTCTGATTGGGTAAGTATGATAAATGAAGTAGGATCCGTTCTCATATGCGCGTCAATGTCCTATCACAATTACACTATATTCGTTTTATAACGATATTCAATACATAGCGAACATATTGGTTGATATTCTTAAATAACCTAAGTCATGCCTTTCTTCAGCAATTCCGCGATTTATTTTCCTTGTGAAAATGAAATCCATTATTATTTATTAAGTTTCGTACTGTTTCTAATATAAAAAATACTGCTTTTTTTTAACAAAAAAAACATGAAAGTTTTGTATCTCACGTAGCTTTTTACTTTAGTCGGTTTGTAAAAACAAGTATCTTTCGAGGCTCAGTCAGTGTTTCAACATCACACATAAATAGCACAGAAAGCAGGACTTTCTATATATAATCATTCCTTACATTATTACAACTGTCATTCAAACTTTGATAAATTCTATTAACACATATGCACGCTTCTAAACATAGTTCAAACACGTTTCCCATTTTTGTATAACTGTTCCTACTTAAAACCTAACTATCATCACGATCAAACCATGCATCTTAACACTGCTGCATCCCAAAGTATTCTGCATAACCTTTAACTCGTCTTAACATCTCGTATCCCGAAGTAATACCGAGCTTAAAAACCTTGTAAAAACACTCTTCCAATTAAGGTGACAGCTAATTTATCTCCCCCTCCCCCATATTGATGCGCACATGGGCGTACATATGCTGGCCATAAAACATGTAAACATGTCTATCCTTAGCCCTATGTTCGCTATTGTTGACAGTGTGTCATTTATCAGAAGTTCAAACTAATTAGGACCTCCCAGATTAATGACTTAATGCATATAGAATATGTCACACCAGTATTAATACAATAATTAATAAGAGACTGACTATAATACATTAGCTCAGTCGCCAGCGCGTCTAACCATGAATCAAGGGACCGTGAGCTCGAATCTTCACCCGGCAACAATCTCTATGATGATTGATATACGACATTACATATATCACGGCTGATTCAAGTGGGAATAATATCAATGACTTGAAGAAATGGAGATGAGTACTGATTAACCTTCCATGAACCCAGGAAAGAGTGGTTTGGTTAAATGATCGTCTGTTAGCCCTCGACGTCATTAAATGACGCTTACTATTCGAACAAACATAGAATTATATTTGGACAAAAATTGAAAGAAGTCGTAAAAAGGGTGCCAATAAAAGTGGACTCTTTCAAAAAACATTGTCTTTTGTAATATTCACATAATTAATTTCCTTTTCGAACTTAAGCGTTAAACTATGCCTATAACTGCCAATCGAGATGACCGGTAGATTTCCCATTATTTATTCTAGATCAAGTGATTATATATGTTCGAGGGTCTCTTGGAAGATTGCCTTAATCAAATAGGTTCTCCTATCAAACAATTATTATTTTCATATTATAATTATGGTATTGTAAATTTGTTCGCTTACATTTGCACAAATCAGCTATGATTGATTGAATACTACAGGGTATACATGCCACCCAACTGTGAACTACATGGTATACATGCCACCCAACTGTTTACTACAGTGTATACATGCCACCAACTGTATAATACAAAGTATACATGCCACCCAACTGTATACTATAGGGTATACATGACACCCAACTGTATACTAAAGGGTATACATGCCACCCAAAAGTATACTACAGGGTATACATGACATTCAACTGTATACTACAGGGTATACATGACACCAACTGTATATTACAGGGTATACATGCCACCCAGTATACTACAGGGTATGCACGACACCCAGCTGTATACTATAGGGTATATATGACACCCAACTGTATACTACATGGTATACATGCCACCCAACTGTATACTAAAGGGTATACATGCCACCGAAATGTATACTACAGGGTATACATGACATTCAACTGTATACTACAGGGTATACATGACACCCAACTGTATACTACAGGGTATACATGCCACCCAGTATACTATAGGGTATGCACGACACCCAACTGTATACTACTGGGTGTACGTGACACCAAACTGTAAACTACAGGGTAAACATGACAACCAACTGTATACTGCAGGGTATACATGCCACCCAGTATTCTACAGGGCATACATGCAACCCAGTATTCTACAGGGTATACATGCCACACAACTGTATGCTACAAGGTATAAATGTTCTCCAACTGTATCTACAGGGTATATATGCCACCCAACTGTATTCTACAGGGTAAACATGACACCCAACAGTATACTACAGGGTATACATGACACCCAACTGTATACTTTATGGTATACATGCTACCCATCTGTATATTACAGGGTATACATGCCATCCAAATGTATACTACAGAGTATACATGACATCCAATTTTATACTACAGGGTATACTTGACATCCAACTGTATATTACAGGGTAAAATTGACAACCAACTGTATACTGCAGGGTATACATGCCACGCAGTATTCTACAGGGTATACATGGCACCCAACTATACTACAGGATATAAAGCCACCCAGCTGTATACTACAGGGTGTACATGACACCCAAATATATTACTACAGAGTATACATGTCAACTTACTGTATACTACTGGGTATACATGCCACCAAACTGTACTCTAGCGGGTTTACATGCCACTCAGTATACTACAGGATATACATGACACCAAACTGTATACTGCAGGGTATATATGCCACCCAACTGTATTCGACAGGATATACATGCCACCAAGTGTACTACAGGGTATATATGACACCCAACTGTATAATACAGGGTATACATGCCACCCAACTGTATACTACATGATATACATGACACCCAAATATACTACAGGGTATACATGCCACCCAACTGTATACTACATGGTTACCATGCCACCCAACTGTATACTACAGGGTATACATTACACCCAACTGTATACTACATGGTATACATGACACCAAACTGTATACTACAGGGTATACATGACACCCAACTGTATACTACAGGGTATACATGCCACCCAGTATACTACAAGGTATACATGACATCAAACTATAGGGTATACATGACATCCATTATGCTACAGGGTATACATGACACCCAAATGTATACTACAGGGTATACAAGTCACCAAACTGTATACTACATTGTATACATGACATCCAATTGTATACTACAGGTTATACATGACATCCAACTGTATACTACATGTTATACATGACATCCAACTGTATACTACAGAGTAAACATGTCACCCAACTGTATACTACAGGGTAAACATGCCACCAAACTGTAAACAACAGACAGGGTATAAATGACACCCAACTGTATACTACAGGGAATACATGACAACCAACTGTATACTACATGTTATACATGTCACCCAGTATTTTACAGGGTATACACGCCACCCAACTGTATACTACAGCGTGTAAATGACATCAAACTGTATACTACAGTGTATATATGCCACCCAACTGTATACTACAGTGTATACATGACACCCAACTGTATACTACAGAGAATACATGACATCCAACTGTATACTACAGGGTATACATGCCACCAAACTGTATACTTCAGGGTAAACATGCCACCCAACTCTATTCTACAGGGTTTACATGCCACCCAACTGTTTACTACAGGGTATAAATGACATCTAATTGTATACTACAGGGTATATATGCCACCCCACTGTATACTACAGTGTATACATGTCACCCAACTGTATACTACAGGGAATACATGACATCCAACTGTATAATACAGGGTTTACATGCCACTCAACTGTATACTTCAGGGTATACATGCCACCCAACTGTATACTACAGGGTATACATGCCACCCAACTGTATACTTCAGGGTATACATGTCACCCAACTGTATTCTACAGGGTATACATGCCACTCAGTATACTACAGGTTAAACATGACACCCAACTGTTTACTACAGGATATACATGACACCCAAGTATACTACAGGGTATACATTACACTCAACTGTATACTACAGAGTATACATGACGCCCAAGTATACTATAGGGTATACATGACACCTATGTATACTACAGGGTATACATTGCACCCAACTGTATACTGCAGGGTATACATGACACTCAAGTATACTACAGGGTATATATGACACTCAACTGTATACTACAGGGTAAACATGCAACCCAATTGTATTGACGAAGAAAGGCCGCAGCGCAGTTTGTGTAGAATCACTATTCCTCTGCAAGAAACTGACACACATTCTCACATAAAGTCTTTATATCGAGTGGGACTCAATCCCAAGGTATCAACAACGAGAGACAAGTGGTATTGGGACACTACATTAGACAATTCGTCCTCCGAGGAACCCTTTGAGCTAGATAGGAAATAGAGAATACTAGGCGAAGGCCTTTCCCTTCAAAGTTTATAAGGCGAGACTTGGAAAACGGCACAATGGCTCGGCTGTGTAGGGAAGGGGGATAACCTTGAATTTATTCTATGTATCCTGTAGAAATAAACAAGTAACATATTGATCAAACAGAGAATTGAACTAGCAGAATCAAGCTTCTAATTATTAATAAGAAATAACAATCAAGTCTGTTTATTTATTATATATTATAATAAATGATTAAACATAAGAAAATAATTTTTTTGTGATAACATATTCATCATACTTGACAAGTTAAAATAAATATAATTATTATTGATGTCATAATCTAAGTCTAAATGTATTTGGTCACCCCTTTATGTTTAATTAGGCCTAAAAAAAAAAGGTTTGTTTCCTGTTACATGCCCAAAAAAATATGGGTCGGTAGGTAGGGATTTTTTTTTTTTTTGTCGTTACCACACTCCTTTATTAAATGGAACATCAAAATGAATGAGTTTGTTAGTTTCTATTACATGATTATATATGTCATTTTGGGGGTAGTGGTGTGAAAGTAATATATCTTTTAAATAGTACTCAATTTCAGATATGAATCTGAAATCTGAAGTGGCTATAATAAACCGAGGAAGATGTTTGATATAGGCTATACTGTCTTCGCAAAAATTATACCGTGCACCGTTTCTGTGAGTCTATATCGTCTAGGCGTATGCAGTGATTATTTTATAATGAGATTACGAGCGTCTAAACGACACAGTGCGCCGGTGCGTAAGAATTACTTCGTTGTGAAAATCACCAAAAAGAGCTCGAAATCCGATGCCGATTTTTTGGACATAAAACTTTTGAGTCGGCAGTTAAAATATAGGGTCGGTCGGGTAACCGGAAACAAACAGCTTTTTTTTTTTAGGCCTTATGACAAGTGAGAGGATACAAGATAAGATCAGATACATATTTTGGAATACAGTAAAACCTGTGTTAGCAGTCACCTCTATTGAACAGCCACTTGTCCTAAGAAGCCATATTTGCCCATTCATATGTTTTCAGAGCATATTAACATGTGTTGAGCGACAACGTGTCTTAAAATGCCGCTTTTGTCCCTTCACTTCACTTGCTTCTTTAAAGGGAATATATCAGGATTTTCCAAATTTGAAAAAAGTATTTTTAACCAATATACCATGCCTGTGTATACTCACTGGCACCGCATCTATTTAAACAAGTTATATATTGAAAATGGCTTTCTTAACTTGGGCTGAGCGCCTAGTTTAGACTAAAATATATTTCTTGCTTAAATTTGCGACGTTTTAAATGAGTCGCGTGATTTCATTTTGATTTCAGTTTAATCAGTTATACAGGTTGACAGTTAGTAAAAAATGTTTATTTTAGACAGAGTCAGATCGACGATACGACGGTTGTCAAACAGTATTAAGTTCTGTCTATTTTTAGAATGGGGATTACGTTTCACGTTTACCACTCTAGTTTACATATCGATTTTGTCATGTTTCGCGGGAATTTGACATACTTAACTATTCGGTTTATATTTATTAATGATAATGTCATTCTTTTTATCCATTTAGATAATTATTCTATTTTTAAGAGATTTATTTTGTTTTAGCCTGATACACTCCCTTAAAAGACATTTATTGTGTTTTATCCTGATACACTCCCTTTAAAGACATTTATTGTGTTTTATCCTGATACACTCCCTTTAAAGACATTTTTGAATTTACCACTTTAAACGATTCACAACATCTATATAAAACAAATCATAATAAATTATAAACCTTTCAAATCAAATAAGAAATATTAGAGACAGAAACATAATACACTTGGGTATATGCTTGATAACCATTGAAAATAGCATGTTTATATATAAAATATTCGACACTAGCTTAGTTTAAGCATATTTTATTGGCATATAAACACACTGCATCATAAATTGTACAGCTATTAATCATACATGACTATAGGCAAAAGGGTCTGGCCACAAATGATCTCAACATTATATACGGTAATCCCCTTAACCAAATGAATACAATATACACTTTGTTTTAACTATATAAACATCCTTCTTCTTCTTTAATCATTGATCATTTTTGGCACTGTACTTCACAATACTTAAACAGTACCAAAACCTATTTTATGATTTTATAAATAAGACGGAATTGTTATATATGTGTAGTTAAATTATGAACGTTTTTTTATTAATTTAGTATTGTTGAATATTTTACATATATATATACATTTTTTGGTTCGAAAGTATACAACATAATTCATCATCATCGCTACACGATTTGAACTTCTTTAAAACACTAAGTTTTACCATTTCTATCGATACCACATATCGAATGGTATACTACAAAAGGCAATGTAGTAATACATGTGTATCATTTTCAACTTCATCTTTATAATAGAAAACACAATCGTTCATACATTTCGCTTCGCTGTCTATACCTTCCAGTTTCTATGGCTTTTGGAGACCAACCACTTCTAAATGTTTCCAAAGCACCGCTATCGCGTTTAATGTATGCTAATGTACTGTGTAATACGAGCATATTTAAACTGTTCGTACACGTCAGTCTCAAGTTGTTTTCCTTTATTACCTCTTTTGCAAATCTCAATATCTAAATGCCACTTTATGACGTCATTCGCAGTCATTGGTAGTATGTGTATTTTGTTAATACATAGTAACACATTTGTTTGCGTTTACATACATGTTACAATATCTGTCTAGTAAGTTAAATATATCTTAAATATGTCTAATACTTAAGCTGTAAACCAGAGTGAATTATAAATGGTATAAGAGCTGATTGTAAGAGGTATGCATTTTAAAAATGTTCTGCTAGCTTCAACACGTGTAGAAACATAGAAACACGGAATAACTCGATCTAAAATACCACGCTCATTTTGTTGGTTGTTTTACATTCTTTACATATGCACAGAAGGTATATCTGTTAGAAATTTTGTTTTACATATGCGCGGTTACACAGAGCGATGTACTCGTCCGCTGGTACCGTTTACATATACTCACCCTAATGGCTTTGCTATGTGTTATATGGAAAAATACGAGAAGTAAGGTAAATACACAACTTAAAAACATAAACGTATCGTTCTGTTCTATATCATAGAAACTTGCAGCTCAACTATAATTCTCCCATGCTGAAGTTGGCGATGGCCGACGTTGCTCCAGAATCGAAGCCAACAATGTCCAACATGCCGTAGTCATCGGGGTCTGCAATAGAAAACCCGTTGGATGCCATTCCGACGACGATTAACTTTGCTTCTGGATTCTTCATTTTTACTCGATAATCTTGCAATGCCTTTGCCGGGGGAATCTTTCCGTACCAGGTCTCGTTGTCCGTGTACACAACAAAAACATCATACGCCTTATTATGTTCTTCCGCGTAGATCATTGGCAGGGCGCAATCGGTTCCTCCGAACGGCAGCCCTGACGTTTTACTAATGACGCTTTCTAAATCGTCTTCTTTGGTAATGTTTACCGGCGTCAGCTTGTCTGAGAAGGCAATTACGTCGGATATCGTCTCCGTCCTCGCTGTGACCATCATCATAGCAGCAGCTGCTTGCCGGCACGTGATGCTTGAACTTCCTATACACGGTACATCCATCGAGCCACTAACATCGATCGCAAGCAAGTATCTTTTATTTGTCGGTTTGACGGCTTTGAATGCAAGGTAAAATGCTTTATCCAAGGCATCGGCAATGTTCGGGTTGGGAAGCCAATGAAGTTTTCCCTTTTCCCCATGTCCCAGTTTGTAAGTAGTCAGTGCTAATAAGATGTTAAAAGGATGGACACGGTGTGATTTTAGAGCTTCTTCGTCCGCCATTTTCTTTAAAATCGCGTTCTCAACCAA
Source organism: Panopea generosa (assembly GCA_029582155.1). Lineage (NCBI taxonomy): Eukaryota > Metazoa > Mollusca > Bivalvia > Adapedonta > Hiatellidae > Panopea > Panopea generosa. Next base: position 19,292,589 of record CM055906.1, read on the forward strand.
TGATCCCACAGAGCAAATACCCAGCTGTGTCATCTTGCCAAGATTTCTGACTACTGCTGTCATCTGGATAGTTTCCATCAAGGCCTCCCAAACTTTTTTGGAGTTCAGCAATTGCGTCGTCAGATGTTCCCGTTCTAGTTGGTATTTCCTGATCAGCTTCACCATCCTGTCTTCGTCAGTACACCGCTTGGCTTCATCTGCCGCTTTCAGGTATTCTACTAATTCAATAACGCTTTCATTGGCTCCCATTTGTTCATCAGCAAGGTTCTTTGCTTCAACAAACCCTTTAATAATATAGCGCACAACCACTTTCAGTCCATCCAGCTTATGCATCCCTTCTTCTGTGTCGTCGCTTTTCAAACCGCCAAGGTTAATGTGTGACAGTCGAAAGAGATCAACATGTGACCATTGCTCTCGTCTCTTGTATTTCGTGACGAGTCGTCCCAACGCGCGTGGATTCTTGGCTTTGTTCATGTACCAATTAATGACTGCTCGCTTGTGGGCTCGCCCCCAGCCAGTTCCGGAACTCATTTCCTCACAGTATTTGATGAACAGAAACAGGTGCGTGGGAATACGACATATGTCATTTAAGGCATCATATGCGGCTTCCTTCGTTTCCTTGTCGTTACTGCGGGCACATATTGCGAGAGCGAACATAGTTGGGTCCTGCTTTGTAGCTCTCCCAGACAAGCTTATGTCTTTTATCATTTTGACAACATCCTTCCCTTTCCTATCACCGATCAATCTGTAAAACAATTATTAATATTATTATTATCATTATTATAATTATCATTTTTATAATATACTGGTAAGTTGAATCATACATATATATGAAATCGACCTAGTATTTATTTGTACATGTATTAAAATAATTAGACAAATGGCATTCTGACACTATATCCTCAGCAGTTTATACAAAGGACATTCTGACATTATATCCTTAGCAGTTTATACAAAGTACATTCTGACGCAATATCCTTCCTGTCTATACAAAGGACATTCTGACGCAATATCCTTCCTGTCTATACAAAGGACATTCTGACACTATATCCTCAGCAGTTTATACAAAGGACATTCTGACACTATATCCTCAGCAGTTTATACAAAGGACATTCGACGCAATATCCTTGCCTGTCTATACAAACAACATTCTGAAACAATATTCTTACTGTATAAACAAAGGACATTCTGACGCAATATCCTTCCTGTCTATACAAACAACATTCTGACGCAATATCCTTCCTGTCTATGGAAAGGACATTCTGACGCAATATCCTTCCTGTCTATACAAACAACATTCTGACGCAATATCATTCCTGTCTATACAAACGAGATTCTGACGCAATATCCTTCCTGTCTATACAAAGGACATTCTGACAATATATCCTCACAACCTGTCTATACAAAGGGCATTCTGACACTTTATCCTCACCAGTGTATACAAAGGGCATTCTGACACTATATCATCGCCTGTCTATACAAAGGACATTCTGACACTATATCGTCACCTGTCTATACAAATAACCTTCTAACACTTTACCCTCACAAATATATACAATGGACATTCTGACACAATATCCTCAGATGTCTATTCAAATGATATTCTGACACTATATCCTACCTGTATATAGAAAGGACATTCTGACACTTTATCCTCACCTGTCTATACAAAGGACATTCTGACACGATATCCTCACCAGTATATATAAAAGGCATTCTTACACTTTATCCTCAACTATCTATACAAAGGACATTCTGACATTATATCCTCACCTGTCTATACACAGGACATTCTGACCTTATATCAACATCTGTCTATACAAAGGGCATTCTGACATTATATCCTCACCTGTATGTACAAATGGCACTCTAACACGTAATCCTCAGCTGTCTATACAAAAAACATTCTGACACTATATCCTCAGCTGTCTATACAAAGGGCATTATGACACTATATCATCACCTGTCTATACAAAGGGCATTATGACACTATATCATCACCTGTCTATACAAAAGGTATTAACACTATATTCTCACCTATATATATAAAGGACATTGTGACACTTTATCCTTACATGTCTATACAAAGGGCATTATGACACTATATTCTCACCTGTCTATACAAAGGACATTCTGAAACTATATTCTCACCTGTTGATACAAAATACATTCTGATGCTTTATCCTAAACTGTCTATACAAAGGGCATTCTGACACTATTTCCTCACCTGTCTATACAAAGCACATTCTAACACTATATTCTCAGCAGTCTACACAAAGAACATTCTGACACTATATCCTCAGCAATCTATACAAAGGACATTCTGACACTATTTCCTCACCTGTCTATACAAAGGACATCTAACACTTTATCCTCAGCAGTCTATACAAAGAACATTCTGACACTATATCCTCAGCAATCTATAAAAAGGACATTCTGACACTATTTCCTCACCTGTCTATACAAAGGACATCTAACACTTTATCCTCAGCTGTCTATACAAAGGACATCTGGCACTTTATGCTCAGCAGTCTATACAAAGGACATTCTGACCTCAAATGTGTATAAAAGGGCATTCTTACACTATATACTCAGCAATCTATACAAAGGGTATTCTGACACTATATCCTCACTTGTCTATACAAAGGGCATTCTGACACTATATCCTCACCTGTCTATACAAAGGACTTTCTGACACTATACCATCAGCAGTCTATACAAAGGACATTCTGACACTATATCCTCACCTGTTTATACAAATACATTCTGATGCTTTATCGTAAACTGTCTATACAAAGGGCATTCTGACACTATTTCCTCACCTGTCTATACAAAAAACATTCTGACACTATATCTTCACCTGTCTATACAAAGGACATCTGACACTTTATCCTCAGCTGTCTATTCAAAGGACATCTGACAATTTATCCTCAGCTGTCTATACAAAGGACATTCTAACACTATAACCTCAAATGTGTATACAAAGGGCATTCTTACACTACATACTCAGCAGTCCATACAAAAGGCATTCTGACACTTTATCCTCACCTGTCTAAACAAAGGACATTCTGACACTATACTATCAGCAGTCTATACAAAGGACATTCTGACACTATATCCTCACCTGTTGATACAAAATACATTCTGATGCTTTATCCTAAACTCACTATACAAAGGGCATTCCGACACTATTTCGTCACCTGTCTATACAAAGGACATTCTAACACTATATCCTCAGCAGTCTATACAAAAGACATTCTGACACTATATCCTCAGCAGTCTATACAAAAGACATTCTGACACTATATCCTCATCTGTCTATACAAAGGACATCTGACACTTTATCCTCAGCTGTCTATACAAAGGACATCTGACACTTTATCCTCAGCTGTCTATACAAAGGACATTCTATCACTATAACTTCAAATGTGTATACAAAGGGCATTCTTATACTATATACTCAGCAGTCCATACAAAAGGCATTCTGACACTTTATCCTCACCTGTCTAAACAAAGGACATTCTGACTATATCATCACCTGTCTATACAGAGGACATACTGACACTAAATCATCACCTGTCTATTCAAAGGACATTCTGGCACTATATCCTCAGCTGTCTATACAAAGGACATTCTGACACTATATCCTCACTTGTCTATACAAAGAATATTCTGACACTATATCCTCACCTGTCTATACAAAGGACTTTCTGACACTATATCATCAGAGGCTATACAAAAGACATTCTGACACTATAACCTCAACTGTTTATACAAAGGGCATTCTTACACTATATCCTCAGCAGTCCATACAAAGGCATTCTGACACGTTATCCTCACCTGTCTAAACAAAGGACATTCTGACACTATATCATCACCTGTCTATACAAACGACATTCTGACACTATATCTTCATCTGTCTATACAAAGGACATACTGACACTAAATCATCACCTGTCTATTCAAAGGACATTCTGGCACTATATCCTCACCTGTCTATACAAAGGACATTCTAACACGATATCCTCACCTGTCTATACAAAGGACATTCTGACACTATATCCTCACTTGTCTATACAAAGGACTTTCTGACACTATATCATCAGCAGTCTATACAAAGGACATTCTGACACTATAACCTCAACTGTTTATACAAAGGGCATTCTGATACTATATCCTCAGCTGCCTATACAAAGGATATTCTGACACTATATCCTCAACTGTCCATACAAACGGTATTCTGACGCAATATCCTCACATGTCTATATAAAGGGCATTCTGACACTATATCCTCACCTGTCTATACAGAGGACATTCTGACGCTATATCCTCAGCTGTCTACAAAGGACTTTCTGACACTTTATCCTCAGCTGTCTTAACAAATGACATTCTGACACTTAATCCTCAGCTGTCTTTACAAAGGATATTCTGACACTATATCTTCACCTGTCTATACACAGGACATTCTGACACTATATCTTAAGCTGTCTTTACAAAGGACATTATGACACTATATCTTCAGCAGTTTATACAAAGGGCATTATGACACTATATCATCATTTTTCTATACAAAGGACATTCTGACACTATATCATCGCCTGTCTATACAAAGGACATTCTGACGCTATATTCTCACCTGTTTAAACAAAGGACATTCTGACGCTTTTTCCTCAGCTGTCTATACCAAGGACATTCTAACACTATACCCTCAGCTGTCTACAAAGAACATTCGGACATTATATCCTCACCTGTCTATACAAAGGACATTCTGACACTTTATCCTCAGCTGTCTATACAAAGGACATTTTGACACTATATCCTCACCTGTCTATACAAATGACATTCTGACACTTTATCCTCAGCTGTCTATACAAAGGACATTCTGACACTATAGCCTCAGCTGTTTATACAGAGGGCATTCTAGTACTATTTCATCAACTGTCTTAATAAAAAATGTTCTGACACTATATCCTCACATGTCCATACAACGAGCATTCTGACTTTATAATCTCATCTGTTTATACAAAAAACATTCTAACCTTATAATCTCACCTGTCTGTACAAAGAACATTCCGACGTGATGATTTCATATGTCAATACAAAAAGCATTCTAACCTTTTAATCTCACCTGTCTGTACAAAGAGCATTCCGACGTTATGATCTCATCTGTCAATACAAAGAGCATTCTGACATTATAATCTCACCTGTCAATACAAAGACCATTCTGACATTATAATCTCACCTGTCTATACAAAGAGCATTCTGACGTTTGATTTGATTGTTGTAGGTCTTGTAGCAGAAGGAGTTATCTGCTCCGAGAAACAGAAACCTCTGTAATTTTATCATATCGTCCACTTGCCAAATGTATACCCCAGACTCGTTTTGAATCTGACAAGCTGATACTGGTTTGAACTGCGATATCTGTTTAGATAATGTTAGAATTAAAAATAAGGAAAAACACGTCAGAAAGTCTCTGACAAAAATAATTCCGGCGATTTGGAAAGCTAATAAACTTTGTAAACCTACGTTTAATCTGCAAGACAAATATTGCTAAATCTGTAGATGGCACAAATGTAGCTCAAAGTGAAATTGATGAAAAGGAAAACAGAGGATGAAAATAAAAACCAAAGGACCTTTAATCGCTATACAGCAAACAAAACCACTAGAAGAAATCTTTTTGGTAAATTCCCCCTTGAGGTATGTTTTAAAGTTTCACTTAAAATGTGCCTATAAGTCCTGTGGCTGGGCATTTGTGGTCGAATCACGCTCGTCCATAAACCCATCCGAGATATTGTAGTCATACCACTGCTATGCAAGTTTGGTTAAGATTCAATGAAAAACAAGGGTGCTATCATATCTTCACGAAAATGTTGACATTCTCCCTATATAACTCTATGTAAAATAGTGACCCCTGTGGCGGCACTAAATTTAACCTCGGGTACCAGCTTTCAACAACCCTTTTAGAGGACCTCAATACAATGCTATATGTAAAATATCTAAGGTCTATGACTTGAACTTTCAGAAGAAATGTTTTTTGTAGAGATTCCTATACTAAGAAGCCCTATGGCGGGGACATTTGTGGTCGAATCACCTGGTTCAAGAACTTATCCGAGACCTTGTGCTTGTATAACTGCTAAGCAAGTTTTGTTAAGGTTCAGTGAAAAGTAGGGGTGCTTTGAGTCTACAACGTTTTACCTATAAAACTGTAAACCATGACCACTGTTAACGAAAGATCGACGGACAACAAACGATTTAAATACCGAGGTATAAGCCCTGTTGGCCTTTGGCCAGTAGAGCTAATAAAAATGAGTATTATGACGAAAAAAAGTGAAAACAAGAGGCCCAAATGGATCTTAGTCGCTAACCTGATCAAACTTTTTAGCCATTTTGAAGACATTTTAAATGGACTAAATTCTATGAAGAACTTATTGATGGAAAAGTGAAAATTAATATGATATCAAAGTCCTTTTACTGAGCCCAATGTATATTAGCCCCTTTATTTGAACAATCTTTGAACCCTTCATTTTATGGATCATTTATTCTAAATATGAACCAATGTTTGCTTATCAGTTCTTCTAATAAAGCTTTGTAAACATTTTGACAGGTCGGTTCATGTGAAGATGATTCTGACAATGCACACATATATCTATTTTTCAGTATCAAATATAAACAAATTTAACACGTCGGTTCTTGAGAAAATGATTTTTTTAAATGAACAATTATATCTATTTTGGGGAACCCGCTGGTCCCTTATACATTTTAAATTTCCTTTTGAAAGACGAAGTCTCAACTTAAATACTCCAGATGTCAAGATGATAAAAACATGATAATTCCTTAATTACGCGACAAAAAGGAAATGTATTGTATTTCCAAAGTATTCATATGTATTACTAGGCCCCTACCGGCCCTAGCTCCTTTATTTGAACCACCCTTGTAACCCTTAGTCAACGGATCATCATTTTTTTTATATTAAACATGAACACATTTAGCTGGTCGGTACGTGATAAAAAAAAATGAAAGCTGACAATTCCATCCATTTTTGGGTGTCAATTGACTGTTATGTATATTACATTCCCTTTAAAGGATCCAGTCTCAACTGTTATAACTGAACAATATACTAGATCTCAAGATGATAAAACGTATTCCTAGGTTAGATAATAGTATTCTTATGTAAATATCGAAGTGGGCCCATAAAAACTTGAAACCCTTCTCATACGGGTCATTTGTACAACATATGAACGAATTGGCTGGTCGGTTCTAGAGAAAACACATTTTTAATGCGAAGAAGGAACATGGGAAGGAGAATGAGTATGGGAATGATAATGAGAAGAAGAATGAGAAGAAGGACAATGCTATTGATAATGAAAGAAAAAATATGGGAATGATAATGAGAAGAAGGACTATGGAAATGATAATGAAAATATGGATCATGGGAAGGATGATAGAAGAAGGAACATGGGAAGGATGATAGAAGAAGGAACATGGGAAGGATAATGAGAAGAAAGAGTATGGGAAGGATAATAAGAAGGAGTATTAGAAGGATAATGAGAAGAAGGAGAATGGGAAAGCTAATGAAAAGAGGTAGTATGGGAAGGATAAAGAGAAGAAAGAGAATGGGAAAGAAAATGAAAAGAACGAATATGGGAAGGATAATGAGAAGAATGCATATACAGTAGAACTTCGTTGGCTATTTTGTTCAGTCCCGTCGGGTTCGATCCATCGAAGTTCTACTGTATTCATATTTATATACTTGGAATAAGTTCTATCATTCCGATTTCATTCAGCCATTTACAAGAGTTATGCACTTTTTTTCAACACAGGAACAAAAATAGTCGTAACATATGCTATGGTAATGTAACTTTACATAATAAGTATATATATTTTTTCAGAAATAGTTTTAAGTGAAAATTGCAGCGTATTTTAGTAAGCTAATAAATGTGAATAGCTGATGTATTACGCAGCAGTTTTACAAATCTCTTTGCTTTGATTTGTAATACAGCAATTATCTAAAGCTTTATATTCCTTTTAGTGTTTCATGTTTAACAAAGTAAACACTAAAACATTCACAAAAAAATTACTGATCATGTCATGTTAGTACTCTATTGAAACACGCGATATGTTTTAAAATAGATATTTAACAATACAATGTGCAAAGTCACTCATATCAATATCATGACTTCCCTAACTGCAGTAAAGTACAAGGTTAATGTGACATACGCAGAAACGCTTTGCATAACAATACAATGTATCCGGGAGGTGTTTTTTCCGTCACCCTTGAAATATAATTACTCAATTACATTCTAGCAGATTTTATTATAACCCCCAATAAAATTACAAGTTTTGCCTTCGGGACAGGGGTAGGGGGTATTTAAGTTCATAAATGACACTGGCTTATCGCATTGTTTGAGACTTGAAACACAGACAGCGGGGGGAGGGGGGGGGGGGGAGGGGGTTTGCTCCGGGTTTTTTGTACAAGGATTATTAGATTTGAATATTATTTCACTGATCTTAGGAAAACGTTAAAATTAAAAATTCTGTAATATTTATAAACATTTGATATTGGATTTTCTTAACTAACTTGTTTTAAAAGTTAATTACACGATATCTATGCGATGACTAAAAAACGAACATAAACATGCACTAAATGAAACATGTTTGCAGTTAAAATATTTATTTCGGATCATCAAACTTTAGGAAGTATTCTCAGTACCATTATATTTCTTTAAATAATTATATTTTCGTGCCGCAAAACACCATTCATTTCATAGGTATTATCTTTTTTTTCGTCTTATCTACACATCATATAACAAAACATAAATTATACATGAACGTTTAAACTTGTACATAGCCATTCTAAAAGAATTATAAGAGACATTTTAAAACATAAATTATGAATATTAATACAAAGCATATTTTTTTGACATGATAAAACTCCATGTAAAATACTGCAAATCTTTATACTAAAATCTGCAATGAACTAAGTTTTTAATTAAAAAGATGAAGAAGAAAAAGAGCACTATTGCACATATTTAAAAATATCTTTAAAAAAACGATTATCGTTTTTGATCAGATCATTTGAGAACTGATTAGCAATATGTTCATATACGTGGAGATTTGTTTTAATAGAGTAATTCAAAACAATGATATGCTAATTATGCTGTATTAACATTATTATCAACCAATTACATTATTAAATCTCTTTATTCAATTAACATGCCTCGAGTAATGTATTATTGTTATCTAATCACTGGTTTTGATATTTAAGAATCAAGTGATATAAATAAATTGAGTATTCCAATTATACATACTCTTTAATCAATTTTCTTAGTATGTCCACTGAATTATTTCATAACATAGACATTAAAACGTAAATTTGTGCGAAAAAAATAAACCATTAAATAATGTTTTAGATTACAAAAGAAATGGACTTGAATTTGAAGCTTTTTGAAGGTTCTTTCGTTAAAATATGAAATTAAAAAAATCTATGCTTTAGACTATAAATAAAATACATAATAAACACACACACTTTAAACTACACTTAACTTGCAATATCACCATGTGTTTATAAATATTTCGGGGCTGAAAAACATCTGCATTGCATATAGCCGGCTGATATAGCGACATACATGCTGTATTTAATTGGGTACAATAATACGCTGTACATTAGGCACACAGAAAATAAATCCGAATTACATTTTATCTCATTTTCAAATCAAAATGGAAGCAAGATGCAATTATCATATTTTTTATATCTATATATCATCGCAAAGAGAATTTTATTTGCAATAAACATATACGTTGTAATAGGTTGGCAAATAATCACAACTAAGGTTTATAAGACCTTAAAAATGACCGAAAACGTGTTTTGAGTATTTTTTATATAGAACATATAAAGAACATATATGCTGTTATAAAACTAAAAAAGGAAGCAAGAAAACGTAAATATATTTTAATTTTTATTTTATCATAATAAAGGTTATATTTCTAACTAAATGACTAGACGTTGTAATAGGTTGACAATTTAATATTGAAACAGTTATAACGATAAAATTAAATTTCTCCTATATGTTTCTATGTAAACCAAATACACGGTTTAGCCAGGTAAGTGATAAAAACGGTCGATATCAAGGGGGATAACTTCTCTCGATAATCCAGTGAAATGTCTGAAATAGTCCCACATGTGATAATAAGAAGAACGAGTATGGGGAGGATAATGAGAAGAAAGTGTATGTAATTGGTAATAAGATAAGGAGTATGTGAAGGAAAATGAGAAAAAGGAGTATGGGAAGGATATAAAGAAGAAGGAATATGTGAAAGATAATAAGAATAACGAGTATGGGAATTATATTGAGAAAAAGGAGTATGTGAAGGATAGTAAGAAGAAGGAGTATGGGAAGGATAATGAGGAGAAGAAGTATAAGAAGGTTATGAGAGGAAGGAGTACAGAAAGAATAATGAAAACGAGTATGGGAAGGGTAATGAGAAAAAGGAGTAAGGGAATAATAATGTGAAAAAGGCATATAGGAAGGATAATGAGAATAGGGACCATGAGAAGGATGATGAGGATTAGGAGTATGGGAAGGAAAACGAGAAGAATGAGTATGAGACGGATAATGAGAAGAACGAGTATGGCAAGGATACTGAGAAGAAGGAGTATAGGAAGGACAATAAGAAGATGAGTATAGGAATGACAATGGGAAGATGAGTATGGGAAGGATAAGGAGATGAACGAGTATTGGAAGGATAATGTGAAGAAGGCGTAAAGGAAGGATGATGAAAATAAGGACCATGGAAAGGATGATGAGAAGAACGAGCATACGAAGGATAATGAGAAGAAGGAGCATAGGAAGGACAATGAGAAGAACGAGTACAGGAAGGACAATAAGAAGAAGAAGTAAAAGAAGGATAATGAGAAGAAAGAGTATGGGAAGAATAATGAGAAGAAGGAGTATGGGAAGAATAATGAGAAGAAGGAGTATGGGAAGGATAATGAGAAGAACGAATATAGGAAGGACAATGAGAAGAACGAGTATAGGAAGGATAATGAGAAGAAGGAGTATGGGAAGGATAATGAGAAGAATGAGCATAGGAACGATAATGTGAAGAAGGTGTATAAGAAGGATGATGAGAATAAGGACCATGGGAAGGATGATGAGAATAAGGAGTATGGGAACGATAATGAGAAGAATGAGCATGGGAACGATAATGTGAAGAAGGCGTATAGGAAGGATGATGAGAAGATGAGTATGAGAAGGATAATGAGAAGAATGAGTATGGGGATGCTAATGGAAAGAATGAGTATGGGGAGGAAAATGAGAAGAATGAGTATGGGGAGAATAATGAGAAGAACGAGTATAGGGAGGGATAATGTGAAAAACGAATATAGGAATGACAATGAGAAGATGAGTATAGGAAGAATAATGAGAAGAATGAGTATGGGGAGGATAATGAAAAAATGAGTATGGGGAAGATAATGAGAAAAACGAGTATGGGGAGGATAATGAGAAGAATGAGTATGGGGAAGATAATGAGAAGAACAAGTATAGGAAGGATAATGAGAAAAAAACGAGTATGGGAAGAATAATGAGAAGATGAGTATGGGAAGGATAATGAGAAGAACGAGCATGGGAACGATAATGTGAAGAAGGCGTATCGGAAGGATAATGAGAATAAGGACCATGGGAAGGATGATGAGAATAAGGAGTATGGGATGGATAATAAAAAAGAAGGAGTAGGAGAAGGATAATGAGAAGCAGGAGTGTAGGAAGGACAATGAGAAGAACGAGCACAGGAAGGACAATGAGAAGAAGAAGTATAAGAAGGATAATGAGAAGAAAGAGTATGGGAAGAATAATGAAAAGAAGGAGTATGGGAAGGATAATGAGAAGAAGGAGTATGGGAAGGAAAATGAGAAGTAGGAGTATTGGACGGATAATGAGAAGAAAGCGCATGGTAAGGATAATGAGGAGAATAAGTATAAGAAGGATAATGAGAAAAATGAGTATGAGAAGAATAATGATAAGGAGTATGGGTAGGGTAATGAGTAAAAGGAGTATGGAAAGGATAATGAGAAGTACGAGTATGGGAATGATAATGTGAAGAAGGCTTATAGGAAGGATAATGAGAATAAGGACCATGGGCAGGATGATTAAAATAAGGAGTATGGGAAGGATAATGAGAAGAAGGAGTATGAGAAGGATAATGAGATGAACGAGCATGAAAAGGATAATGAGAAGAAGGAGTATGTGAAGGATAATGCGAAGGGGTGTGGGAAGGATACTGAGAAAAAGGAGTATGGGAAGGATAATGAGAAGAACGAGGGAATGATACTGAGGAGAAGAAGTATAAGAAGGATAATGAGAGGAAGGAGTATAAGAAGAATACTGAGAACGAGTATGAGAAGAGTAATGAGAAAAAGGAGTATGGGAAGGATAATGAGAAGAACGAGTATTGGAAGGGTAATGAGAAGAACGAGTATGGGAAGGATAATGAAAACGAGTATAGGAATGACAATAAGAAGAACAGTATTGGAAGGATAATGAGAAGAAGAAGTATAAGAAGGATAATGAGAGGAAGGAGTATAAGAAGAATACTGAGAACGAGTATGGGAAGGGTAATGAAAAAAGGAGTATGAGAATGATAATGAGAAGAATGAGTATGGGGAGGATAATGAGAAGAATGAGTATTGGAAAGATAATGAGAAAAACGAGTATGGAGAGGATAATGAGAAGAAGGAGTATAGGAAGAATAATGAGAAAAACGAGTATGGGAAGAATAATGAAAAGAAGGAGTATGGGAAGGATAATGAGAAGAATGAGTATGAGGAGGACAATGAAAAGAATGAGTATTGTAAGGATAATGAGAAGAATGAGTATGGGGAGGATAATGAGAAGAATGAGTATTGGAAGGATAATGAGAAGAAGGAGTATAGGAAGAATAATGAGAAAAACGAGTATGGGAAGAATAATGAGAAGAAGGAGTATGGGAAGGATAATGAGAAGAATGAGTATGAGGAGGATAATGAGAAGAATGAGTATTGTAAGGATAATGAGAAGAATGAGTATGAGGAGGATAATGAGAAGAATGAGTATTGTAAGGATAATGAGAAGAATGAGTATGGGAAGGATACTGAGAAGAAGGAGTATAGGAAGGATAATGAGAAGAAGGAGTATTGGAAGAATAATGAGAAGAAGGAGTATGGGAAGGATACTGAGAAGAACGAGATGGGAACGATAATGTGAAGAAGGCGTATGGGAAGGATGATGAGAATAAAGACCATGGGAAGGATGATGAGAATAAGGAGTATGGGAAAGATAATAAGAAGAAGGAGTAGGAGAAGGATAGTGAGAAGAACGAGTATGGGAATGATAATGTAAAGAAGGCGTATAGGAAGGATAATGAGAACAAGGACCATGAGAAGGATGATAAGAATAAGGAGTATGGGAAGGAAAATGAGAAGAATGAATATGAGAAGGATAATGAGAAGAACGAGTATGGCAAGTATACTGAGAAAAAGGAGTATAAGAAGGACAATGAGAAGATGAGTTTGGGAAGTATAATGAGAAGAACGAGTATAGGAATGACAATGAGAAGATGGGTATGGGAAGGATAATGAGAAAATGGGTATGGGAAGGATAATGAGAAGAACAAGCATGGGAACGATAATGTGAAGAAGGCGTATAGGAAGGATGATGAGAATAAGGACCATGGGAAGGATGACGAGAATAAGGGGTATGGGAAAGATAATGAGAAGAAGGAGTATAGGAATGACAATGAGAAGATGGGTATGGGAAGGATAATGAGAAAATGGGTATGGGAAGGATTATGAGAAGAACAAGCATGGGAACGATAATGTGAAGAAGGAGTATAGGAAGGACAATGAGAAGAACGAGTTTAGGAAGGACAATGAGAAGAAGAAGTATAAGAAAGATAATGAGAAGAAAGAGTATGGGAAGAATAATAAGGAAAATGAGTATGGGAAGGATATTGAGAAGCAGGAATATGGGACGGATAATGAGAAGAAGGGGCATGGTAAGGATAATAAGGAGAATACGTATAAGAAAGATAATGAGAAGAATGAGTATGAGAAAAAAAATTAGAAGGAGTATGGGTAGGGTAATGAGAAAAAGGAGTATGGAAAGGATAATGAAATAATGAGTATGGGAATGATAATGTGAAGAAGGCGTATAGGAAGGATAATGAGAATAAGGACCATAGGAAGGATGATTAAACATAAGTAGTATGGGAAGGATAATAATAAGAAGAAGTATGAGAAGGATAATGAGAAGAACGAGCATGGGAAGGATAACGAGAAGAAGGAGTATGTGAAGGATACTAAGAAGAAGGAGTATGGGAAGGATAATGCGAAGGAGTGTGGGAATGGTACTTAGAAAAAGGAGTATGAGAAGGATAATATGAAGAAGGAGTATGGGAAATATAATGAGAAAAGTACTATGGGAAGGATAATGAGACTAAAGACTAGGGGAATGATAATGAGAAAAAGGAGTATGTGAATGATAATGAAAAGAAGGAGTATGGGAAGGATAATGAGGAGAAGAAGTATAAGAAGGATAATGAGAGGAAGGAGTATAGGAAGAATAATGAGAGCGAGTATGGGAAGGGTAATGAGAAAAAGGAGTATGGGAAGGATAATATGAAGAACGAGTATGGGAAGGATAATGTGAAGAAGGCATATATGAAGGATAATGAGAATAAGGACCATGAGAGAATGATGAGAATAAGTAGTATGGGAAGGAAAATGAGAAGAATGAGTATGAGAAGATAATGAGAAGAACGAGTATGGCAAGGATAATGAGAAGAACGAGCCTTGGAATGTTAATGAGAAGGAGTATGGGAAGGATACTGAGAAGAAGGAGTATGGGAAGGATACTGAGAAGAAGGAGTATGGGAAGGATACTGAGAAGAAGGAGTATGGGAAGGATAATGAGAAGAAGGAGTATGGGAAGGATACTGAGAAGAAGGAGTATGGGAAGGATAATGAGAAGAAAGCGTAAAGGAAGGATGATGAGAATAAGGACCATGGGAAGGATGATGAGAATAAGGAGTTTGGGAAGGATAATGAGAAGAAGGAATATGAGAAGGATAATGAGAAGAACGAGCATGGGAATGATAACGAGAAGGAGTATAGGAAGGATACTGAGAAGACGGGAGTAAAGAAAGGACAATGAGAAGAACGAGTGTGGGAAGGATAATGAGAAGAATGAGTATGTGAAGAATAGTGAGAAGGAGTATGAGTAGGATAATGAGAAAAAAGAGTATGGAAAGGAAAGGATAATGAGAAGAACGAGAATGAGAATGATAATGTGAAGAAGGCGTATAGGAAGGAAAATGAGAATGAGGACCAACGGAAGGATAATGAGACTAAAGCCTACGGGAATGATAAAGAGAAGAAGGAGTATGGGAAGGATACTGAGAAGAACTAGTATGGGAAGGATAATGAGAAAAAGGAGTATGGGAAGGATAATGAGAAAAAGGAGTATGGGAAGGATAATGAAAAGAATGAGTATAGGAAGGATAATGAGAAGAAGACGTATGGGAATGATAATGAAATAAAGACCATGTGAAGGATAATGTGAAGAAGGAGTATGGAAAGAATAATGAGAAAAGTAGTATAAGATGGATAATGAAACTAAAGACTACGGGAATGATAATGAGAAGAAGGAGTATGGGAAGGATAATGAGAAGAAGGCGTATGGGAATGATAATGAAATAAAGACCATGTGAAGGATAATTTGAAGAAGGAGTATGGGAATAATAATGAGAAAAGTAGTATGAGAAGGATAATGAAACTAAAGACTACGGAAAGAATAATGAGAAGAACGAGTATAGGAAGGATAATGAGAAGAAGGCGTATGGGAATGATAATGAAATAAAGACCATGTGAAGGATAATGTGAAGAAGGCGAGTGGGAAAAATAATGAGAAAAGTAGTATGAGAAGGATAGTGAAACTAAAGACTACGGGAATGATAATGAGAAGAAGGAGTATGGGAAGGATAATGAGAAGAAGGCGTATGGGAATGATAATGAAATAAAGACCATGTGAAGGATAATTTGAAGAAGGAGTATGGGAATAATAATGAGAAAAGTAGTATGAGAAGGATAATGAAACTAAAGACTACGGAAAGAATAATGAGAAGAACGAGTATAGGAAGGATAATGAGAAGAAGGCGTATGGGAATGATAATGAAATAAAGACCATGTGAAGGAAAATGTGAAGAAGGCGAGTGGGAAGAATAATGAGAAAAGTAGTATGAGAAGGATAGTGAAACTAAAGACTACGGGAAGGATAATGAGAAGAACGAGTATGGGAAGGATATTGAGAAGAAGGGGTATGTGAAGGTATTGAGAAGAAGGAATATGGGAAGGATAATGAGAAGAAGGATTATGGGAAGGATAATGAGAAGAAGGAGTATGGGAATAATAATGAGAAAAGTAGTATGAGAAGGATAATGAAACTAAAGACTACGGAAAGAATAATGAGAAGAACGAGTATAGGAAGGATAATGAGAAGAAGGCGTATGGGAATGATAATGAAATAAAGACCATGTGAAGGATAATGTGAATAAGGCGAGTGGGAAGAATAATGAGAAAAGTAGTATGAGATGGATAATGAAACTAAAGACTACGGGAATGATAATGAGAAGAACGAGTATGGGAAGGATATTGAGAAGAAGGGGTATGTGAAGGTATTGAGAAGAAGGAATATGGGAAGGATAATGAGAAGAAGGATTATGGGAAGGATAATGAGAAGAAGGAGTATGGGAAGGATAATGAGAAGAAGGAGTGTAGGAATGATAATGAGAAGAAGAACTATCGGAAGAATAATGAGAGGAATGCATATGTGGATAATAAGAAGAACGAGTATGTGAAGGATTATGAGAATAAAGACTATGGGAAGGGTAATGAGAAGAATGAGGTGTATGGAAAGATAATGAGTAGAAGGAGTAACGGAAGAAAAATGAGAAGAAAGACCAGGGGAAGGGTGATGAGAATAAGGAGTATGGGAAGGGTAATGAGAAAAATGGGTATGGGAAGGATAATGAGAATAATGAATATGGGAAATATAATGAAAAGAATAAGGAGTATATGAAGGATGATGAGAATAAGGAGTATGTGAAGGATAATGAAATGAAGCAGTATGGGAAGCATAATGAGATGGAGTAGGGAATAATACTAAGAAGAACGATAATGTGATGGATAATGAGAAGGAGTGTGTGGGAAGGATAATGAGAAAGAGTATTGGAAGGAGTATGGGAAGGTTAATAAGAAAGAGTATGGGAAGGACAATTAGAAGGAGTATGGGAAGGACAATGAGAAAGAGTATAGGGACGGATAATAAGAAGGAGTATGGGAAAGTTAATAAGAAGGAGTATGGGAAGGAGTATCGGAAGGATAATGAGAAGGGGTATGTAAAGTATAATGAGAAGGAGTATGGGAAGGATAATAAGACGGATAATAAGAAGGAGTATGGGAAGGAGTATGGGAAGGTAAATAAGAAGGAGCATGGGAAGGAGTATGGGAAGGACAATGAGAAAAAGTATGGGGAGGACAATGAGTAGGAGTAAGGGAAGAAAAATGAGAAGAACGACCAGAGGAAAGATGATGAGAATAAGGAGTATGGGAAGGATAATGAGAAGAATGGGTATGGAAAATATAATGAAAAAAAGAAGGAGTATATGAAGGATGGTGAGAATAAGGAGTATGTGAAGGATAATGAAATGAAGCAGTATGGGAAGCATAATGAGAAGATGGAGTAGGGAATAATACTAAGAAGAACGATAGTGTGAAAGATAATGAGGAATAATAATAATAAAGGAGTGTGTGGGAAGAATCATCATAAGAAGGAGTATGGGAAGAATAATGAGAAGGAGTATGGAAAGGATAATGAGAAGGAGTATGGGAAGGATAATGAAAAGGAGTATGGGAAGGATATTGCGAAGGAGTATGGCAAAGATAATAAGAAGGAGTATGGGAAGGTTAATAAGAAGGAGTATGGGAAGGAGTATGGAAAAGACAATGAGAAGGAGTATGGGAAGAACAATGAGAAGGAGTATGGGAAGGATAATAAGGAGTATGGGAAGGTTAATAAGAAGGGGTATGGCAAATATAATAAGAAGGAGTATGGGAAGGTTAATAAGAAGAAGTATGGGAAGGAGTATGGAAAAGACAATGAGAAGGAGTATGGGAAGGACAATGAGAAGGAGTATGGGAAGGATAATAAGGAGTATGGGAAGGTTAATAAGAAGGGGTATGGAAAGGATAATGAGAAGGAGTATGGGAAGGATAATAAGAAGGAATATCGGAAAGAGTATTGGAAGGATAATGAGAAGGGGTATGGGAAGGATAATAAGAAGGAATATAGGAAAGAGTATTGGAAGTATAATAAGAAGGAGTATGGGAAGGAGTATCGGAAGGACAATGAGAATGGAGTATGGGAAGGATAATGAGAAGGAGTATGCGAATGATAATGAGAAGAAATATGGGAAGGATAATGAAGAGTATGGGAAGGATAATGAGGAGTATGGGAAGGATAATAAGAAGGAGTATGGGAAGGAATATGAGGAGTATAGGATGGGTAATGAGAAGGAGTATGGGAAGGATAATGAGGAGAAAAGGATGGATAATGAGAAGGAGTATGAGAAGGATAATGAGAAGAAAAGGATGGATAATGAGAAGGAGTATGGGAAGGATAATGAGGAATGTAGGATGGACAATGAGATGGAGTATGGGAAAGATAATGAGGAGTATTGGATGGATATTGAGAACGAGTATGGGAAGGATAATGAGGAGAAAAGGATGGATAATGAGAAGGAGTATGGGAAAGATAATGAGGAGTAGAGGATTGATAATGAGAAGGAGTATGGGAAGGATTATAAGGAGTATAGGATGGATAATGAGAAGGAGTATGGGAAGGATAATGAGGAGTATAGAATGGATAATGAGAAGGAGTATGGGAGAAATAATGAGGAGTATAGGATGGATAATGAAAAGAGTATGGGAAAGATTGTTAGGAGTATAGGATGGATAATGAGAAGGAGTATGGGAAAGATAATGAGGAGTATAGGATAGATAATGAGAAGGAGTATCGGAAGGATAATGAAGGAGTATAGGAAGGATAAAGAGAAGGAGAATTGGAAGGATAATGAGGAGTATAGGATGGATAATGAGAAGGAGTATTGGAAGGATTATGGGGAGTATAGGATGGAAAATGAGAAGGAGTATGGGAAAGATAATGAGGAGTATAGGATTATTAATGAGAAGGAGTATGGGAAAGATAATGAGGAGTATAGGATGGATAATGAGAAGGAGTATGTGAAGGATAATGAGGAGTATAGGATGGATAATGAGAAGGAGTATGGGAAAGATAATGCGGCGTATGGGATGGATAATGAGAAGGAGTATTGGAAGGATTATGGGGAGTATAGGATGGAAAATGAGAAGGAGTATGGGAAAGATAATGAGGAGTATAGGATTATTAATGAGAAGGAGTATGGGAAAGATAATGAGGAGTATAGGATGGATAATGAGAAGGAGTATGGGAAGGATAATGAAGAGTATAGGATGGATAATGAGAAGGAGTATGGGAAAGATAATGCGGCGTATGGGAAGAATAATATTGGTAATTATCCTGGCTTGTTTTAAAACCAACAGCTGTCACATCAAATATTCATAAAATTTGAATTTAATTCTTTGGTAAATCTATTTCGAACGAACAAATTATTTCTTTATTTTTCACATTCAGAATCAATTTTCACATACCATCGAAATTGAACTGATTTGTCATACTGTATTCAATTATCTTTATTTCAACTATAGTTACACCACTTTATTCAAGTGTTACGCTATTAATATTTGTGTAAAAGTTCTATGATAAATCTAGAACTCTAAATGTATTCTAAAAAATAACCTTTAATCTAAAAATACCCTATAACAGAATATATCTGAAACTAAAACTAGAACTAGAACTGAAACTAGAAGTATTACAAAACCTAGAAAATCCTAAGTTGAATATTATAAACGAAAGGAAAATGCATGCATAATGCATATTAATGTAAAACATGTAGATCTATACAGCATTATTACTACTTTAGTGGTAGTATTAATAGAACTTATCATATAGAAACAGGAACAAAACGTTTTAAAAAACACAAAATCGGTCTTAACAAATTACGACTCAAAATTCGTCATTTCGGTGGATTTTTTTTATTTGAGTATGATAACATCTCCATGTGAGAGTAGGCCGATTTGAGATACTAATGCGCGGACTGTGAAATGGTTACGATTTTCCAATACGTGTAGATCTGTTTCTCTTTGTGTGTTCTTTTAAACATATTACCAGGTTACCGAATTTTCCGCTCTAAGAAAATGTAAAAATATCCTCAAATTCTCCTAATTATGCACTATTTACGTCTTTCTTTTCAACATTTCTCAGTGGAACATGCCAGCGATCCCTAACATCTCCCCACCCTATGAATTCCCGGATCCGCCCCCGATCTGATACGTGAAGACTTTAGTTCCTACCTGTTTCCCTTTTCTGCTTTTGCGGTATCCCAGCGGCGGTTTAAACAGTTCCATATCATCATCATCATAGTAATCGTCAAACTTCGAGTTAAATGCACCCATTGTAAAGTGATTCCACGTTTATAATGATCAAACCAAGAACAACAAATGTTGTTTTGTCCTTAAGATTTTGCAGATTACAATTCTATAATTTTATTTATAATATTTTTAAGTTGTTTATGCCTATTTTATTGTTTTAACGTGATAAACATTATTTAATTCACTGAAGGATTATAATTAGAAACGAAATGGATTTCCCCACCATGAAAATAACCAATACACACTATAAATAGAACAATAACACATCTAATAATAGCCTAGCAGTGACGCAGTATATATATTAGAATTCTACGCTGTTCTTGAATGACGTTTTTTTTTTAGTATCAAGGACACTCCTGCATTGTTACTAATTTGCCAAAATACTATGAGTAAACAATTTTAAACTCGCGTCGCAATAACAATAATTTATTGGTCAATAAATATGGAGCATGTTCATTTTTGCTGCTGCCGGTATCGTTGATGCGTATACAGTACTTGGCGCAGCAGAATTGATGGTTGAGAGGTTCTGCCAGTGGCAGCGTTCAGCGCGGATGCTTGGACTACGAATTTTATGATTTGAAATTTAAAAAAATATGTCATTGTAATCATTTTATACTATGTTGATTAAACTTTTTCTCTGGTCTTATTACGAACATGTGCCTATAAGATTCAAGCGAGATAACCACTGTTACCATAAGTATGGTTAAATTTGAAGCAGTTGTCTCCCTTGCGGGTCTAAATATGTTTACATCGAGGGACGCAATATATATGTAATATGAGCGGACAAACTCAAATATTGCATAATTGTAATATACAATACATAATACTTATACCTTAGTAATTATACATAAAAAATAGTTATAAAACATATATTAACGGTAACAATGAATTTATTATTAGAAATTCTTCTTTACGTCAGTGACATGTATAATGATGTGTAAATTCATTATATTTATTTGACGGCGAACTGTGTATAAGAGATGTCTTGATAGTCTTCAGAACAGACCCAGTTCTCCCGATTGGGCGATTTGAGTTTGAGCACGTTGATTGGTCACTTGCTTCGGAGTACGTTTGAATGACGTCACATTCAATAGCTAATAATAAACACTAGATTTTTTCTTAGTTAAACAAGGTCTTTTGTATGAACTACAAAGTGGTATTTGATGTAACTACTCAACTGACCTCTGCCGTATCAATCTGATAGAAAACAAAATCAAAAGGTCTTTGTACAGAAATTTGTTAGATTGCATGAACATTTCACACGGTGTTCCTCAAGGAAATATACTGGGTATATTGCTTTTTATGTTATGTCAGTGATATGAGATTCAGCATAAGTAAAAATTGTAAATTTATCTTATATACAGAAGATAGTGCTATCATATTCTCGCACAAAGATCCTGATGTTATTAGAAATGTACTTAGAATGAACTTGTAGTAAATGGTTAGTTGGCAACAAATTATCGTTGCATCTTGGTAAAACTGAATGCATTTCATTTGGATCTAAGAGTAAGTTTGCAATGATTGGAAGATCCAATGTATATTGTTCTGGACACAGTATAAAGTCTCAAGGATCTGTTAAGTATCTTAGAAGTGTTTTTGGATAATACTCTTTCTGCCACATCTATGTTAGTAATATTGTTAAAAATTAACTCTAGGTAGACGTTTCTGTGTTGACAAAACCAGTGTTTATATATGAACCTCAGAAAAATGTTATTTGTAACTCGTTAATACAATATCATTTGGATTATATATCCCCATCCTGGTATAGTGGCATTTCAAAACATTTGAGAAGCAGATTTCAAATAGCTCAACACAAAGTTATCAATTTCATTGATGGTTATGGTTGTAGAACTTCTTTATAAGTCCAAGATTTCAGTAATATTGGTTGGCTAAAAGAGTCCAACAACTGAGACTAAACCATGTTCATAAAAAAATTAATAATAAGTGTCAATCTTACCTACATGATTATTTTTTTTTGTCTCCGAGACCCATCTTTATAATTGTCGATATATTTTTGGAAGTTTTCATGTACCTCAGGTAGATAGTTTAATGTCAAATACCTTTCTTTATCGAGCTATTCGGGACTGGAACAGTTTTCCAAGACACATAAAAGAAATGGGAAAAAATGCTTTTGAAAGAGAAATAAAAGTGCAACTCATTGAGAGAATGAAATGTACACAACAAGCAGATTTTATTTTTTATTAATATCGTCAATTGTTTTAATACATGTACTTCTGCAAACCTTTCAAGATTTTTTTTCTGTAAAATGTATGTCATTCATTCAAGTATTTCTGTGATAAGTAATCTAAATATAAATATTAGATAAAGTGTGATAACAAGGCTACACATGAATGTTAGGGAATTTAAAATCTTAAATGAACTACAAACAGTCATAGATGTTCTCTTGTTGTTTTGATTATAAGTAACATGATATATAGTTCTTCCCTGTTATACATGTATTTGGTCCGTAAAGCTACTACGGCCAATATTTTGAAACTTGATAATTTTTTTCATAAGTACCCCTTTGAAAATAAATAAAACTTAATGGGCTATCTTGTGTAATGTATATGCCTCAAATATATGTAGCTAATTGTAACAGCGATATACTATAATTGATAATTATGAAGAATATGTAAAACTGTGATTTGATATTTGTATTTTTGTGATAAGTATCTGTGATAAGTGTTTGTATTTCATGTACATATATTCACGAATAAATCTATAGCTTATTCCAGAGCAATGCAGACGACATTCTCAAATTATATTAAATGACTACGAAATGTTTCGAATGCGAAATGTTTCGAACGCAGATGATACCAATTCCTAATTTCCTTTCGTCTAGTTTGGTTTAAATATATTTTGTTGCTTTTAGATAAGAAACAAGCGAATTGGGCCACAAGTTCTAACAACATTTGTTACCCTCCCCGTCAATACACAAATGACATTAGAATCAAGAAGAAAATTACAACAGTTAAAAGAAATATATAAAAAATCAAAGGAAATGGATAGATACATGAAAAAAAGAAACAATAAAATGTAGAAAATAAGACAAAGAATGAGAGAAAAGATATAATATGCATAGTTTTAGGTGTTGTCATAATATCGTTCCGGTGCATTGAATGACCAATTTTTTAAAGACCATGAGAGTCACTGTCGACAAAACGCTTTGTGTTTTAATGAATTGTTGTACGGTTGTACCTGAGCAAATATAAATATATTTTCATCACTGGTATATATATATGTACCCTAACCAAACTAAGCTCACAGGTACTCAAATGATGAAAACGGCGAAGTCGCTCATCAATATTAATATGAGGATAGAGAACTGATAATACTGGACTACCAGTTAAATAATATGGCGGTACAATTTGTGTTTTAAAGTACATGTTGTTTACATGAGTTATAAAAAACAGAAAACAATGTCTCTATGCTACAACTGTACCCAGGGAGTGTATTCCACATAGATTCACATGACGATATAAATTTGCATATATTTGCGTTCTTGTGTCAATAGAAAAAAATATTCGAGGAGTATTTCCGTTCTATGCAATACTATATTTTCAACATTTTCTACTTTCTGAAAGAGATAACCATCTGATTTCAGTATATAACGTATACATAAATTTGGCTATCATTTGACATGACTGCTTGGACATTGTGCAAAGAATGCACACGTTGGATGATATTAGTTATGTTGAACCACGATATTCTATATTTGAACGCTTCAAATTTAGCTCACTAGTTTTTGTTAAATTGTAATCCTAAGATATGTAGGTATGTTTAATTTCTTCTATTTTCGTATACATTAAATCTACCTAGAAAATTAATTGACCATTTTGTAAAAAGCATGCACGATGTAGTAAGGTTGTAATTAGTTTGTAATGATGAACAAAACGTTAAGATTATCAGGATTTTTATCAAATAGTTGAAGACATTCAACATTTTAGATATTTTCATTCACGCGACAAATAAGTATCCATTAATGTATTATATTCCCTGTAACAAAACATACATAGAAATATAAGAAAATAATTATGTTGAAATTTGGTTTTATTGTCTTGCCGTGATAAACTGTCTACGGGTAATAGCGTGAGTAACATGCATATGAAAAGGGCACACCCTCAATTAGTGTAAATAATATTTTATTCACATAAGTACATATATTTAGCATACATTTAACAATAAAGCATAACAAACTTGTGTAAATCTGCTCCCATAACAGTTATTTTACATTTCATATAGACTTTATCATATTGTTACGCTAAAAATTTCAATTTAGCCAAATGTGCAAAAAAAAGATAAATGCAATAATAGTTTATTCAGAGTATTTCAAATAAAAAAGAATATTGGTTGAAGAGAAGGAAAGGAAAGAGACTTCCCTGGTATTTATCTTCTTTTATCGGTTCTGTCCAATACAGGAGATAGGTGTTTTGTAAGTTTGTGTTTATCAATTCAATTCATTCAGTAATTATTCTTTCTTACAATCTAAGATCAAATAGAGACGTGTCGTATAATTATGTAAGTAAACATAGCATCGCATATAGGTAAGTCACTATCTATTTAACTGTGTGCGATACTCAAAACGTTTGGTTGAAAAGTATGTTTCCAACAATTGACACCACACACCTATAGAAACATTGAGTAAAAATAACAGAATGTAGCCATGCGTAGTATGTCTTTACAATGATCTACATTATAAACAATTCATGTTTAAAAAAGTAACTTTAACGAATACCATGATACTTTCATTTCCCGTCATGAGTAAGCCTAGTTCTGGTGTGTAACTGGCACTGTTTGACAAGTAATATATCTCACTCACCAATTACCTCCCCTTAGTGACGGAAGCAAAAGTACAGCCCCCCCAAGAAATTAGAGCTGTGTAAATCGGTTGGGCATTATTTTTGTTGAAATGATTCAAATGTTAATACTTTTTGTACATTTCAGAATATAAGAACATTTTCATGAATTTTGCCAAGTTTGGATGACATTGGGTACTGTCGGGTATATCGACAAGACTTTGATCTTTAAAATTTTGTGTTCGTGGTAAACAATGTTGTTTTAACAGTTTCTGCAAACACTGTTGGTGTGGCACCGCAGTGGTAACATCTGCACTGTTCCATATCTACCTAAAATGGCGAGTCCCACACACCTGCTATTATGTTTATACGGGTCACTGATTAAAACGCTTCAAGCTGCTGGTTTCATTACTAGCAAATGTTTTATTATGAGGATACATTTGACTATGCAGCTGAGCTTAAGTCGATATGCAGCTGGGCATACAGTTGATATACATCTGGGCATACAGTCGATATGCAGCTGGGTATAAGTCGATATGCAGCTGGGCATACAGTCGATATGCAGCTGGGCATACAGTCGATATACAGTTGCGCATACAGTCGATATGCCGCTGGGCATACAGTCGAGATGCAGGTGGGCATACAGTCTATATGCAGCTGGGCATACAGTCGATATGCAGCTGAGTATAAGTCGATATACAGCTTGGTGTAAGTCGATATACAGCTGGGCATACAGTCGTTATGCAGCTTGGCATACAGTCGATACGCAGCTGGGCATACAGTCGATATGCAGCTGGACATATAGCAGGTAAGATAAGTACATAGACAGTAACTGTTTATGTTCCTTATTCATAAAACATAACTGGAATCATAGTCTAAACACCCGACGAGCCGTGTAAAAATATGATAATATCAAATCAAGTATATTGATCTCAATAAAATTCGATGGTTTCGGTTCTGTTTTGTAATGCACTCCAGTTTCTAATAGGATAAACATTACCCTACGTTACCAGTATTTAATGATGAAGTTAAAACACTCACTTTTTATTCTATGAAGACAAAGCATGAAAGTGACTTAAACTTAATGTTTTATACAATGGTTAATATAACAACCAAATCTGGGTACAATAATATCAAGAAGTATACAATGGTTAGAATACCAACCAAGTATTGGTACAGCAATGTCTAGTACAATGTATTGGTTAACAAACATACCTAATCTGGGTACGGCAATATCTAGAAGTATACCAAATTTGATTTAATAACTTCACATAAAAAAATTAAACTTACAGGCACGAATATTGCCTTTCAACTAGAATAAAAAAATAAACAGTTCTTACTCTATACACATTTGAACATTTTAGATGCCCCTCTGTGTTATGTAAATGCATACGTTTATATTACAAGCTGACGCACCTTACCCAGGTATCAAATGTCGTGAATCAGTTTAAAGTGTAACATTTAAAAAAGTATATTTACCACTGAATGCATTAATGCATACAATTTCAATACAACGATGCAGAATTAATGTCACATTACGCAGGTAAAGCAATGTTAATATGCAGTTACGGCCCCCACTTTATTCGTCTATAACAAGTCATTGTAGCATGAAGAGTAATATAAAATGAAAACAAGAATACAAGGTCATTGTACATGTAAAGTTAGTTTTAAATACTTTATTATACATCAATTGTGAAACACGTTCTCACAACTTAGATTAATAAGGCTTAAGGTATTCCTGGGTAGAACCAGTACTTAGCCTATACATCGTACTACATGTGTGGATCATTGTCACCAAAATAAAGCCATGATTGGGATAGAACTCACGATTCCTGATCATATTTTACCACTTAAGCTCCCCATTTCTTAAACTATGAGTAGCAAGTGGAAAAGGAACAACACAACTTACATTTATATTTTGCAACAATGTATACTGAACGGAGTAGCTAACCCGGCACCTGACATTTTATGTATGCTACCATAATAAACATGCATCACTGACAATGCCATCGTAATGTGTTTATCACAGAGAATGACATCGTAATTCAACTGAATCACAGGGAAGGACACAGTAGTAGATAGAATGCTGCCATACTAAACATGAATCACAGACAATGACACCGTAATGTGTGATTATCATAGACAATGATATGGTTATGCAACTAAATCGCTGGGATGGACACAGTAGTAGATAGAATGGTGCCATACTAAACATGGATCACAGACAATGACCCCATAATTCATCTAAATCACAGATAAGGACACAAAAGTAGCACTTTTTGGTAGAATGATGCCATACTAAACATGAATCATAGGCATTACACAGTAATGTGTGATTATCACAGACAATGACACCATAATTCAACTTAATAACAGACAAGGATAAAGTAGTAACAATTAACCATTGCTAGAATGATACAATATTTAACATGAATCACTTACAATGACACCGTAATGTGTGTTTATCACAGACAATGACACCATAATTCAACTTAATCACAGACAAGGATACAGCAGTAACATTTTACCATTGCTAGAATGATACAATATTTAACATGAACAATGACAATGACACCGTAATGTGTGTTTATCACAAAAAATGACATCGTAATTCAACTAAATCACAGAGAACACATAATTAACACTTTATCATTGCTAGAATGATACAATATTTAACATGCATCACAGAAAATGACACCGCAATGTGTGTTTATCACAGAAAATGACATCGTAATTCAAATAAATCACAGAGAACACATAATTAACACTTTATCATTGCTAGAATGATACAATATTTAACATGAATCACAGACAATGCCACCATCATGTGTGTATATCACAGAGAATGACATCGTAATTCAACTAAATCACAGGGAAGGACACAGTATTAGATAGAATGCTGCCATACTAAACATGAATCACAGACAATGACACCGTAATGTGTGATTATCATAGACAATGATATCGTTATGCAACTAAATCGCTGGGACGGACACATTAGTAGATATAATGGTGCCATACTAAACATGGATCTCAGACAATGACCCCATAATTCAACTAAATCACAGATAAGGACACAGAAGTAGCACTGTTTGGTAGAATGATGCCATACTAAACATGAATCATAGGCATTACACCGTATTGTGTGATTATCACAGACAATGACACCATAATTCAACTTAATCACAGATAAGGTTACAGTAGTAACACTTAACCATAGCTAGAAAGATACAATATTTAACATGAATCACTTACAATGACACCGTAATGTGTGTTTATCACAGACAATGACACCATGATTCAACTAAATCACAGACAAGGATACAGTAGTAACATTTTACCATTGCTAGAATGATACAATATTTAACATGAATCACTGACAATGACACCGTAATGTGTGTTTATCACAGACAATGACACCATAATTAAACTTAATCAGTAGTAACACTTAACTATTGCTAGAATGATACAATATTTAACATGAATCACTGACAATGACACCGTAATGTGTGTTTTTGACAGACAATGACATCGTAATTCAACTAAATCACAGAGAACACATAGTTAACACTTTATCATTGCTAGAATGATACAATATTTAACATGAATCACAGATAATGACACCGTAATGTTTGTTTATCACAGAAAATGACATCGTTATTCAACTAAATCACAGAGAGCACATGATTAACACTTTATCATTGCTTGAATGAAACAATATTTTACATGAATCACAGACAATGACACCGTAATGTGTGTTTTTGACAGACAATGACACCGTAATGTGTGTTTATCACAGACAGTGACACCATAATTCAACTAAATCACAGACAAGGATACAGTAGTAACACTTTACCATTGCTAGAATGATACAATATTTAACATGAATCACAGAGAATGACACCGTAATGTGTGTTTATCACAGAAAAGTACATTGTAATTCAAGTAAATCACAGATAACACATAATTAACACTTTATAATTGCTAGAATGATACAATATTTAACATGACTCACAGAAAATGACACCGTAATGTGTGTTTATCACAGGAAAATGACATCGTTATTCAACTAAATCACAGAGAACACATAATTAACACTTTATCATTGCTAGAATGATACCATAATTAATATAAATCACAGACAATGACACTGTAAAATAATAAAATCACAGAAAATACAATCTAAATACAACGTTATTAATGGGAGAATTAGACTGAGAAAATAACATCGTAACACACCTTTTGTCACAAAGAATAACATCGTAATGAATCTTTATCATAGAGAATGACACTGTAATACATCTTTATCACAGAGAATGACACCATAATGCATCTTTATCACAGAGAATGACCCCTGACACCGTAATTCATCTTTATCATAGAGAATGACACCAGTAACGCATCATGTATCACAGAGAATGACACCGTAATGTATCTTTATTACAGAGAATGGCACCGTAATACATCTTTTTCACAAGGAATGACACCGTAATGCACCTTTGTAAAAGAGAATGACACCTGACACCGTAATTCATCTTTATAACAGAGAATAACACCGTAACGCATTGTAACAAAATAGTTAGGTTGTTTTGGCCTAATTTAGTAGTGTCAGCTAGTACGTGTCCATTGTCATGATATAGCCTATATTTAGAACAGGAATCGTGGAATTGTTAAAACGTATCGATAGCTCGATAGGAGTAACGTTTTTAAGATCTTTTTACATTTTCATTCTTTGATTAAAGAATAACTAATTTTGAAGTTTATTTCATCAAATTCCATTAAGTATTAAGAAAGTTAAAATAATTAAACGGGTTTATTTGTCATAAAACTAATTTAAATTTACATTGGCCTACTAGCGTAAAATCCGCATTGTACGATTCTCGTTCGACACATGAAAGTTTGTTGATTCATAATTTGCACGAAATCCACTGAGGTATGTGGACTGCTTTTGCTATATATTCTGACTGTATTATAGAAGCACTGTCCAGTATTAGCAGAATAATATTTGGAGTGGTTGTGACGAATAGATTTAGCATGTTACTGTTCAAGTAAATTACGGCAGATGTGTATGTGAATTTTATATTATGTTGTATTTAAATGTCTGATAGATATATTTTGATGTAATCAAATCTAAATAAAGTTGTATAAATTGTTCATATCCATTCCGACGATAATGTCTGTAATTTAATACACATCCACGGTATCGAGAAGCGTTTTGTTAGAATATAGACCAAGGAATCTGAGAACGTATTTTGAGCTGTTGATATTGTGTTTACGATGAAGTATTGAAATTCATCATGTTATAATTGCTTGATATGTGTAGTTAAATTTTGTTGATGCTTATTCTGATATTCACAATGTGAATAGATACAGAATTCAACGATAATTTATATTATAATGAAGAATTATGTAGAGATATAATTGCTATTTTGAGAATGACGGAAGGTTATATACGAGATGTTGATTAAACTGCCATGAAACTGCAGATAGTAAGAATTGTTTTCATATATTGATAAATCTACCATGAAACTGTTAGATGGTAAGAACTGAATGCACTGTTATCATATATTGATAAAAATACCATGAAATTGATAGATGATAAGTAATTACATATTTGAGTAACTAATAAATCTGAGCTTATATATATATATATATATATATATTGTAGCCGTTTTTAGACGTAAGCGAGACATGTGTCTGCTACGTTAACGATGTGTAGACGTAGTCAGGAAGTCAGCTGGTAGTAGTACCTGTCGTAAGGACAGCAACCCACATACTCGTCATATTGACGTCTTCACAATCCTAGCGTCGGAGTACGGACAATAGTCTGTACGCGGAGGCGACGTAAAGCCAGAAACTCAGTATAGAGTTCTAGGGAAGATAACCCAGTTTATATAGCCAACGCCACAAAGGACGATTGATGCTAAATCTACGATAATCCGGACGCGGTTGTAGTATCTAAAAAAAACAATATTAGTGCATTGTAAAAACAGTATTTACATTCATATGGTACACGCAGTTTGGATTGCGATGTAGATTACGGAACGTGTAGGAGGTAGAACTGTGTAAAAAAGTGTTAATACCATCACAGGACCTATTTAAATCAGCTGTGTTTTTGTTGTTGAGTAATTATCTTTGTATTGTATATATTGTATAATTGCATATTCGTAATTTTATTCATGTAAAATTAAAATTGTAAATTTTATCTTGAGTATACTTGTATAATACCCTCAATGAGTTGTCGGCTCTTGGTCATTTTGCTACATGCATATGTTTCACAGAGAATGACACCGTAATGCATTTTTATCACAGAGAATGACACCGTAATGCATCTTTACCACAGAGAATGACACCGTAGCGCATATGTATTACAGCGAATGACACCGTTATGCATCTTTATCACAGATAATGACACCGTGATGCATATGTATTACAGAGAATGACACCGTAATGCATCTTTATCACAGAGAATGACACCGTTATATATCTTTATCACAGTAAATGACACCTTAATGCAATCTTTATCATAGAGAATAACACCGTAATGTATCTTTATCACGGAGAATGACACCGTCATGCATATTTATCACAGAGAATGACACCGTCATGTATATTTATCACAGACAATGGCACCGTCATGCATATTTATCACAGAGAATGGCACCAGTCATGCATCTTTATAAAAGAGAATGACACCGTCATGCATCTTTATTACAGAGAATGGTACCGTCATGCATCTTTATCACAGAGAATGATACCGTCATGCATCTTTATCACAGAAAATGGCAGCGTCATGCATATTTATCACAGAGAATGACACCGTCATGCATATTTATCACAGAGAATGGCACCGTCATGCATCTTTATCACAGAGAATGGCACCGTCATGCATCTTTATCACAGAGAATGGCACCGTCATACATATTTATCACAGAAAATGGCACCGTCATGCATCTTTATCACAGAGAATGGCACCGTCATGCATCTTTATCACATCGTCATGCATCTTTATCACAGAGAACGTCATGCATCTTTATCACAGAGAATGACACCGTCATGCATATTTATCACAGAGAATGACACGTCATGCATCTTTATCACAAAGAATGAGACCGTCATGCATCTTTATTGCAAGTGATAACACCGTGATACACATCAGCTTCAAAGAAAAACATCGTACTACATATTTGTTACAAAGAATGACACCGTCGTACATCGTTATCACGGATAATTGCACCGTAATACATCGTTAACACCGAGGTATGTCGATACAAACTTTATCCATAACAACAAATCAAGAATATTTAGTTGATACTAATTTATTTTAGCTCGATTGCGATGAAAGCTCAGAGCTTATATGAACCGTTCTCAATAATATCTGTTTATATGTCTTTAAATGAAATCTGTTTTTCGAAGTCATTGATATGGAAAAAGAGTAATTTAATGTTGTGTTTGGGTTTTTCTGTTAGCGTGACACTACACATGTCACTGGCCATTTGCCAGTATTTATTATGTGTCAATTTAAACTTGAGATGAGGTATTACACTTTTAAATATGGGTGTACACATGATTAAAAGATTATAAATTATTGCAGTTTATAAGTGTGAAATTAGAAATGCTTTTAAGTAAATAATATCAAGCATTTGCGTCGACGTCGATGGGTTTGTTTTTCGTACAGTTGTGCTAGCTTTAATAATAAAATAATATTTCAAGATAAAATTCCACACATATAATTATATCATGTTTTAGATTAAGCCGATCTTTGCCCAGACGAGGACGCTAATCAACCTGACGTGAGAACGCGTATCGCTCCATACACTGGTCACGTGACGTTGTTATTACTAAACCTGATTCACATGTTCATCGTCAGCTTGTCTAAGGAAATATCGTCGCTGAAACAAATATAGATAACTGACTGGATTATCGGCTTGGTTGACAGCCCGCGCCAGGTCAATTGGAATGAAGCCTGTCATCATATGGCTTACAAATCGGTATATTGTTGGCATAATTCGTTCTCACTTAGAGCAGTTACATGGTCACTCCAACTGGAAAGAATAAACTTGACACATGGTCGATGAAAAAAGACTGGATGAGCCTGTTTCTACTCAACTCTGATGGTTGAGGTTTAATTTCTATTAAATATGCTGGGTCAAGGAACTGGAAATCATGGCTCTCTAACGTTAATGCAGGAGAGGGATTTGAACTGTCCGATGGAATGATAAGGCTTGTTGTATTGCATACAAAATTTGATAGAATGCTAGAACATTGTGCCTGCTTTTTTAAATATATCGCTGTAATTTGATATCGACACATTTGTATATCCTTTTATTCGCTTGGAACAACATTTGAATCTCGCAAATCTTTTAGAAAATGCTTTCTTGCTGATGGTTTTCTCTAGATTTAGTCCGTTTTTCAGTGTCATCTGTCATCTCCCCTTCCCCGAAAAGAGAAATCTATCATAATGGTTATTTTACCAGCAGATAAAGGCCTACTACAGTGGTACTCAACCGGTCTGAATATGAACTGAAAATGGAGAAAGAAACTGATGTCCGACAAGACGTCATATGCCATTCTTAAAAGTGACCCAGGGAAAACAGTAAAAACAAAGTTTTTACCAAACTACGAGACCTCAAAACGAATGATCAGATAGTAGAACAACTATACAAGAGATTATACCCCACTTCTGAAACTGTCCCCGAGCTCTATGACCTCCCTGAGATCCACAAGAAAGACGCGGCGCACCTACGCCCCATAGTAACGAGCATAGGCAACGTAATGTATCCTATCGCCAACTATCTAGCCAACGTGATTGGACCTCTAGTGGGCAAAACGGAGCCACCCATCGTCGACAGTGTGGATTTCGTCCAGAACATTAAAGCATTGGAAACACTACCTTGAACTAAACTTGTGTCATATGACGTGTCAACCTTGTTTACAAGCATCTCATTGAACAAAGCATTGGATGTCATAAAAGGTAGAGTCGTGAATGATTCTTACTTAAACACTTAATCAGATTTGACTATATAAACCATCTGTGATATTCTGGAGATTTTTAATTAGTACCTACTTTGTATATAATGGGCATCTTTACCAACAGAAACATGGGGAGGCAATGGGTTCATCTGTTTCTCTAATCGTAGCAAACTTCTACATGGAACACTTCGAAAGAGAGGCATTATATACCGCCAGATATCTACCGTCACTTTGGTTTAGGTATGTAGATGGCACATTTTTAATGGAATTGTCCCGATGTTATTTTCTTTTCCGATTCATACACTATGGCACGAGTAACATAACTGGTAATATTTTATGTGAATATGTGAACCACTATGGTACGAGTAACATAACTGGTAATATTTTATGTGAATATGTGATACACTATGGTACGAGTAACATAACTGGTAATATTTTATGTGAATATGTGATACACTATGGTACGAGTAACATAACTGGCAAATTCTATGTGAATATGTGATACACTATGGTACGAGTAACATAACTGGTAATTTTTATGTGAATATGTGAACCACTATGGTACGAGTAACATAACTGGTAATATTTTATGTGAATATGTGATACACTATGGTACAAGTAACATAACTGGTAATATTTTATGTGAATATGTGATACACTATGGTACAAATAACATAACTGGGCATAATTTATGTGAATGTGATACATTGTTGCTCGTAACATAACTCGTAATAGTTTATGTTAATATGTGATACACTATGGTACGAGTAACATAACTGGTAATAGTTTATGTAAATATGTGATACACTATGGTACGAGAAACATAACTGGTAATAATGTATGTTAATATGTGATACACTATGGTACGAGAAACATAACTGGTAATAGTTTATGTTAATATGTGATACACTATGGTACGAGTAACATAACTGGTAATAGTCTATGTGAATATGTGATACACTATGGTACGAGAAACATAACTGGTAATAGTTTATGTTAATATGTGATACACTATGGTACGAGAAACATAACTGGTAATAGTTTATGTTAATATGTGATACACTATGGTACGAGTTACACAATTGGTTATAGTTTATGTTAATATGTAAACCACTATAGTACGAGTAACATAACTGGTAATAATTTATGTGAGTATGTGATACTCAATGGTACGAGTAGCATAACTGGTAATAGTTTATGTGCATATGTGAACCTCTATGGTACGAGAAACATAACTAGTAAAAGTTTATGTGAATATGTGAACCACTATGGTACGAATAACATAACTGGGCATATTTTATGTGAATATGTGAACCACTATGGTACGAGAAACATAACTGGTCATATTTTATGTGAAGTATGTGATACACTACGGTACAAGTAAGATAACTGGTCATATTTTATGTGATTATGTGATATACTATTGTACGAGTAACATAACTGGTCATATTCTATGTGAATATGTGAACCACTTAGTTACGAGTAACATAACTGGGCATATTTTATGTGAATATGTGATAGACTCAGGTACGAGAAACATAACTGGGCATATTCTATGTGAATATGTGAACCACTTTGTTACGAGAAACATAACTGGGCATATTCTATGTGAATATGTGAACAACTTTGTTACGAGTAACATAACTGGTCATATTCTATGTGAACATGTGAATCACTTTGTTACGAGTAACATAACTGGGCATATTTTATGTGAATATGTGTTACACTATAGCATGAGTAACATAACTGGGCATATTCGCTGTGAATATGCGAACCACTTTGTTACGAGTAACATAACTGGTCATATTCTATGTGAACATGTGAGCTACTTTGTTACGAGTAACATAACTGGGCATATTTTATGTGAATATGTGATATACTATGGTACGAGTAACATAACTGGGAATATTTTATGTGAATATGTGAACCACTATGGTACGAGTAACATATCTGGTTATATTCTATATGAAAATGTGAGCCACTTTGTTACGAGTAACATAACTGGGCATATTTTATGTGAATATGTGATATACTATGGTACGAGTAACATAACTGGGCATATTTTATGTGAAAATGTGATATACTATGGTACGAGTAACATAACTGGGCATATTTTATGTGAATATGTGGTATACTTTGGTACGAGTAACATTACTGGGCATATTTTATGTGAATGTGATACACTATGGTACGAGTAACATAACTGGGCATATTTTTTGTGAATGTGATACACTATGGTACGAGTAACATAACTGGTCATATTTTATGTGAATATGTTATATACTACGGTACGAGTAACATAACTGGGCATATTTTATGTGAATATGATACACTATGGTACGAGTAACATAACTGGGCATATTTTATGTGAATATGTGATACACTATGGTACGAGTAACATAACTGGTCATATTCTATGTGAACATGTGAACCACTTTGTTACGATTAACATAACTGGGCATATCTTATGTGAATATGTGATACACTATAGTACGAGTAACATAACTGGGCATATTCTATGTGAATATGTGAACAACTTTGTTACGAGTAACATAACTGGTCATATTCTATGTGAACATGTGAGCCACTTTGTTACGGGTAACATAACTGGGCATATTTTATGTGAATATGTGATATACTATGGTACGATTAACATAACTGGGCATATTTTTTGTGAATGTGATACACTATGGTACGAGTAACATGTCTGGGCATATTTTATGTGAATGTGATACACTATGGTACGCGTAACATAACTGGTCATTTTAATGTGAATATGTGATACACTATGGTACGAATTACATAACTGGTCATACTTTTTGTGAATATGTGATACACTATGGTACGAGTAACATAACTGGGCATATTTTATGTGAAAATGTGATACACTATGGTACGAGTAACATAACTGGGCATATTTTATGTGAAAATTTGATACACTATGGTAAGAGTAACATAACTGGGCATATTTTATGTGAATATGTGATACACATTGTTACGAGTAACATAACTGGGCATATTTTATGTGAATATGTGAACCACTATGGTACGAGTAACATAACTGGGCATATTTTATGTGATTATGTGAACCACTATGGTACGAGTAACATAACTGGGTATATTTTATGTGATTATGTGAAACACTATGGTACGAGTAACATAACTGGGCATATTTTATGTGATAATGTGAAACACTATTGTACGAGTAACATAACTGGGCATATTTTATGTGAATATGTGATACACTATGGTACGAGTAACATAACTGGTCATATTCTATGTGAACATGTGAACCACTTTGTTACGGGTAACATAACTGGGCATATTTTATGTGAATATGTGATATACTATTGTACGATTACATAACTGGTCATATTTTATGTGAATATGTGATACACTATAGTACGAGTAACATTACTGGGCATATTCTATGTGAATATGTGAACCACTTTGTTATGAGTAACATAACTGGTCATATTCTATGTGAACATGTGAGCCACTTTGTTACGGGTAACATAACTGGGCATATTTTATGTGAATATGTGATATACTATTGTACGATTAACATAACTGGGCATATTTTTTGTGAATGTGCATACACTATGGTACGAGTAACATAACTAGGCATATTTTATGTGAATATTTGATATTCTATGGTACGAGTAACATAACTCGGCATATTTTATGTGAATGTGATACACTATGGTACGAGTAACATTACTGGGCATATTTTATGTGAATGTGATACACTATGGTACGATTAACATAACTGGTCATATTTTATGTGAATATGTGATACACTATGGTACAAAATACATAACTGGTCATAATTTTTGTGAATATGTGATACACTATGGTACGAGTAACATAACTGGCGTATTTTATGTGAAAATGTGATACACTATTGTGAGAGTAACATAACTGGGCATATTTTATGTGAATATGTGATACACATTGTTACGAGTAACATAACTGGGCATATTCTATGTGAATATGTGATACACATTGTTACGAGTAACATAACTGGGCATATTTTATGTGAATATGTGAACCACTATGGTACGAGTAACATAACTGGGCATATTTTATGTGATTATGTGAAGCACTATGGTACGAGTAACATAACTGGGTATATTTTATGTGATTATGTGAAACACTATGGTACGAGTAACATAACTGGTCATATTTTATGTGATTATGTGAAACACTATGGTAGTGTTTAGCGCCTGGATAAAAACGGCAAAAAATCAATGACGTAGCATGGTTCTTTTCGGGTATTGCGGCCTTAGGCCTGATCACGGATTGCATTTAGGCTTTCCCAAATACATTTTTAACGCGACACCGTTTAAAGGCAGAGCTAGCAAAACAGGTACTCGTAGTTTCGCAGTCGGATTAAGTTTGTCGGAATACGGCTAAACAGAAATCGCATATTACATGTAACAGTAAGCACTTCGCAACTGTTTTATCGAGTATGACAAACAAAGTTATGGCGGAATTAAAATTACTAAATAAAACACAGGTCTTACAGCATTGTATGGTTTGATTAACAAAAACACAGATAGGCAGTTGTATTTAACAACAACAGAATAAGTAACAAGTGGAATAGAATTTAGACCTGGCTGGCCTTCCATAATGTGTATGTGTTGAATTGCTTGTGCTTTCCTGTTGAAAATGTCATTTAAACTAATAAAACGATTCCTTATTTAATACTTCAATAAAACAGTATATATATATATATATATATATATATATATAATCATTGACGTGTTACATTTTATCACTGAACACGATTTCGTGATGCGGAAATTATTTTAACAATTGTTCGCAAGTGAATAACTTCTGATGTGCATTTATATATTTACAATCAATAAACATCAGACAATTACTCTCGGTTTAAAACCCCTAATTTATCACTAAGCATGATTTCGTGCAATAATTCTAAATTCATCTCAACTGACAACTATTGTTAGAATTATTTCTGTGTCAAGAACGTATGTTCAGTGATAAAAAAAAAGTGTATATATTACAGGTTATTTAATTATTTAATTAGAAGAATGACACTAAATGTTATATCACGATAACGGATTCGATGATGAACTATTTATGAAAGCACTCGCTGAAATTTTTTTTTATACTTATGTATTTTTGTTTCAATGTATTGCATTAAATGATAAAACATATATGTATAAGTTACATGTTATTTTTAACACCTAACGAATGTTTCCTTTTTATCATGGTAAGATGTAACATATAAAAAATTAAATTTATGCAATACAAGTTATTCAGTTGTTGAAATTATTGCTGTATCACGATATTAAGTTACATGATGAAATATATTTGAATACCTCGTACGTTTTAAATCTTCTTGATTCAAGCGGGGCGGTAGTATTATTGATAGAGTGTTAGCCGCTCACACCATAGGTTGTTGGTTCGATCCCCAGCATCAACCCGATGCCTCTCAAAAAACAACACTCGGTACTGGTTCTACCATGAAAATGGACTCGAGAGCGGTTCATATAAGCTCTGAGCTTTCATCGCAAATCGAGCTGAAATAAATTAGTATCAACTAAATATTCTTGATTAATTGTTCGGGATACAGTTTGTATCGACATCCTCGGTAATAACGATGTATTACGGTGCAATTATCCTTGATAACGATGTACGACGGTGTCATTCTTTATAACAAATATGTAGTACGATGTTTTTCTTTGTAGTTTATGTGTATCAGGATGTTATCATTTGTAATAAAGATGTAATACGGTGTCATTCTCTGTGATAAAGATGCATTGCGGTGTCATTCTCTGTGATAAAAATACATTACGGTGTCATTCTCTGTGATACATATGCATTAAGGTGTCATTTTTCTGTGATAAATATGTAGTACGATGTTTTTCTTTGTAGTTTATGTGTATCAGGATGTTATCATTTGTAATAAAGATGTAATACGGTGTCATTCTCTGTGATAAAGATGCATTACGGTGTCATTCTCTGTGATACATATGCGTTACGGTGCCATTCTCTGTGATTAAGATGTATAACGGTGTCATTTTCTGTGATAAAAATGTATTACAGTGTCATTCTCCGTGATAAAAATGTATTTCTGTGTCATTCCGTGATAAAGATGCATTACGGTGTCATTCTCTGTGATAAAGATGCATTTCTGTGTCATTCTCTGTGGTAACATGCGTTACGGTGCCATTCTCTGTGATAAAGATGCATCACGGTGTCATTCTCTGTGATAAAGATGCATCACGGTGTCATTCTCTGTGATAAAGAAGCATTTCGCTGTCTTTCTCTGTGACAAAGATACATTACGGTGTCATTCTCTGTGATACATATGCATTAAGGTGTCATTTTTCTGTGAAAATATGTAGTACGATGTTTTTCTTTGTAGTTGATGTGTATCAGGGTGTTATCATTTGTAATAAAGATGTAATACGGTGTCATTCTCTGTGATAAAGATGCATTACGGTGTCATTCTCTGTGATAAAGATTCATTACGGTGTCATTCTTTCTGATAAAGATACATTGCGGAGTCATTCTCTGTGATACGTATATGCGTAACGGTGTCATTCTCTGTGATAAAGATTATTTACGGTGTCAGGTGTCATTCTCTGCGATAAAGATGCATCACGGTGTCATTATCTGTGATAAAGATGCATTACGGTGTCATTCTCTGTGATAAAGATGCATTACGGTGTTGTTCTCTTGTGATATAGATGCATCATGGTGTCATTCTCTGTGATACATATGTGTTTCGGTGTCATTCTCTGTGATAAAGATGAATTACTGTATCAGGTGTCATTCTCTGTGATAAAAATGCATTACGGTGTCATTATCTGTGATAACAATTCATTACGATGTTATTATTTGTGACAAATGTGTATAACGGTGTTGTTCTCTCAATGTTATTCTCCCAGTGATAACGTAGTATTTCGGTTGTATTTTCTGTGATTTTATTGTTTTACGGTGTCATTGTCTGTGATATGTTAAGTAGTGGTATCATTTTAGCAATGATAAAGTGTAAATTATGTGTTCTCTGTGATTTAGTTGAATTACGATGTCATTTTCTGTGATAAACACACATTACGGTGTCATTGTCTGTGATTCCATGTTTAATATGGTATCATTCTAGCAATGATAAAGTGTTAATTATATGTTCTCTGTGATTTAGTTGAATTACGATGTCATTTTCTGTGATAAACACACATTACGGTGTCATTGTCATTGTTCATGTTAAATATTGTATCATTCTAGCAATGGCAAAGTGTTACTACTGTATCCTTGTCTGTGATTTAGTTGAATTACGCTGCCATTGTCTGTGATAAACAAACATTACGGTGTCATTGCCTGTGATTCATGTTAAATACTGTATCATTCTAGCTATGATAAAGTGTTAATTATGTGTTCTCTGTGATTTAGTTGAATTACGATGTAATTTTCTGTGATAAACACGCATTACGGTGTCATTGTGAGTGATTCATGTTAAATATTGTATCATTCTAGCAATGGTAAAGTGTTACTACTGTATCATTGTCTGTG
Organism: Panopea generosa; assembly: GCA_029582155.1. Taxonomy (NCBI): domain Eukaryota; kingdom Metazoa; phylum Mollusca; class Bivalvia; order Adapedonta; family Hiatellidae; genus Panopea; species Panopea generosa. The sequence continues at coordinate 19,334,520 of CM055906.1, forward strand.
ATTTAGTTGAATTATGGTGTCATTGTCTGTGATAAACACTCATTACGGTGTCAATGTCTGTAATTCATGTTAAATATTGTTGATCGCAATGTGTTATTTCTAAAAGCTTTTTATAATAAGATGTCGTTGTTTTAACATGTGAATAACATCACATTTATTGTGACCTAATATATTATTTTCACTCTTTGTATTTTTAAATACTAAAATTTTTAAGTACTAAACGTAAAAGAAGTTGATCGTAATGTGTTATTTTTAATAGCTTTTTATAATAGGATGTCGTTATGTTATGATTTTAAAGGCAACCCTCATCTTTTTTCTTCCAGCTGTATTATTTATACAATTTATCTTATTATACTATATGTCTTTATTTCTTCTATGTTGTATTATGTATTTTTAAATTCTAAAGGAAAAACATATTGGTTGTAATGTGTTATTTCTCATAGCTTATTGAAATAGGATGTCGTTTTTTTATAATTTGAATGGCAACACACATATTGTTTTCTTCCTTATGTAATATTTTATCACTCTGTATAATCATATTGTGTTGTCTTTATATTTTCACTGTTTTACTTACGTTATTTTAAATACTAAAGTTAAAAAAAGTTGGTCGTATTGTGTTATTTCTTATATTTTTTTGTAAAAGGATGTCGTTATTAAAACATATGAATGGCAACACACTTATTGTTTCTTCCTAATGTATTATTTTCACAATATAATTCGTCATACGGTATTGTCTTTATTTTTTCTATGTTATTCTTATGTAGTTTTAGAATCTAAAGCTTTAACATGTAGATCGTAATGTGTTATTTATAATAGCATTGTTGTAATAGGATGTCGTTAATGTAACATGCGCAGTGTAAAACACTTATTGTTTCTTCCTATTGTATTATTTTCACAATGTATCTTTAAATGCTTAAGGTAATAATTGCTGATCATAATGTGTCGACAACACACTTATTGTATCTTGCTAATGTTTTATTTTCACTAGATGTATTATCATACTGTATTGTCTTTTTTCCATGTTGTCCTAATGTATCTTTAATTACTATAGGTAAATAAATGTTGATCGACATGTGTTATTTCTAATAGCTTTTTATAATAGGATGTCGTTTTTTTAACATATGAATGGCAACACACATATTTTTTCTTCCTAATGTATTTTTTTTCACATTATATTTTATTATACTGTATTGTCTTTATTTTTCTATGTAGTACTACTGTTTTTTTTAAATACTAATCATAAAAAATGCTTATCGTAATGTGTAATTTTGAATAGATTTTGGTAATAGGATGTTGTTGTTTTAACATGTGAATGGCAACACATATATTTTTATTCCTCATGTATTTTTTTCACACTATGTATCAATCATACTGTATTGTCTTTATTTTACCTATGTACTTTAAATGTATTTTCAAATACTAAAGATAAAAAATATTAATGCTTTTTTCGTAATATTATGTCGTTATTTTAACATGTGAATGGCAACATACTCAATGTTTCTACCTAATCTATACATTGGCACCTCTTTGTGAATTCCTTCTACATTTACCTTCAAACGGCAGCATACATTTTGTTTCTTTCTTACAGTCTATGTAGTTTTTTCCGTATTATATATTTCAAATGCACAATGCAACGACGTTTATCCCTAATTTATAGTTTTCAATATCTCTCTTGACAGGGTATATTTATGGTACATTCAGCTTAGTCACATTGCGTCATTATTTGTTTTTTTTACAAATCTGTATGATGAGTGTAGTTGATCATTAAGTCACACTGGGGTATCATGCCGATGCCAGATACTATGAGTATACTGCAATCAGTGACATTATACTGACCAGACATAGCACTTTCGTCACCAAGCGAGGTAAGCTTTCAAAGCCATTGATCAATTCTTTGTTATGACTGGGATGTGGTTAGAACCCAAGACAACTCACATGGATAGCCGCTGGGGTATATCCTGATCAATGTACTTCATAATGTAACGGTTCGTGAAAATAGGGTATACATATAAAACAACTCTATTGTGTAAAATACGAGATTGGATCAACTTGTCCTAATAAAATATTAAATAATGTAACGGTAATGTAAAACACGACATAGTTCAATATATCATGATTAAAGTTTTTTTTAATAAATTGACAACTGTTAATTCTAGTTGTGTCTTCCTCTAACATTAATATATTATGTAAAATCCGGCATTAGGTCAACATGTTCTGTTTAACTATTTTTAATCATGCAACGATTCATGGTGATGGTATTTTTTCCTGTAACATCAGTATGATATGTAAATACGACATAGTTCGATATGTCATGATAAAAGCTGTTCTAAATTCTGGTGGTGTGTCCCTGTAACAACGCATTATATAAAATACGGTATTAGGTCAACAAGTTCTGATATGTTTTTTAAATATTGTAACGTTTCATGGTTGTATAGTCTCGTAACATCAATATGATATGTAAAACACGACATAAGTTTAATATCTTATGATAAAAGTCGTTCAAAATTTAACTGTTTATTCTGGTGATATTACTATGAAACATCAATTTATTATATGAATACGTCATTAGGTCAACATGTAATGGTCATATAAACTGCTTATAATAACGTTACGATTCATGGTGGTGGTATATGACTGTAACATCAATATGATATCTAAAACACGACATAGTTCAATATAAGTTAAGTAACAGGATTTCAGGGTTTCAGGTTTTAAATTTGTTTTCCAGTGTGAGAAAAATTGATCATTCTAATATTTTCTCTTTCTAAAATGCATATTTGCATAATTACATCTTAATAACAAATATGACAGATAAAATAAATGAACCAGTATGGTGTGCGTATTATTATTATTATTAACCTGTATTCCTCAATTTCTGGAGATTTTACAAACATTTAGATTTTATACAAATAATATTACAATATTTATACTATGATCGCATTGTGAATTACAAAATAATAATTAATTTATTTTACAAAGTCAATGGTTTTATCATCGGTGTATATATAAATAACTGTCTTTATTTGTAAATTAAAGTAAATTATTTAAATCTGTTGTCTTGTCGTAGGACTCTAGTTTGAACGACTTATATGCACATTTAGGTTATTTCACCGAAACAAAACATAAAATTGTTTAAAGTGTTTATATCTTGTTTCAGGTCTTAATTCATTTTAATATCAGTCTCTAAATGTAAATCTTATACTGAGAAATGCATTTATTAGCAAACGTATATTGATCTCAGGAAAGAAGCATTGAAGTTAATAAATTCTGAGATTTGCTTTAATGTTAACAGTGAAGATAAAAGTATATCTACATATTCAATCAAGAATAGTAACTGAATGTCTTTGGTACTGTTCCGTAGAAATGAGCATATATCACTTGGAAACTGAATATTGAGAGAGCTCCAGTACGCTTGCCTCGTGGATTGATGTTTATTACTGTTACAATCGAATCCGTATCAGGCCCTCATACTCAGACAAACATGTTCAGCCCTACGACACCCAGACAAACATGAACTGCTGGCCCATGTGGGTAAAATCTACCAGCCATTATTCTTTACTGATAAATTACCGCCAGGTCCCAGTTGTCCAAAGCTTGGTTAGCTTAATCCTGGGTTAAGCGAAATGTTCAAATCACGATATTTTGAGATTTACAGCATTTTATGTTATTTTTTCAATGGAAATTATACAATATACCTTTTTGTTTCTACTAATGCATTTAAATTGCCATCAAGTTATTAAGTATAGAAAACCTTTTTGTTTCTACTAATGCATTTAATTGCCATCAAGTTATTAAGTATAGAAAATATTGAAGTTACATAATTTCACTTGACGGGTGGTTAAGCTAACAGAGCTTTGAACAACTGAGTCAAGGTTGATTGCCTACAGATAAATACATCTCTCCCATTCAACAGATGGTACATCAAGATATATCATATACTGATTAACAGTCTGTTATCATGGTAACAGATGTTGACATTTGTAATTGTTAGTATGTGTGCATTGATTTGTCACGTAAATGTATTGTATATATGTTTTATAAATTATATGATGAGAATGTGTAGGTTTAAAGCAATAAAAAGTTAGTGCAATTAAATCACAAGAATCTGAAACGTTCGTCTGTTGTTTCTTTTGTTGAAAATAACACAATGTATGCTTGATATTTACCATTATGTATAAATACACATGCCATGACAATATACTTCTTTATTACAGAGATACGTCCTTTCATAGTGCCAGATGACAGTTCTTCAATTAAAACATATTTAATTTGGTATGAAATATTTTCAACATGGTCCATATATATTGTTACTTCTTGCTGCTGAGGAGTGTAACAAAGCCTAGCATAGCAAATGTAATTGTAATAATATATCACCAGATGAATATATAGAGTTGTTGAGTTATTTACAAAATAAAACCATTAAGAAACCGTATCACTTCATTGTCTTGAAAGGAACTGGTCAACATCCCAATAAAAGTGCACTTTTATGAACGGATTTATATGCCTGCTATTGAAACATACTATTTTTTTTAAATATTCCATGAGGAATAATTGAAGACGATGTTTATGCGCGACAGTAATCTTATTCAGCTCAGTTTAGTTATAATATAGTTTCAATAGTGAGTGTGTCCATCTTTGTTGGAATGACAACGACATTTTGATTGACTGATTTATAAAAAGTGCAATGTAATACATATCCTCTGTTGCGGCTCTAGATGGAATATTAGAAAACCATCCAGTCTTTTTGTAGTTAAGAATTATTTCTATGGTTAGTTGATACGGTCACTAGTGCCATCACGAGTAATAATGTTGTATTACCTGAACTTATCTGATATTTTCACGAGAGATGATACGGTCACCTGTACCATCACAAGTAAATATGTCGTATTACCTGAACTAATCTGATATTTTCGTACGAATATATCATGCGTGTGTTGATTTTTTAGACCGGTTGTTAAACAAAAAATACATTAATGTACCAGGATGCATGATGCGTGTTGAAACTGAATAGATGAGTGAACAGATAATTTAATTTTATCAACGGGATGGGCGAACAAAGGATATTGCGCTTGTCTAAACATTCAGGTACATTATCAACGTATTAGAAAAAGAAACGTCTGAATTGATATTGAATATGGTTTTAAAAATATACAATTCTCAATAAAGACGTAAAACGGATAGTTGTGTTTTTTGCATACATTAACGTGAAGAAATAGGGAATATTACACTTTATAATACAACTCATAAACTCCATCGTTTGGACTCAGTCTTCTCGATTTGTGTTTTAACCGTTCTCAAGTTATCGTCCATATTACCGATTTGATTAGTTTCATCGGTTAGCTTTACCTGTCTATCAATTATTTAATATGTATACAGTTGGAAAGATATCATCCCCTTGATCAGAACGGTCATGTTCTTTACTTTTTACCTTTTCCGAATTATCGTGGATGAATAAATTTTTAAATTAATAGAACTATCTCCCCTTAGTTTTGGAAACTGTCCCAAGCCCCTAGGGTAATATATACTATATATATATATATATATGCCCTATTTCGGACGAATGGTGTGATTGTCTTCCAGCCATTATTGCATATAGTATAAATTGATACACGGTATGTTTATTAATTCAAACATGTTATTGTACACATATACATATTACAAGCATTCAAGGAACATTGCAATAATAAAGGCAAACAGGTTTGGTCACAAGTGCTCACCACATTGGTGTGCAACCAGCTATAGGGGTATACTGAAACAGTGATATCTCAGTATCGAAAGACACGTACTACATGAAGATACGCATGCGTAAACTTTCACCTGAAATCCGTGAATATTAAGACTACATTACGCTTCTCGCATATCATTACATTATATTGTAAACGGGGCCAACGGCGTCATAACGGTTACTGAATAATTCGTGCACAGCGTCACTTGCCGTTGTTTACGTGCTTATATTCGCCTAGTTACGATTATACAACGGAATAAGAACAACTTTATAAATGTCTCCTACAAACCACATAATACCAGATGAAAACAAAATCCGACTTGATATCCAACTCCAAGTCTTTAAATAGGATTGTAAAATGCCTATATGTCAGTTTCATATAGTTAAATGTCAAACAGAGAAGTGTTATTTAGATTATACTGTTAAGCGCCGGTGATTAAAGCCTTGTGGATATATTAGTTTCCCGTTGCCAACACACGTCGACATCACTTTAGAGAGAGATCTCAATTCAAGTAACATTACTTTTTCGTGTTTTCGGAGATCATGCTAATAAGAAAGTCTGTCAAGGAATAGGTATTTGCGCTGTCATATATATATATATATATATATATTATCACATCATTGCGTTGAAATTTGAACCAAAGGGCCATCTATGATTGTATTCATGTTTTTAATGGCTGTATTTAAAGTGAGTAGGATAATTTCATTTTACAGTTATGTGAACGATACAATTGTGGCAGAATTAGTAATACGTATCAACGACATATCACATTGATACGAGTATTCCGGCAATTCTTTCACAAATATTGTTTATAATAAAGTTGTATATCAATTAGTATAAAAGTGCCTTTTTTATTTTTGAAATGTAATTCTTGTGAAAAAAGATTATTATTTTGAAATGGTATAGTTAATTATTGACAAAAAATTTCATAAGATATAAGATTGTTGGAAATATATTTATATGTGCCCTCTATATTATCGATATCAATATTAATTACTATCAATCATTTGATCTCAGAAAGTAAAATCAAAATAATGAATACAAAGTGTTTTAAAGATGCAATATTGACTATTGACGCTTTATGGAAAATCCGTTTTCGAGGTGTATATCGGTAGATTATTGAAGTTTTTCCTGATTGCAACATCTGGTATAATTAGCGAATATTGTACGCAATAACCATCACCTACAAAACATGAAATGTGAGTTGTATTTAAGTAAGAATAATTCTTTTAGCTTCTTATGATCGTGTCTGAAATAACATTCTTGTAAAATTTTAATTAGGATTTGTTTTGATATTAATTGCTATTTGATTAAGAAATAATATCAAAAAATTTGTGTTGTACTTTGCACAGTGGCGTAAACTATAAGTTAAATTTAGTATTTTAAGAGCATTTTAAATGACTACACTTGAATATATATATTCTGTTAAAACAAGCATAATCTAATTTATTAAAGAGTTACAATATTTCTTCAACCTGTAAAGTATCATATAAAAAAACATTAGTTATGACTTATGGAAAATGGCAGTGCAGTGAGTTGTATTTCAGTTATTATTTCGATTCGTCATAATTAAATCAATTATACAGCTCATTGTGTAATCGGTGTAATGTTTTATTTTGTCACGTTTTGTGTTTTTTTTTTGTACTTGCAGGTTTTTTTTATGGACTATAATATGCATTTTGTTTGGAGAACAAATACATGCTTTTTGGTTGTAACAGAATATGACCGGCAACCCCTGGTGTCACGTGTATTGCATGTGTGTATTGTACTTATCATGCGTATGGTTACTTTTATGTGGTTTTATTTATTGTATTTGTGTTGTTGTAAGGTATATGTCCATTACATACTGCATCTCCTGCTGGAGATATGCTTGTTTCCTTACCGTGACGTGATGTCATTTAAATATCCATGATGACAATTAAAATCCAGCTATATAGTTCCGCGTCAGTAACTGTTCTATTTAGTTTGGTATAAGGCAACGTATGTTGTTCCCTTGAGATTGATGTATATAACAAATGCCCATCTTCCTAAAGTTAACAAATACATTTCTTTGTTTCGCCTGTTCACCCATGCTATAACATTTTCCAGGAAGTTTTGGTAATTTTCAAATACATTTGTCCTATTACTTTAAAGTGAATTCGTCTAATAAGTATAAACGCAAGAGCAAGAGGCATATCATTCAGAAAGAATAACAATTTGTCGTTTTAATGTCACACATTTTAACTTGCTATTCCTGATCTGCGGATGCTTTCAAAAACCTATTTTCAAAACACGCCTAGTCAAATCGGAATCGGCGTCAAAATGAATGACGTATTGAATGATGTGATTGCTCAAAATGTAAATAACAAATAATGATCACCTCGTAGGTTTTAGTTTTATCAAAATCAATTTATTTGAAATATCAATTGACCTGACGCGGGTTGTCAATTATACAAGTCGATAATCCAATAAGCGATCTATATTGTTTCATGAGCCGCCATTTTTCCAAAAACAAGCAAACGGTCTCTAAGTAAACACTACATTGTATTAAATTGTATTTACTTGGACAAAATAATACCACGTAGCAAGTGGGCAAATCGATAGTCGCGATAATTGAACAAAAAGCTCCGATCGTAACTAACGACGTTTTTACTGTTTTTAAATTAGAAAAGAACATGTAAATAATTACTTGATCGTCTTGTTTCCAATCCAGCCAAAGTCAAAATTAGTAACACAACTATGTGCGGAGCATTGACAAATCAATATATATTTCTGCACACTAAATATGTTTGTAACGTTAACTTGAGAATACCAATGTCGCTGCTTGTCTTATTTGACGTCAGACATTTAAGTTTCATCACTAAAAGAAAGAAAAAGTAATTCATCTACGTTTTGTAGTTTAGCGTTTACTATTTCGCGGTGTATTTAGCATGAAGACTTTATCAATGTGCTCTTAGTGTTTTGATATTGGATGATGAATAACGTTATGTAAATGCTGTGAGATAATGTTACATTAACATACCATGAATCAAAGTAAGGTGTGTATACAGCTATTATTTATTATTAAAGTATGTTGTGTTAAGTATAGTTATACTTACAAAAAAGTGGATATGTGATCGATCATTAGAAGGAGAATCTCACATTTCTGGACATGTTATCATTTGTGAAATATACTCAGCAAAAATAGAAACGTCCCTCCATATTTCAGGAAAGATTTATCGAAAACCAAAAGGGTTACTTTTTTTAATCAAAATAGAAAAACAAGTTCATTCATTTCTGTATCATAACCAAGTAATAACATCTGGCTATCTTGTTAACTTTTCGAGATGATAACCGGTCAAGAGAGGTAGGGGTCAAAATCAAAAATCCCAAAAACTCAGAAAGGTGTTATTGAATGTTTAGAGATGGAATTTCAATAAGAAATGTGGCACATCCAGTAAATCTCGTTAGTACCGAGTGTGGCCACCATTTGCATGAATGCATGCAATGATCCTACGCCGCATCGACGTAACGTAACGCAATACCAGTGCGTTGGGCAAATTCCTCCATTCCTGTTGTAACGCCCGTGTAAGATCGCGAACATTGTCAATCTGATGGTTAGCTCGTGCTTTGCGGCCCAGCTGATCCCATATGTGCTCAATGGGGTTGAGATCCGGGGAAACCGCGGGCCATGGCATGACGTTGACATTGTTTTGCTGCAAGAATTGAGTGGTGACCCTGGCTACATGAGGGCCATGCTGACAAATAAATGGTAAGGCATATGCATTTAGCACGTCTGCAACATAACGCTGTGCATTAATGTTGCCCTGTACAACAACCAAATCTGTCTTCCGGTTTCCCATAATCCCACCCATAATCCCACCCCAGACCATTACGCTCCCTCCCCCAAACCTGTTCTTCTCAACAATGCAACAATCGGCGAATCTTTCATTTTTACGCCTGTTTACCCGTAATCTTCCGTCAGCATGACTAACTGTGAACCGAGATTCATCGGTGAACAAAACTCGGTTCCAGTCAGCCCTTCTCCAAATCAGATGACGTCGCGCCCATAACAGCCTGGCAGCACGGTGACGTTGGGTCATTATCTGACCAGTGTACGGGCGGCGTGCCCTGATTGGTTGGGCGTTACGACGCAACCGGTTGCGAATGGTCTGCCCTGAGACACCGTATTGCCTAGCAGTGACTGTGGCTGCCAATTGACGTTGACGTAAGTGCGTCAACGTTATGAAACAATCGGTTCTAGCCGTCGTTACACGAGGCCTACCAGGTCTCTGCCGGTCGTGAACAGTCCCAGTCTGCTGGTACCGGGATGCAAGACGATCAATCGTCTTCCGACAGCACTCGAACCGACGCGCGACTACCCTGGCGGACATCCCACCCGCAAGCATCCCAATTGCCTGATTTCGCTCGTTTTCGGAAAGCCGTGGCATATCGAAAACAGTGAAAAATTAAAGAAAAAATTTAATTTTCAGAATAGCCCCTATCGCATGAATGGTACGACATGAACTGAATCAACATATGGATGACATGAATAGCGTGCACGTGCAAAACGTGCAAATGACCGTTCCGGTTACTGGCCGATATGTGCGTATCGGGTAAACTGTACACGATCGTATTCTGAACATCGCCAGTGTTTAAAATACATGTATATTGAACATGTAGCAACTACACAGACAAAGCTTCACCGGCTATAAAACAGGGACTTTTCTAGTTTTGATGAGTATAGTTTTACATTTACCTGAGCAATTCTATTGGACCCAAGCTCAGTCGGTAACGCATCTGATGCCTCATTAGAAAATAAAGTCCGTTATTGTTAATCTATAACTCAACTAATTTATTAATTGATAAAATCAACTTCATCATCATTCATAAGCCATTTATGTCAACACACAATGATTATCAATTTATTTCTTATAACAATAACAATAGATTCTTGCTCGGCAAAATGTCCAGCTCAAAGCCAGAATAAATACCAACATATCTATGCATGCTGTCTATTTGTAAGAGTATAGTTTGGCGAGAATACCATTATTTAAACTGTCTCGTCTGATGGCATGGCAACGGAACATAACGATGTGGGGTGCACCTGTACACAAAGCTCCACTTTGGCGTTTTTGTTACTGACCCTTGCAAGATGATGAGCTTTATCACTTCTTCTGTCTGTTTGAGGTATGTTTCTTGTGGCTATTTTATATACTGACAAAGACTTGGAGAAGGGTACTAGAAGCTTTCTCACTTGAGGCTCAGAATTAGGAGGAAAGTTCTAGGTGTGGTTGACCCAGTGTCAGTATAATGCGATTGGGTAGGGTATCCTACCGTATGTCTGCAGAATGATACTCCAGTGTGACAGCGCTTAGAATATTGTCTCAAGTTGAAAACTGAAAAATTGAAACAATTTTGAAAGCAACGCTGAACACCATATGAATAAACAAGCTATATGGTGATTATAGTCATGCTGTTTTGATGGTACAGTATAACAAAGTCAGGAATCCAATATGGATTTATAAGAAAACATAAGATTTCTGTAGTAGTTAATTGGATTTCTGTAGTAGTTGAAAAAGTACATAAATTTATAAAATCGCAGCTAATACGGCAATTTGTACCGCCGTTTACTTGATCCATTTGTCAAACGCCTCATTAGCTACGGAACAGGCGTATCCGTACACATTTGCACCGCCATGGCAATTAACAAAACAGAGAACCTGTCACAAGCTAATGGTGGTCAATGGACGCGTGATGCATTTAGCTTAAAATAAATGTAGTCGTAGGCACAACCAACAATTAACAAAACAATTAACAATTAATAAGGGTTGTTTTATTGCGAAAACAACTACGACAGCCGCGTAAGACTAACGGTATATTTACCGACACAGGGACTCGAAATTCGATATACCTTTAGACCACGCCATTTTGACGGAACAAAATTAGACTGCACGTCGTGAACATTTCAGTTCAGAAATAAAACTTGTGATTATTTAAGAAATAAAACAACTTTAGGAATTTATAATAGTGATAACTTTAGAAATTGAACTTACAGTAACTTTAGAAATTGAATTCGTCATAACTTTGAATAAGACTTGTAATGACTTTGGATTGAATTTATAATAAACATTTGTAATCTCAACTAATTTGTGAACTTGTATTTCTACCCTCATTACGCTACAAGTGCCATGTGAACGATATTTCTCTTGTTGATTTTTGTTGTTTAAACGCGTGCTAAATATAATACTCATGAACGAAAACCGGTTTATATTTAATCTACTTAAAGTATAAAAAGTATTGTATTAAATATTGTTAAACATTTTACAAATCCATGGCAATAAATACTACATGCACATATAAACGTGATAAGGATGTAATTATGTTACATTTTCAGAATCCATTTTCCACTAGTTAAATGGTGACTCATCATTCAAACATGTCAATGACACAACTCTAATGTAGACACTTTACATCATGTAGACATGTAATCAATCACAATATATATATAGTTTAGCACTGGGCATATATCGTATACACTGAGAAATCAATATGCTGTATTCAATATCAAAAGTCGACTTTCAAATGGTCGTGTGGCTTTTTTTAACTTGCAATACTTGCAAAAATGTTTATCATTGTTAAGAATTTTAAATAAATGAGAGTATTGCTAAGAGGTGATGTTGTTGCAATCATAACTTTGCAATTTCAAAACTTATGGTAATATGTTTAAATATATCTTTGCTTCTGGTTTAAACAGTAAATCAACTCACATTACACATGTTTTGACCTGACATATATGTAGACCATTAAAACCCAGAGTTCTGTAACATTCATATAAAAGGTATGTTATTTCATTTTGTAACTTTTCCGATTATTCATTTCACGATGTCACTGCAGAACCTATTCACGATCTAAATGACAATATTTATCTGCTGCAAAACATCTGTTCTGATTCGGATAATTTTTTACTTCCTATTCATTATTAGAAAAAGTTCGTGTATGACACGTTTCATTTTTTTTATGTCACGTTAATTACCAATCTTCACAAATAGTGTCAAACACATTAGTTATACAATCGTTTCATTATTTAAATATATTGACATCGATGTTAACAAACCATTTTTCGAAAACATCCTCTTTTATTATACCTCTTTTCCAATACAGAGCTACGTCCAGCATACTATTTGACCTTATATTGGCGAAGAAACTAATCACAAAAGGAATTTTCTGAAGATTTATATTATTGATAACGATGGTTTGCAATCTTTTTTTTTAAATACCAACGTCGAATCATTTCCAAAGCAACTAAATAAATCCGAATAACCTATTACCCATTATAAATACAGCACACTTATTCGAAATATTGTTTTAATTCATGAAAAAAACTCAGATATGAAAATCTTTATATAATCGCCAACAGCGTGTGATGCCACGAATACAAATATTCTCACGCGATTCATAATACTTTATCTATGTAATAGTTGGTGTTGATTTAGTTAAAAAATAGCAATTAAGAAACCGAAAGGGAGCGACCGCAGGCTTAGTGATAAACGTCATCTGACTGACAGTTTGGCGTCATTTCGGTGACTCAGGGCGGAGCTACGACGAGAGCTGTGATGATTAACCTTTTAAAGTTGATGTTTGCTAAGGTCGTTCTAAGCATAGCTCGCGGCTGGGTGTCTAAGTCCAAAAAGGTCCATAACTGTTCCAAAATGCTATCCAGATTTATGGTTCTTGTCTGCGTGTGTTCCATTGATGATAGTAAACACGCATGCGAAGTTTTTTCATTCACATCAAATGAGTGGTTGCATAAATATCTTTAACTTAAAAGCTAAAATTTAACCTGGGTGTCTACATATGACGACGTCGACGACGACGCCGATGACGACGACGCCGGGGTCATGGCAATAGCTCTCCTTGGACTTCGTCCCGGCGAGCTTATAGAAGTACAAAACGGAGCATCTTTTGACAAAAAGAATAAGATATTGATGGATATGTGGGTCTCTTATCATATAACAGAACAGAAAAACTCAGAACAGGACAGGACAGAACAGAATTTTATTGACTTAAACTGTATGCAGTTTCTCATCAGATACAAATGCAAATTACGAATGTAGAACAAAAGCCCATTGGACAGAATCCCCTTGTTCAAAAAATATACACATGAACAAAATCCCGTTGGTTAATTTGACAAGGTGGACAAAAGCCCATTGCTGGATTTTAGAAGGTGGATAAAAGCCGTTTGGTATATTTTAGATGGACAAAAGTACCCTGGTGGATTTGAAAATTGGACAAGGTGGACAAGGTGCTTTTGTCTAAGGGAGTTTTGTCCGGTTTCCACAAATTACAGTGCAACCTTTGTAAACTGGTTAATCTAAGGACCATAAAAAGAGTTCAGTTTACAGAGGTTTCTGGTTTATAGAGGTTTTAGCTTGTTTTTACTTAATTTGGTTTTCTAATCATTTTTATGCCTTCACACAATAGCTAGGAGAATAATGGGAGAATGAAATGGTCTTTTCAATGCTACATAAAATAAGTTTCAATGTAAAAATATCTGAGTTTTCAATTAGTTCAATATACATGTATATGTTAAGACGGAAATCCAGACTTGATGTTTGTATTAACAAAAGTGTAAACATTTACCAAGTATTTAAGTGCACTACAGAATAAAATAGTTTCAATTTTATCTGAAAATGAATTTCTTATCAACTTATATTGATCTCTGAAGAACATCACAGTCATTATGTACGTAATAGAAATCGAACGCGTTTCCACGGATTTATTTGAATCAAACACTGTGCATCCTTTATTGTCAGAATATCTTTAAACTCACATACATCCCTTAATTAATTTATTTGATTTGTTTCAACACTTATATGCCATTTAACTTGTTGATCGAACCCCAATTTGCATAACATTTGGTGACTATCACAATTCAGACAACACAATGGCACTTAATAAAAGGTGGCAGTCGAATCTTCCACTTATGCCTCAAGCTATCAAATGTCATGACACTATATTGCGTAATGTCAAAAATCAAGAAGAGATAAAACTAATCTGGTTTAATGTACAAAAAATGAGAGAATAGAGAGGTACATGTTAACAGAGGTTTATTCTACAAGAGTTAAAAAGAAGGAACATTGTCTGGACTTTGGAAAGTGCACAGTTTACTCCGATTTATAGAGTGTCCGGTTATGGAGGTTTCACTATACATACTTATACAAATACATGTTTTTTAAACAATATCATCTTCACATCGTTGTCTTATGTTATGTTACAGTAAGGTTTTCTATTCAAAAGCCATATACTAATTAAAGCAAATATATATCTGATGAATTATTTACTCTAAATAGTTTGAGGATGAAATCCGGGTGAAGCGGTATTGCATTTCTTAGTGTATACTCCTCTTCGATTAATTTACAAAGATTTAACAAATTATTGTTTGATAATATCTTATTGTTCTATAACCTTATATTCAACGATTAAATGGAATTAATCTTCTACAACATTTTTATTATAATATATACAAAGTCTATCCTGTCTCTTTAGTCTCTGTCTAGCATATATTCCTGTTTCTATTTTCAGATGATGAGCGGAAATACGAATATTAGTTAAACACTATCTGTATTTTTTTGTTGAAATAAAATTTAATTGATTTTAATAACCAAAATGGGGTTTTATA
Source organism: Panopea generosa (assembly GCA_029582155.1). Classification (NCBI taxonomy): domain Eukaryota; kingdom Metazoa; phylum Mollusca; class Bivalvia; order Adapedonta; family Hiatellidae; genus Panopea; species Panopea generosa. The sequence goes on from CM055906.1 coordinate 19,349,886, forward strand.
TTTTGGTATATATAACTTCAAAAACTTAATTTCTTATATTTGTATTATTAATGCACCCAGTCCTAACCAAAATATCCACTTAATCAATTATAATATATTTATACGGGCAATAAATAAAATGAAAAGAAAATGTTTTAGTCGATAAGTGAATCGAAAAAAAATCCTACTTTATGCTAGCTGGTGCTGTTTCACGTTGTTTTGGTAAAATGTGGCTGAAGTCTAATGTGGCCATGGAAATGAATGTCGCATTTCTGTATATGGTCAATAAGGGGTTGTAAACATTCTGATTCTGTTTTCAAGAAGAGGTACTGTTCTTGATTTTTTTTAATTAGATCGTGTTGATTTCTCATTTGTTAAAAATAATTCACTGAGAAATATATAGAAAGTTATTTATAATCCATTGGCAGTGCTTAGCTGTGGTCATTGGAACTATTAACAGTTAAGTTAACTTTTATTGGAACAATCGATCACACACCAGTGTATATATTTCCTCATTGTTTGAAATAAACTGCTTCCCTCTCATACCACAGCTCGAGAAGAAATTATATAGTAAAGAGTCAAATTTATTCTCCTGTAGCACTTAAAGGAAAGCAACGTAAATAAGATATGAACCATTCAGAAAGTAAGTAAACATCGTGCGTCTTGGACAACTACTTTATGTTGATTCCATGTTAAATTTACATTTCTGACAGAATGGTGGCAATGACAGTTCACGGGCAGGAGTTCACTGAATATGAATGCATTTCAAACGTTAATATTAATGCAGACTCTGCGAAAGCACTGCGTCTTGAATATGGATATAAAAGAGCACACAAATGCCTCGTGATACGTCAACTAAGTGATACATCCGTACAATGTGTTGACGAATTGTTATAATTATATCTCCGGTCACATAATACAAACAAATGTTTCAACCCTGTTAGATGTTAATTAATTGAAATTAAAGGTTATCCATTTTGTTTAACTATAGACAGTAATAAAAGTAACCACCTTCGTCACAAGGCTGCTTCAGCTATGGACAGTTTATATTTAAGTCTAAGGATTTATGCATTTTGCATCAGTTAGTTAAATACTTATTCTGTATGAAGTGTTATTTCTTTATGTTTTTATGTTTCCAGAACTGTACCGTTGTTGTTCTGAATTATCTCCCTATTTGGACTTATTGTTGTTATAGTGTGTTGATTTTGTTAAGGAATCGAATCAATAATAAAAATATAAATCACAGTGATATGCTTTTAGGCATAGTACCACCATTGGAAACAGGAAATGCTTCCGTTATGCCTTCGCATAATGGGGGATAAAAATTATTATCGTTTATTCTTCTTTTTGACTGACCTTATTTTGATGCTCTTTTTTATTTGCATGACATTATTGGTGTATATTGAACACTTTGAAAGCAGTGTCATGTTTGAATTGTGAATTTAGAAAAAAAATGAAGCTTGGAAATTGGATATGAATACATGATTTCAGAAGTCTACTTTCATTTTGTCAACAGTGTACTACTGAACAGAAAAAAATATCTTATGACACATGACCCCTACTTTTCTAATCATGATTTGGTAGTGCAGAGGTTAACAAACAATAAAATGTAAGTTTCACTTCCTTCATTTGGGATTTTCTCTATGAATGACAAGCCTTCAAACCTTTTTATTTATGATAGAATAAAGAACAAAAATCAATGGTGGGCTTACACCTATATAATATAACGCGACGCATAGGGTGGCCGAAAATGTAACCAGAAAGTACTTAGATAAGTTGTCGCTATATAAAAACTCAGGCACTGTTCTCCCGTAGGCATTAAGCTCAATTTTGCATCTTTACAACACTTGTAATGTTTATATAATAGTAGTTACATTTAATAATAATATCTAATAATATAAAACGCACACATAAAAGCTTTGTAGCAATCTTATCATGAAATGCCTGGACAATATTTATCTTCTCAATCATATTCATTTATAACAATCATATCTAATTTGTCAATAAAAATTGGTTGTGCTAATTGATATACAAAATTACAAAAAATCCCTCGCTCACAATACAAGGTTTTGCACTGGAGAAAGGTGTATTTGTTTGGCGTGCAAAACCGTTTTTTGAATTTGATTCGTAATTTATCCAGTTGTAATGTTTGTCACTGGTGTTGGTATATGAGCTGGTTTGGTATGCCATCAAGAGTTGGTATGCCATCAAGTGTTGGTTTGTTATCTTGTGTTGGTTTCCTTAATTTGTGTTGGTTTGTCATCTAGTGTTGGTTTGCTATCTGGTGTTGGTTTGTCATTTATTGTTGGTTTGTCATCTTCTGTTGGTTTCTCAACTGGTGTTGGTTTGTAATCTGGTGTAGGTTTGTCATCTAGTGTTAGTTTGGTACCTGGAGTTGGTATGTTATATAATGTATGTTTTGGTTCTAGTGTTGGTTTGACATCAAGTGTTGGTTTGTTATCTTGTGTTGGTTTCCTTAATTTGTGTTGGTTTGTCATCTAGTGTTGGTTTGCTATCTGGTGTTGGTTTGTCATTTATTGTTGGTTTGTCATCTTCTGTTGGTTTCTCAACTGGTGTTGGTTTGCAATCTGGTGTAGGTTTGTCATCTAGTGTTAGTTTGGTACCTGGAGTTGGTATGTTATATAATGTATGTTTTGGTTCTAGTGTTGGTATGTCATCCAGTGCTGGTTTTGGTTCTGATGTTGGGCTATTATCTAGTGTTGGTTTGACATCTAGTGTTGGTTTGCCATCTGATGTTGGTTGGTGATCTAGTGTTGGTTTGTTATCTGGTGTTGTTTTGTCATCTGGTATTGGTTTGTCATCTAGTGTGGTGTTCTTATCTAGTGTTGGTTTGCCATCTGGTGTTGGTTTGTTATATGGTGTTGGTTTTTATCTGGTGTTGGTTTTTCATTTTGTGTTGATTTGTTACCTGGTGTTAGTATATCAGCTAGTGTTGGTTTGTTATCTGGTGTTGGTTCGTCATTTAGTGTTGATTTGTTATCTTGTGTTGGTTTGTTATCTGGTGTTGGTTTGTCATTTAATGTTGATGTGTTATCTAGTGTCGGTTGTTATCTGGGGTTGGTTTGTCTACTAGTGTTGGTTTGTTTTCTGGTGTTGGTTTGTCATCTGGTGAAGATTTGTCATCTAGTGTTAGTTTGTTATCTGGTGTTGGCATACTACATAGTTTTGGCTTTGGTTCTGCTGTTGGTATGCTATCTAGTGTTGGCTTGTCATCCAGTGTTGGTTTTGGTTTTGATGTTGAGATATCATCTGCTGCTGGTTTGTCATCTTATGTTGGTTTGTTATCTAGTGTTGGTTTTGGCTCTGGTGTTAGTATGTTATCTAGTATATGTATTGGTTCTGGTGTTGGTATTTTATCTAGTGTTGGTTTGTCATCCAGTGTTGGTTTTATTTCTGATGTTGGGCTATTATCTAGTGTTGGTACGTCATTTAGTGTTGGTATGTCATCTGATGCTGGTATGTTATCTAGTGTTGGGTTGTTATCAAAGTGTTGGTTTTGGTTCTGGTGATGGGGTATCATCTAGTGTTGGTTTGTCATCTGGTGTTGGTTTCTTATCTGATGTTGGTTTGTCATCAAATGTTGGTTTGGCATCTGGTCTTGGTTTGTCATCTGGTCTTGGTATATCAGCTAGTGTTGGTTTGCCATAAAATGTTGGTATATCAGCTAGTGTTGGTTTGTTATCTAATGTTGGTTTGTTATTTAGTAACAGTATGTTATCTAGTGTTGGTATGTTATCTAGTGCTAGTTTGTCATCCAGCTTTGGTTTCGGTTCAGGTGTTGGAATATCATTTAGTGTTAGTTTCTCATCAAGTATTGATTTGTCATCTAGTATTTCTTTTTCTACTGGTGGTAGTGTATCACCTAATATTGGTTTGTCATCTAGTGTTAGTTTGTCATTAAATGTTGGCGGCGTTGTCGGTGAGTTTTTTATGTGCTCTCTAAAAATTGTCTATGGTAGGGTTACATTAAAGATGCCATGCGCTGAAGGAATGTAAACCGATTACATAGGCAGAAAAAATTCCATCTCAGATTAGACATTTGTATATCGTATGTGTTATTATATATACTAAGTAAAAATATTGTATAACGTTTTATTAATATTATTATAACTAGTTAATTATGTAATAATTACGTTTTAAGAGAGAGTGTGCGTTTTATGTATCGCTAAGCAGTGTTTCGTGTTCAGCAGACTTGTGTATATTTATTTGAATATTGCCACTGACATTTCATCCTTGCAGCAGTAGGGCATACATGAATTGGAAGTAATTGTTGGTTGATTTCCATAAATTATATCCACCTTCATCCTTTAAGTGTTAAAACCCTGTTACACGGGAGAGACGATATTTCAGACGATGAAAATATTGCTGTATTTAACATGTCCAAACTTATATTAAAGACACTAAACGGTTTGATAAAGAATAGATCTTATTAATTTTAGAATTTACCTCAAAATGGAGCCTCTCATAAAAGGTCAGCATCGGAAGCATATATTTAAACAATGTATCATATTTCTTTTTTTCTTCTTGTTTCATATATGAATATGCTTTATTGTCATCTTGATTGTTTTTTGTAAAAAAATTGTTGTTTGGAAGGGCCGTTTTTAATGTTGGATAACTTGCGGCCCAACCCTTTTGCCACTACATGTATATAAAAAGCAATAAAATATGTTTAAAGTAAATTAATTATTTATGAAAACTAGAATTTTCTTTTCTTCATAGCTGACTTAAGTTACTGTGCATGTATTTAAATACTCAAAGGTGACTAGTATTTTATCTTCTTCGCGGTTGAGTAAATCATCTTAAAATCACCTTAATCTAGTTGACGTTTCGGCAATATACGACCGTTTATTTTAATGTTGAAAGGAATTTAAAACATATGAAGTGTAGAGAGTTCACAGCCGAGGGCAATTGTACTATGGTGATGTTGAAAGACGATGTTCCAACATTAGAGGCGGTTGTTTACCTTTACTTGAAACGCTGTTTATTGCGAGTATGTGGTGCAACAGGAATGAAATAAAAAACAAACTGCAGTATAAAAAGTGGGTATGTCGTAGGTATTGAAATGTATATCCGGGCTGTGTATTAAGATTGCGGTGTCAAACCCAGGTGTGGTATAACAGTGCATGTGTTGTCAGGCGTTTGGACAGTCATAAATATAAATTGAAGTTTTTTGTATTTTGTAACAGGAAACAGAAATGCCATGGACAATACAAAGATGATAATTAGTGATATCAACAAAAGATATCAAGTCATAGAAAATTGCCGAAAGAAATGCTGATTGAAATGTATACATTATATAACCTTGTTTTGTGAGACATATCTTCTTTTTCGCGTTTTTGTATGTGTTCGTATTGTTCTGTTACTATGTATTCGTGATACAATATTCTGACGGTCCGTTCACGTTTTATTGACTACGTTTGCTTCCAATATTCAGAAGCAATGTTTAATTGGCCTTATGTTTCGAATACCGTACCAAAAGTTAACTTTTGCTCAATTGTGTATTTTGAATATAAATATTAACACAAAAATAAACCATACAGTTATGGGCCATCGGTATAAAAAGGTGCAAAATACCATTGTCAACTCAAAATATCTAAGCAGATTGGTGACTTTTCACCTTAACATAGCTTTCATGAACAGAGCTTTTACGCAATGTTCATACTTTATTTGTTCAAATAATACTTTATTTGTAAAAATAATATCTCTTCAACTTTACTTTATTACGCAGCTTAATGGCTTGCAAAACTGGCGGTTGTGGCGATATCTGATAATAACTTATTTATGACAATATTATAATAATGGAATTCCTTGATAATAATTAACTTTATTATGTTTTGATAACAATACTTTATAACAATCAATTCACACTTTCATAATACAATATATATTTCATAATATCTGTTTATGTTCATTCCGAGGTTTTCATCCATCACATACCGTGTGACATGTGTTGCAAATTGCCTTAGACTTCAATCAAATAGAAAGTACTTTTATTACTGATGGCCAGGGTTTTAATATCCATACATATTCACAATCTGATTGGTGTTATTGTAGCGTTTGCTATTTTATGCAACGTTTATGAAATGACATAATACAATTTCCATGATATATTTTTGTTTTGTTTGATTGATTGCTTCTTGCATGAATATAAACTACATGAAAAAAATAAAAGTCCCTGTCGTGGATAATCATTTTAGTGGTGCATAAGATTGCAAAGTTTGATCACGACAACATGAGCATGGCCATGCCTTTGGCATAAAACCCGGCGAATAAAATAAAATGCTCATGCTGTGCATTGTCTATTATTCGCTGAACTTTTATTTAACCATAATCATTAAATAGTTATACCGAAACGTGAAGAAACTAGTTATATGAAAATGATATTACTTTGTATTTAATGTAGGTTTACTGAACATATGTACATTTAAATTGCAAATAAGATAACTAATAAAATGCTTACCTAATGTATTAGAGAGGTGGATTTATTTGTTGAATCTTCATATAAAACGATAATAGTAAAGTTTGATTCAAAATCTTTATTTATGCGTATGAAAACATCACTAAGCCAACCATCTTATATCACAGCATATGATCTAGAAGTTTCTTGCCCAAAGGACACCATACATAGTCTTGGAGGAAGATCGAACCCACGACACTGCGATCCTGGGTCCGATGACCTACCACTAGATATCAATTAGTTCAAACAAAAACGTGAATAAACTAGTTATATGAAAACGATATTTCTTTGCATCCTATATATTAAGGTACATTGTATGTGCACTTTAACTGTAAGTAAAATAACTAAAAAATAATACGCAATGTACCAAATATAGTCGTTCATTTTTATAAACTGTACTAGTAAAGATTGATTCTAGTCTTTGTTTGTATGCACCAGCAAGCCATCAATCTTGTATCATATTATGCATGTAATTCAATACAACAGTCTGACAGCTGTCCTCGGGCTGTCAACTGTCAACTAGATATTTACATGGACTTCCTTATGGCACATTACCATATTGTGTCATTATTACGTCTTTAACATGCAGTAAATAAGCGCGTATGTGTTGCATAATGTATTTAAATAGTAGTGAAATCAGTGTATTTTAGTGTCATTACTTCTTCAACAAACAGCAGAATGAAAGCCTATCTATCATAATATCTCCAACAAGTAACATAATGATACTTATTAGTGTCATAAAATATTAAACAGGCAACACAAACAGTGCCTATAAGTGTCAATACATTTTCAACAAGCAACAAAATCAGTGTATATATGACTGTCATTACATATTTAAAAACCTACAAAATCAGTGCACATAAGTGTTATTTCATATTCAACAAGCAACATAATCAGTGTTTATTAGTGTCATTACATATTCGACAAGCAACAAAATCAAGGTATAGTACTGTCATTACATATCCAACATGCAGCAAAATCAGTGTGTATTATTGTCATAACATATTAAACAGGCAACAAAATCAGTGCCTATTAGTGTCATTGTATATTCAACAAGAAATAAAAACAGTGTCTATTAGTATCATTACATTATCAACAAGCAACATAACCAGTGCCTATAGGTATCATTGTTTATTCAACAAGAAATAAAATAAGTGCCTATTAGTGTCATTAGATATTCAACATGCAACAAAATCAGTGCCAAATAGAGCTTATGTGTGTAAATATTGACATAGTCAGCAAACATAAGTTAAACGTGTCCCATTAAGAGCAGATTCATATTTATACATTTTATTTGAATAGAAGATACTCAGAAGTGTTGATTTGTTATTCATTAAAGATATTTCAATAAAAAGTAGATTGAAACCTTTTTTTTATATCTGACAATATATTTGTATGAGTTTAATGTTTCGTTATTATATCTATTGAACATAGATGTATAATTATCTGTGATGTTTGAGTCTTTTTATAGCCTTATGTAATGCATTGCAAAACCCGACGTATATTACAGTGTATACTGCTCCCTCTGGTGAGCAGTATTGACATCCGGAGGATAGTAATAACTATGGGTAATATTTTTTTCACTTTATTCATACCACTACAGAAGTTGTTCTTGGTCGTAGGTCGCTATGAATGTATACAGTGAATTGAAGTATAGGTTTGTGGCAACAGTTTTCATTGAAAACACGGAGTGCAGATTTGTTTGTGAGCTTAAATGGTGTTGTTGTTAAAACATCAGTTGTGTTTCCGTGCTTTATTTAAGAAAATATTGACAGTAATCTTGCAAATGTTACCTTGGTGGAAAGTCCAACTGTCATGAAACCATTTTCTGTGGCTAATTCGAGAGAATTTCAAATGCTCAAAAAGGAAACAGTGTCAACATCTTGGTCGGTATTATACCGATGCACTACATATATGTAACCTACATGTATTGAAATCATTTTGTATATTGTGTAGCACTGCCGTGGTTGCATAGATTTAAAAACTCGAATCTACAAACACACAATTTGTTTAGTTGTTGTCAGACGCGTATCTGCCTATACGCAAGTACGAAGCTGAGTCCACATGATTTTGAAAGAACAAAATATCGTACTTAATATGTTAGATACTGTCCAACAGATTGCTTTTTGTGTTTAACTATTCAGCAAAACATCTACTTGCATATTAAAAATGATCTTGATGGAGAAAATCTTTGTGAAACTAGATGGGCAAGTCGGGCAGACTCCTTGTACACGTTTAAATCAGCCTATTCTACATTGTGAGTTCACTCGAAGTGTTAGAGTACGAAGTATCCCAAGGTGCACAGTTGCAGATGCAGCATCTTGAAGTTTGACTTCATTGTCTCGCATGGTTCAATGTCTCTTAAGTAGTTCCAGGCAAAGGCAAGCGATTTGGTTGAAGCGACAAAGGATAGCAATGTGCTTACCACACAGATTTGTACCAGAAGTCAGGATGATGTTGTATGGGTTAAGCTTTACCAGAAAGCTGAAGTGTACCTATGTCGAGCCTTCGAATCCTAGAAAAGCTCAGCACGAGCTACATTCGCGAGATCGTCTGAGCTGTCTCTGTCTCCGTGTACTGGATGCGTTTTATTTACTCGACCATCTTGTGACAGAGCTCGAGGATCGTCTACTCATATCGCATGACCATTTCCATGTCAGGTATGTTGCATCAGCTGACGACACAACAGGGAGACCGTGCTTTACTGACCTCAGCCGTGACCATGGAGATTACGACGTGAAGTATGCTCTTGTCCTACGTGTTGCATCAGCTGACGACACAACAGGGAGACCGTGCTTTACTGACCTCAGCGGTGACCGTTGTTATTCCGATGTGAAGTATACTCTTGCCCTACATGTTGCAATTTGCTGACGGCACAACAGGGAGACAGTGCTTTACTGACCTCAGGAGTGACCGTGGAGCTTCCGATGTGAAGTATACTCTTGTCCTACATGTTGCATCAGCTGACGACACAACAGGGAGACAGTGCTTTAATGACCTCAGCGGTGACCGTGGAGCTTCCGATGTGAAGTATACTCTTTTCCTTCATGTTCCATCAGCTGACGCACAACAGGGAGATAGTGCTTTTCCGAGAGTATACTCTGGTCCTACATGTTGCATCAGTTGACGGCACAACAGCGAGACCGTGCTTTACAGACCTCAGCGGTGACCTTGGGGATTCTTTCGACTGTGAAGTATACTCTGGTCCTACATTTTGCAATTTGCTGACGGCACAACAGGGAGAACAGTGCTTTACTGACCTCAACGGTGACCCTGGAGCTTCCTATGTGAAGTATACTTTGTCCTTCATGTTGCATTAGTTGACGGCAAAACAGAGGAGATAGTGCTTTACAGACCTCAGCCGTGACCGTGGATCTTCCGAGGTGAAATATACTCTTGTCCTACATGTTGCATCAGTTGACGGCACAACAAAGAGACCGTGCTTTACTGACCTCAGCGGTGACCGTGGAGCTTCCGAACGTGATGTGATGTGTACTCTTATCCTACATGTTGCATCAGTTGACGGCACAACAAGGAGACAGTACTTTACTGATCTCAGCAGTGACAGTGGAGCTTCCGATGTGAAGTATACTCTTGTCCTACATGTTGCATCAGTTGACGGCACAACAGGAAGACTAGTGTTTTAATGACCTCAGTAGTGACCGTGGTTCTTCCGATGTGAAGTACATGTATACTCTTGTCATACATGTTGTAATTTGCTGATGGTACAACAGGGAGACCGTGCTTTACTGACCTCAGCGGTGACCGTTGAGCTTCCGATGTGAAGTATACTCTTTTCCTTCATGTTGCATCAGTTGACGGCACAACAGGGAGACCGTGCTTAACTGACCTCAGCCGTGACCGTGGAGCTCCCGACGTGAAATATACTCTTGTCCTACATGTTGCGTCAGTTGACGGCACAACAGGGAGACCGTGCTTTACTGACCTCAGCGGTGACCGCAGAACTTCCGATGTGAAGAATACTCTTGTCCTACATGTTTTATTAGTTGACGGCACAACAGGGAGACCGTGCTTTACTGACCTCAGCGGTGACCGTGGAGCTTCCGACGTGAAGTATACTCTTGTCCTTCATGTTGCATCAGTTGACGGCACAACAGGGAGACCGTGCTTTACTGACCTCAGCCGTGACCGTGGAGCTTCCGACGTGAAGTATACTCTTGTCCTTCATGTTGCATCAGTTGACGGCACAACAGGGAGACCGTGCTTTACTGACCTCAGCCGTGACCGTGGAGCTTCCGACGTGAAGTATACTCTTGTCCTAGATGTTGCATCAGTTGACGGCACAACAGGGAGACTGTGCTTAACTGACCTCAGCCGTGACCGTGGAGCTTCCGACGTGAAGTAAACTCTTGTCCTACATGTTGCATCAGTTGAAGGCACAACAGGAAGACCGTGCTTTACTGACCTCAGCGGTGACCTAGGAGCTTCCGACGTGAAGTATACTCTTGTCCTACATGTTGCATCAGTTGAAGGCACAACAGGGAGACCGTGCTTAACTGACATAAGCCGTGACCGTGGAGCTTCCGACGTGAAGAATACTCTTATCCTACATTTTGCATCAGTTGAAGGCACAACAGGAAGACCATGCTTTACTGACCTCAGCGGTGACCTAGGAGCTTCCGACGTGAAGTTTACTCTTGTCCTACATGTTGCATCAGTTGAAGGTACAACAGGGAGATAGTGCTTAACTGACCTCAGCGGTGACCGTGGAGCTTCCGACGTGAAGTATACTCTTGTCTTTAAGTTGCATCAGTTGACGGCACAACAGGGAGACAGTGCTTTACTGACCTGAGCAGTGACCTTGGAGCTTCCGACATGAAGTATACTCTTGCCCTACATGTTGCATCAGTTGACTGTAGTATTAATCAGTGTTCTTTTATTAAAACAAGTTTCAGTAGTTTTAAATTTACACAAAGTTCTTAGACTAAACAACTGGTCTTCTAGATTGATGAAACATATTTTCACTGTTCCCGCTCCCTTCTCCTTTATACTAAAGTTCTTGAGTTTATAGAGGATCGCGGAAACAACAATGTAAACAAGCATATGGTAAAATATAGTAAACAAACATAATGACAAAAACATGACAATATTGTGAAATGCACAGCATAAACAATCTGATCAATCTAATTATGGTACCATTAACTAGTAAACAAAGTAACCAAGATGTGTTTATTATTATGTTAACACAATTAATGGACAATAACTAATGAAGTCAATGCCGAGATAAATTAAGTTGTTTTATCAGAGAACCCTTGAATAACAATAGTATGTCAATTATGACTAAAAATGCCGATATTGTGAAATATACTGCATATCCAATTGCAGAGATAATTGATTTTTCAGAAGCGGGTTTAACCATTAATTTCTTCACCATCTGTTCAACAGCTTGTTTTGACCCCGATTTACAATAAAGTAGTTATCTAACGTCTGCAGAGTCAATATCTATACAGAGGTCATCTCTCTGAGGGTAATTATATTGGAATTAGAATTAAATTGGACATGGCTTCCAAAATATGTGAATAAGAACTGTGTAGTCATAAAAAAAAATCATTTAAAAATTAGTATTCTTATATATGTTCATATTACAAACCAGTTTATAATTGTAACTGAAAAAATGATCCTGTGAACCTTGGATACAGATGTCACAAAGATTTAAATCACTTTCCTTCGAAATGAAAACAAACAATGATCATCAACTGATGTGATCGCGAATGACTGTCATATGTCAATAATGAAATTACATGCCTCTAAAGGCACCGATATAAAATAGTGGGAAGCGAAACAGCAACACAATCGATTGTAATGAAAGAAAATAAATGGTCTCTCTCCAAATAAAACTTTAAATATTTTTATTCAAACTAAGTTAAGCTGTATTACAAGCCTCAAATGGAGGATTTGCCAACACACTTCAAATGGAAGCGATATGTCGACCCAACATACATTACAGCACATTATGCATACACTATGTATCTCAAATATTCTAGTATTTTTGCATCAAACATCTTGCCTCATCAACCTCAACTGGAAGATTGACCAACAAACTTCATATGGAAGCGATATGTCGTGCCAACTTGCAATACATTATTGTTGTTAATCACTGGTTGTTGTTAGACTGTAAAAACGTTTCTTGTTCTTTCAACCAGGGAACGTTAGCAGTGACATACGAGTCCCATGATTGGTCTTTTTTTTTTTAAGTTGAAGTTTCACAATATGCTAAAAACATTAGAATACCATGAATTGTGACATAACACACTTATTTGAAACAATTAATAATGCTTCCGTGGCGATAATAAATAATCCTTGTTTTGTTTTCTTATCTAAAATGCATTTTATTCGTTTTAATTAGTCATTTGTGCTTCAAATGGCATTATTGATAATATTTAGAAAATTTTGAAAACATTGTCCTGTTTTAATTGTGAATTTAGAAAAAAATGGTGCTTGGAAATTGGGGTATGAATAGATTATTTTTGAAAACGTTCAGCTTTGTCAACAGTGTACATCCTGACGAGAAAAAAACCTCTTGAATGAAACATGACCCCTACTCTTCTAATCATATTTGGCTGTCCAGTTGCCAACGATCAATAAAATATAACGTTTTTTATTTTTTGATTTGTGTCTTGCTAAAGATGACAAATCATTCACTACGGAAATAAGAAGGAACATAATGGTGGGCTTACACCTTGTGATACAGACAGGGAATCTGATGATTTTACACTATAGTATAACTGACCTGGCTCGGCAGATGTCAGGTACTGGAGTAGGTTAGGTTGTGTTTATATCAGGGAATCTCATGATGTTACACTATAGTATAACTGACCTGGCTCGGCAGATGTCAGGTACTGGAGTAGGTTAGGTTGTGTTTATATCAGGGAATCTCATGATGTTACACTATAGTATAACTGACCTGGCTCGGCAGATGTCAGGTACTGGAGTAGGTTAGGTTGTGTTAATATCAGGGAATCTCATGATGTTACACTATAGTATAACTGACCTGGCTCGGCAGATGTCAGGTACTGGAGTAGGTTAGGTTGTGTTTATATCAGGGAATCTCATGATGTTACACTATAATATAACTGACCTGACTCGGCAGATGTCAGGTACTGGGGTAGGTTAGGTTGTGTTTATATCAGGGAATCTCATGATGTTACACTATAGTATAACTGCCCTGACTCGGCAGATGTCAGGTACTGGAGTAGGTTAGGTTGTGTTTATATCAGGGAATCTCATGATGTTACACTATAGTATAACTGACCTGGCTCGGCAGATGTCAGGTACTGGAGTAGGTTAGGTTGTGTTTATATCAGGGAATCTCATGATGTTACACTATAATATAACTGACCTGACTCGGCAGATGTCAGGTACTGGGGTAGGTTAGGTTGCTGTTTATATCAGGGAATCTCATGATGTTACACTATAGTATAACTGACCTGACTCGGCAGATATCAGGTACTGGGGTATCGATGTTTTAGAATATTCTGTTGCATTGTTAATTTTATTATTAGCATTATTTGATTATTGGAATTGACGATGAATGTTGTTTTATATCTTACGTTATATTCGTATAAGAAATGACAACGAGAAAGAGAAGTTGTTATATAACATTATAAATCTATGACTGTTAATTATGTAATCGACGTTATATTTCTTTATAGTTTTAAAATTAATTTAATCTAGCATCACGTTTACATGGTAATACACAGTTCAACTGTATAAAAGGTGTATATAGTATTGAAATAAGAAAATGTAATCGCAATAGGAGACTAGAAATTCAAAGGACACCAAAGCAACATATACAGATCCGCATTGGAAGGATCAGTAGCAAACTGGTCACTTGAGAAAGCTAGAAAATAAGAAAACATGTATATAACCAACAGGAGACGTAGCATGTAAAGGACAAATCATCCAAAAGCAGCGTACACATAGTCAAAAAAGCATAATACTAAAATACACACGTAGACTAGAAGTGACAGAAGGAGGCCACCGCCTTGGAAAGGTGCTACCGAGGAGCTTAGAGTGGTTTACGAATGCAGCAACCCTCGCATCCCCTGTCGTCACTCTTTAAACCGAAACAGTGTAAACAAAAGTATCCATGCCGAACCATTCTCTTGCAAATGTTAACGTTATGAAAAACATAAATATTTAGGTTTGTTATTACAAGTGTATATAACAAGAAGAGAGTGACTCATTCGATGACTTTTCAAAACCAGAGCAGCAGGAGAATACTATTTATGGTTACTATAATACGGAAATAGATAGTGTCTCTGTTCGTTAAATACAGTTTTATGAGAAATTCATCAGCATTGTGCCCCCAGTCATTCCGGTCGTCGTACAATTAAAGAGAAGAACGTTATAACCAACTCAGTGCTAGAAATAATGACAGAAAACCTACTCGTTCCGGTAATGGTATGAACCTGTTATATTATCAGTGGGAAATGTTGATACTTATAACACATTAATGACCACACAAAGGTGTAATAGTCAGGTTCCCAGGATGAATGTAATATGATATGATCAGTTTCGGTATGTATTCATCTGTTGAACCTCGATATCAAAACCTTAATATTATATTTTACTAATTAAGTGCAGAGGAACAGAAGAAAATATATTAATTAAGGAATAATCTGGATTTTTGTAAAAAATGCAACAGGATAGATAACGAAGGTGTGGAATATTACAAAGTAATATAATAACTATAATTAAATAAAAACAAAATATTCAGAAAATTCATAATCACTGCATAAAGGGTCACGGATTGAGTCAAACTGACATTACCTGTGAGTTTGGGTACTGGAACAGCAGATCGTGATGCATGAGATATAAATAAATATTATTATGTAATAAAACATATCTTATTTAAGGAATAGTAGTATGTGTGGTATGACATAAAATCAAGGCGAAGGTTAAACAACTGAAGGAACTGAAGAAACAGATAAGTAGGATTGAAACTTGGCATGGTAATGGGAGGTTTGGATGGTTTAATACAACAGAAAAAACGAATGTAAGTAGGAGAAATCTAAGCAAACAATTAGCCATCAGAGGTAAACACACTCAATTTTGAAAGCTTGCGTAGAAATAACATCAGACAACTGAGAATGAGATATAAGCTTTATAAAAAAAACTAATATCAATTTTCTAATAATAACAAGTCTAATAATAATAATTCTGCTTAAAACAGAGTTGTTCCCAAAGTTAAAATGATATCTAAATCCAAACATCCGGTTATTCTACTTATCCCATTTGTAGTGAAGAAAACTATGTGAGTTTCATTGATGTATGTACTAGTAGTACATTATTATAAAACTAGATCCAAATATAAAAGTCGTCATAACTGATTCAAGAACTTAATTGCTGTGCAACTTTATTATGGTTCGATGAGACATGAGCGTGCTAACATTTTGTTTTTTCTAACTCTGTGCAATGCAGTGACATATGTGGCAGTCCCAAATTGATCAATCAATTGTGATTCCAAAATATATTAACATTATGCTCTGCATTTTCATTAAACTGAAATTTCCAACAAAAAAATATACCATGAAATGTGTTTGAAAATAAACGTATATTATGCTGCTCAGTGAAGTAATGTGAAGCTGTCAGCGATCCTTTTCAAAATGGTTAAAATGGGATCATATCAACAATTCCTGGTATTCACCTAATAATCCTCGTAAAAGTGAGGCATCCTTCTTTTCTGCCATCATCCCTAGCACTAATCTGTAAAAACGGTTAAAACTCTCAATATACACTGCCTTTTTATTTAATTTAAGTCTAAATATATTTAGCAAAAGTGATTTTAAAGAGACATTATGACTCGGAATACGACGAAACTTGTAAAGTGGGTTTGACATCAAGTTCAGTAATTCACAATCATGTATTAATATTATTGTTAATGAGATTGTATTACAAAGATTGTTTATTTCATATCTAGCGTTATATTAGTATTTGGCTACGAGACATCATGAAAATATATCATGACTATTGGATCGTTCAGTTAGCTTTACATATTAACATTTATTAGAGTACTTGCTTCTACGAGAATTAATTAGAAATGTTGGTATTCATATAGTATGAAATTTAATTATAAATACTTGAATTCAGAATGTTTTAATTGTATGTGTCGTTAATCTAACCGTATATGGCTAGATTGCTGTTAAAAACATTTAGAGCTTGCTGTTTATCAAGTTTCTCGGTGGTACTTTTCTACACAGCAGTGACGCCTTTTGATAATAAGAGACATGTGACTTGTTTGTATCAAAGCAAAATGGCCTCCTTGCTCACTCTGAGAGAAAGTTCGCAAACATTCGAAACTCCAAGTTAAACAAACAATGTGTAGTAATGTATTTGTATGAGGAATGGTCAAAAAGGCTGGTTCTTAAATATAACGTTGTTTTTGTATGAGTATATAAAACAAAAAAATATTTCTGATAATATGTTTGTATGAGAATAATAAACATTACAGGTTTCTTGATATTTCTGGTTTTATGCTTGTATGACAATATATAACATACATTATTTCTGGTATTATGTTTGTATAAGAACATTAACCATAAAATGTGCTTATTTCTGATACTATATTGTTTTTGAGAATATCAAACAGAACAGGTCTTACTTATTTCTGCTTTTATGCTTGTATGAGACCATCAAACATTACAGGTTTATGCTTATTTCCCATATTATGCTTGTATGAGAATATCAAACATAAAATACTAATACCTATTTCTGATATTATGTTTGTATGAGAACATTAAACAGAACTTCCTTATGATATTATGTTTGTATGAGAACATTAAACATGAAATGTTTATGCTTATTTCTGGTACAATGTTTGTATGAGATACTAAACAAAACATTCTAATATTATGTTTGTATGAGAAAATTAAACAGAACTTCCTTATGATATTATGTTTGTATGAGAACATTAAACATGAAATGTTTATGCTTATTTCTGGTACTATGTTTGTATGAGAACATTAAACATAAAATGTTTATGCTTATTTCTGGTACTATGTTTGTATGAGAACATTAAACATGAAATGTTTATGCTTATTTCTGGTACTATGTTGTATGAGAACTATGCTTATTTCTGGTACTATGTTTGTATGAGAACATTAAACATAAAATGTTTATGCTTATTTCTGGTACTATGTTTGTATGAGAACATTAAACATAAAATGTTTATGCTTATTTCTGGTACTATGTTTGTATGAGAACATTAAACATCAAATGTGTGTGCTTATTTCTGGTACTATGTTTGTATGAGAACATTAAACATAAAATGTTTGTGCGTATTTCTGGTACTATGTTTCTGTAGGAATATTAAACATAACATGCTTATACATATTTCTAAAACTATGTTTGTATGACATACTTAACATAAAAGGATTCTGCTTATTTCTCATATTATGATTGTATAAAATAGTCAACTATTAAGGTTTTTTGCTCATCTCTTATATTATGTTTGTATGAGAAAAGGTCATTAAGTATATTGTTAAATCCTAACAATTTACCTAGTATGTTAATAAGATATAAATGTAATATGATTCATAATATGATACTGAAAAGAGTTTAATACCCGATTATGTTATAATGTTAGATTTGCGATATTAATGCCGTTTTATATATTATCTATATGATTTAATTCCATGTGTTAATATATTAATGTATATATTTGTATAGCTGACGTATAAATACGTCCTTTGGGCAGAGTGTGTTCTGTTAATTGCATTTTAAGTATAATGTTTTACATATATATATATGAATATTTTAGTCTGAGTTTGTACGAAATAGTCCTTGATTAATGGTGTAAAGCTGCAATGCATATTTGAATCAAGAACACGAGTGATACAAAAACCGACCAGGTTCCAGCTGTCACGGCCAAAGTCGGCTGCAGGGAAAAGGCAAATGTGGTGTGCTTAATTAGTAAATTTGGTGTTTAAATGCACTAAATTTATTTATATATATATATTTTAAATACTCTGTTGAAATATCATTTAAAAAAAAACTTCTTACAAAGTGCTTAAAATATGTCACACCGGTAAACACACTTTAAAGAAAATATATTTCAATTGTCTCGTGTAAAATAAACAATTGTAGCTGCTTGATTGTGTTATCATTTCCAATGTTATGGATTCAGCATATCATAAAAATTGATTAAATGCATGATTATTTGAAAATGATTTACATTCACTCAGCAGGAATTTGTCAATATTGCGATCACTTTTCAAAAGAAGATAAGTTTCAAGGCTTCAATTAAGGCATTTTTATTTTTTTCAATGTTTTCCTATTTAATATGCAAAGGGAAGTGTATAATGAATTCAATTAGTGCATTTAATGCCACAATCAATTATTAAGCACGCGCATGCCATTTGCATTTTTCTTGCAGCTGGAAAGTGGTCGGGTCAACCGGAACATGGCCGGGTTTTAGTATCAAATGCGGTTTGTATATTTCCATAATGCACTATTTTGAAAAGCAATGGCGACTATCGTGTTTAAATATGGTAGCGCCCTGGACGGGGCTAGTACATGGATGGGTGGTCGTGTTTGGGGTTAATAATTGGATGAGTGATCGTGTACAGGGTTGGTAATTGGATGTGTTATCGTGCACGGGGTTAGTACTTGGATGGGTGATTGTATAAGGGATTAGTTCTTGGATGTATGATCGAGTATGGGGTAAGTACTTGGATGGGTGATCGTGTACGTTGTTAGTACATGGATGGGTGATCGTGTATGGATTAGTACTTGGATGGGTGATCGTGTACGGGTTAGTACTTAGATGGGTAATCATGTACGGGGTTAGTACTTTGATGGGTGATCAGTGTACAGGTACGGGGTAAGTACTTGGATGAGTGATCGTGTACGGGGTAAGTACTTGGATGGGTGATCGTGTACGGGGTTAGTACTTGGATGGGTGATCGTGTACTGGGTAAGTTCTTGAGTGGATGGTCGTGTACGGGGTTAGTTCTTGGATGGGTGACTGTGCACGGGGCAAGTACTTGGATGGGTGACCGTGCACGGGGTTAGTAGTGCTTGGATGGATGATCGTGTATGGCGTTAGTACTTGGATGGGTGATCGTGTACGGGGTTAGTATTTGGATGTGTGATCGTGTACGGGGTCAGTATTTGGATGGGCGATCGTGAACGGGGTAAGTAATTGGATGGGCGATCGTGAACGGGGTAAGTAATTGGATGGGTGATCATGTATGGGGTTAGTACTTTGACGCGTAATCGTGTAGGTGGTTAGTAGTTTTATGGATGATCGTCTACGGGGTAAGCAGTTGGTTGGGTGATCGTGTACGGGGTTAGTACTTGGATGGGTGATCGTGTACGGGGTTAATACTTGGATGGGTGATCGTGTAAGGATAAATACTTGGATGGGTGATCGTGTACGGGGTTAGTACTTGGATGGGTGATCGTGTAAGGGATTAGTACTTGAAAGGGTGATCGTGTACGGGGTAAGTACTTGGATGGGTGATCGTGTACGGGGGTAGTACTTAGATGAGTGATCGTGTACGGGATAAGTTCTTGAATGGATAGTCGTGTACGGGGTAAGTTATTGGATGGGTGGTCGTGTACGGGGCAAGTACTTGGATGGGTGACCGTGCACGGGGTTAGTACTGGGATGGGTGATCGTGTATGGCGTTAGTAATTGGATGGGTGATTGTGTACGTTGTTATTACTTGGATTGGTGATAGTGGTAGGGATAAGTACTTGGATGGGTAGTTGTGTACGGGGTTAGTAATTGGATGAGTTATCGTTCATGGGGTTAGTACTTGAATGGATGATCGTGTACGCGGGGGTGGGGGGGGATACTTGGATGGGTGGTCGTGTATGCGTTTAGTACTTGGATTGTTGATCGTGTACGTGTTATTACTTGGATGGGTGATCGTATACGTGGTTAGTACTTGGATGGGTGATCGTGTACGGGTTTAGTACTTGGACGGATGATCGTGTACGGGGTTAGTAATGGGATTGGTGATCGTCTACGGGGTTGTACTTGAATGGGTGATCGTGTAAGGGTTAGTACTTGAATTGGTGATCGTGTACTGGTGATCGTGTACGGGGTTAGTACTTGGATTGGTGATCGTTTATGGGGTAAGTACTTGGAATGGTGATCGTGTACGGGTTAGTACTTGGAAAGGTGATCGTGTACGGTGTTAGTACTGGGACGGGTGATCGTGTACGGCGTAAGTACTTTAACGGGTGATCGTGTACGGGGTTAGTTCATGGATGGGTGATCGTTTATGGGGTTAGTACTTGGATTGGAGATCGTGTACGAGTTAGTACTTGGAAAGGTGATCGTGTACGGTGTAAGTACTGGGACGGGTGATCGTGTACGGGATTAGTACATGGATGAGTGATCGCGTACGGGTTAGTACTTGAATGGGTGTTCGTAAACGGGGTTAGTACTTGGATGAGTGATCGTGTACGGGTTAGTACTTGAATGGGTGTTCGTAAACGGGGTTAGTACTTGGATGAGTGATCGCGTACGGGTTAGTACTTGAATGGGTGTTCGTAAACGGGGTTATGATTGGATGAGTGATCGTGTACGGGTTAGTACTTGGATGAGTGATCGCGTACGGGTTAGTACTTGAATGGGTGTTCGTAAACGGGGTTACTACTTGGATGAGTGATCGTGTACGGGGTTAGTACTTGTATGGGTGATCATGTACTAGGTTAGTAATTGAATGGGTGATCGTGTACGGGATTAGTACTTGGATGAGTGATCGTGTGATGGGTTAGTACTTGAATAGGTGCTCGCGTACGGGTAAGTACTTGAATGGGTGATCGTGTATGTTGTTAGTACTTGGATGTGTGATCGTGTACGGGGTCAGTACTTGGATGGGCGATCGTGAACGGGGTTAGTAATTGGATGGGTGATCGTGTACGGGGTTCGTTCTTGGATGGGTGATCATGTATGGGGTTAGTACTTTGATGCGTAATCGTGTACGTGGTTAGTAGTTTTATGGATGATCGTGTACGGGGTTAGTACTAGGATGGGTGATCATGTACGGGGTTAGTACTTGGATGAGTGATCGTGTACGTGTTAGTACTTGGATGGGTGATCGTGTATGGGATTCGTACTTGAATTGATCGTGTACGGAATTAGTACTTGGATGGGTTCGTGTACGGGGTTAGTACTTGGATGGGTGACCGTGTACGGGGTTAGTACTTGAATTAGTGATCGTATACGGTGTTCGTTCTTGGATGGGTGGTCATGTATGGGGTTTGTTCTTGGATTGGTGATCAGGTACGGGGTTAGTTCTTGGATGGGTGATTGTGTACGGGGTTAATACTTGGACGGGTGATCGTTTACGGGGTGCTTGTATGGTAAATAACAATGAAATTATGTTTGTATGAGACGTAAACATGCGGTTGGTACTATATCAAACATAATGTTTAAAGGATCTTACTTTTAAATGGTGCTTAAATGCAAGAGTGTATAAGAAATTATTATGACGGTTTGTACAAAATCTAACATCATATGTGTAGGATTATACTTGATGGTTGTGCTTAAATTGAACAATGTCTTTGCAAACAATTAACCACAAAGTTGTGTCTGTATAAGAATTAAACAGGAAGGTCGTTACTTGTTTCTAACAGTGTGTTTGTACAGCACTTTTAACGTATTTCTGATATGATAAGAGTGCTATATATGTGTGGTATGAATAATAATAATAATAATAATAATGATGATGATAATAATAATAATAATAATAATAATTTGTATGAGAATTAATCGTGAAAGTCTGTACTTGAGTCTACCAGTGTGTTTGTATGATTATACATCGTGAAGGTCTGTACTTGAGTCTACCAGTGTGTTTATATGAATATTAATCGTGAAGGTCGGTACCTGAGACTACCAGTGTGTTTGTATGAATATTAATCGTGAAGGTCGGTACTTGAGTCTAACAGTGTGTTTGTATGATAATTAAACATAAAGGTCGGTACTTGAGTCTACCAGTGTGTTTGTATGAGTATTAATCGTGAATATCGGTACTTGAATCTAACAGTGTGTTTGTATGAGTATTAATTGTGAAGGTCGGTACTTGAGTCTACCAGTCTGTTTGTATGAATATTAATCGTGAAGGTCGGTACCTGAGTCTACCAGTGTGTTTGTATGAATATTAATCGTGAAGGTCGGTTGAGTCTAACAGTGTGTTTGTATGAGAATTAAACATAAAGGTCGGTACTTGAGTCTACCAATGTGTTTGTATGAGTATTAATCGTGAAAGTCTGTACTTGAGTCTACCACTGTGTCTGTATGAGAATTAAACATGAAGGTCGGTACTTGAGTCTATCAGTGTGTTTGTATGATTATACATCGTGAAGGTCTGTATTTGAGTCTACCAGTGTGTTTGTATGAAAATTAATCGCGAAGGACGGTACCTGAGTCTAACAGTGTGTTTGTATGAGAATTAAACATAAAGGTCGGTACTTGAGTCTACCAGTGTGTTTGTATGAGTATTAATCGTGAAGGTTGGTACTTGAGTCTACCAGTGTGTTTGTTTGAGTATTAATCGTGAAGATCGGTGCTTGAGTCTAACAGTGTGTTTGTATGAGTATTAATCGTGAAGGTTGGTACTTGAGTCTACCAGTGTGTTTGTATGAGTATTAATCGTGAAGGTCGGTATTTTAGTCTACCAGTGTGTTTGTATGAGTATTAATCGTGAAGGTCGGTACTTTAGTCTACAAGTGTGTTTGTATGAGTATTAATCGTGAAGGTCGGTACTTGAGTCTACAAGTGTGTTTGTATTATTATACATCGCGATGGTCGGTACTTGAGTCTATCAGTGCGTTTGTATGAGTATTAATCGTGAAGGTCGGTACTTTAGTCTACAAGTATGTTTGTTTGGTTATACATCGTGAAGGTCGGTACTTGAGTTTAACAGTGCGTTTTTATGAGTATTAATCGTGAAAGTCGGTACTTGGGTTTAACAGTGCTTTTGTATGAGTATTAATCGTGAAAGTAAGTACTTGAGTCTACCAGTGTGTTTGTATGAATATTAATCATGAAGGTCGATACTTGAGTCTAACAGTGTGTTTGTATGAGTATTAATCGTGAAGGTCGGTACTTGAGTCTAACAGTGTATTTGTATGAGTATTAATCGTGAAGGTCGGTACTTTAGTTTACAAGTGTGTTCGTATGAGTATTAATCGTGAAGGTCGGTACTTGAGTTTAACAGTGCTTTTGTATGAGTATTAATCGTGAAGGTAAGTACTTGAGTCTACCAGTGTGTTTGTATGAATATTAACCGTGAAGGTCGATACTTGAGTCTAACAGTGTGTTTGTATGAGTATTAATCGTGAAGGTCGGTACTTGAGTCTAACAGTGCGTTTGTATGAGTATTAATCGTGAAGGTCGGTACTTGAGTTTAACAGTGCTTTTGTATGAGTATTAATCGTGAAGGTAAGTACTTGAGTCTACCAATGTGTTTGTATGAATATTAACCGTGAAGGTCGATACTTGAGTCTAACAGTGTGTTTGTATGAGTATTAATCGTGAAGGTCGGTACTTGAGTCTAACAGTGCGTTTGTATGAGTATTAATCGTGAAGGTCGGTATTTGAGTTTAACAGTGCTTTTGTATGAGTATTAATCGTGAAGGTAAGTACTTGAGTCTACCAATGTGTTTGTATGAATATTAACCGTGAAGGTCGATACTTGAGTCTAACAGTGTGTTTGTATGAGTATTAATCGTGAAGGTCGGTACTTGAGTCTAACAGTGCGTTTGTATGAGTATTAATCGTGAAGGTCGGTACTTGAGTTTAACAGTGCTTTTGTATGAATATTAATCATGAAGGTCGATACTTGAGTCTAACAGTGTATTTGTATGAGTATTAATCGTGAAGGTCGGTACTTTAGTTTACAAGTGTGTTCGTATGAGTATTAATCGTGAAGGTCGGTACTTGAGTTTAACAGTGCTTTTGTATGAGTATTAATCGTGAAGGTAAGTACTTGAGTCTACCAGTGTGTTTGTATGAATATTAACCGTGAAGGTCGATACTTGAGTCTAACAGTGTGTTTGTATGAGTATTAATCGTGAAGGTCGGTACTTGAGTCTAACAGTGCGTTTGTATGAGTATTAATCGTGAAGGTCGGTACTTGAGTTTAACAGTGCTTTTGTATGAGTATTAATCGTGAAGGTAAGTACTTGAGTCTACCAATGTGTTTGTATGAATATTAACCGTGAAGGTCGATACTTGAGTCTAACAGTGTGTTTGTATGAGTATTAATCGTGAAGGTCGGTACTTGAGTCTAACAGTGCGTTTGTATGAGTATTAATCGTGAAGGTCGGTATTTGAGTTTAACAGTGCTTTTGTATGAGTATTAATCGTGAAGGTAAGTACTTGAGTCTACCAATGTGTTTGTATGAATATTGACCGTGAAGGTCGATACTTGAGTCTAACAGTGTGTTTGTATGAGTATTAATCGTGAAGGTCGGTACTTGAGTCTAACAGTGCGTTTGTATGAGTATTAATCGTGAAGGTCGGTACTTGAGTTTAACAGTGCTTTTGTATGAATATTAATCGTGAAGGTCGGTACTTGAGTGTACAAGTGTGTTTGTATTATTATACATCGCGAAGATTGGTACTTGAGTCTATCAGTGCGTTTGTATGAGTATTAATTGTGAAGGTCGGTACTTGAGTGTACAAGTGTGTTTGTATTATTATACATCGCGAAGATTGGTACTTGAGTCTATCAGTGCGTTTGTATGAGTATTAATTGTGAAGGTCAGTACTTGAGTCTTCAAGTGTGTTTGTTTGATTATACATCGTGAAGGTCGGTACTTGAGTTTAACAGTGCGTTTGTATGAGTATTAATCGTGAAGGTCGGTACTTGAGTTTAACAGTGCTTTTGTATGAGTATTAATCGTGAAGGTAAGTACTTGAGTCTACCAGTGTGTTTGTATGAGTATTAATCGTGAAGGTCGATACTTGAGTCTAACAGTGTGTTTGTGTGAGTATTAATCGTGAAGGTCGGTACTTGAGTCTAACAGTGTATGTGTATGAGTATTAATCGTGAAGGTCCGTACTTTAGTCTACAAGTGTGTTTGTATGAGTATTAATCGTGAAGGTAAGTACTTGAGTCTGCAAGTGTGTTTGTATTATTATACATCGCGAAGGTCGGTACTTGAGTCTATCAGTGCGTTTGTATGAGTATTAATCGTGAAGGTCGGTACTTTAGTCTACAAGTGTGTTTGTTTGATTATACATCGTGAAGGTTGGTACTTGAGTATAACAGTGCGTTTGTATGAGTATTAATCATGAAGGTCAGTACTTGAGTTTAACAGTGCTTTTGTATCAGTATTAATCGTGAAGGTAAGTACTTGAGTCTACCAGTGTGTTTGTATGAATATTAATCGTGAAGGTCGATACTTGAGTCTAACAGTGTGTTTGTATGAGTATTAATCGTGAAGGTCGGTACTTGAGTCTACTAGTGTGTTTGTATTAGTATTAATCGTGAAGGTCGGTACTTGAGACTAACAGTGTGTTTGTATGAGAATTAAACATGAAGGTCGGTACTTGAGTCTACCAGTGTGTTTGTATTAGTATTAATCGTGAAGGTCGGTACTTGAGTCTAATATTGTGTTTGTATGAGTATTAATCGTGAAGGTCGGTACTTGAGTCTAACAGTGTGTTTGTATGATAATTCAGCATAAAGGTCGGTACTTGAGTATACCAGTGTGTTTGTATGTGAATTAATCGTGAAGGTCGGTACATGAGTTAAACCGTGTGTTTTTATTAGAATTAATCGTGAAGTTTGGTGTCGAACACCATGTTTGTATGAACAGTTAATACACTGCTGGTGTTTAAATTCAATATTCGTGGTTGCGGGAAAATTAGCGTACAAGGTTCATGCTTAATTCAAGTCCATCGTTATATTTTTATGAGAATTAATCATGACATTACATTGGTGTTTACAAAACGACAAATATGAAGGTTAGTGCTGAAATAAGACATTCCGTTTGTAAGATAATCATAAAGATTATCATTTAAATAAGACATTATGTTAGTAAGATAATTGGCCATAAAGATTAGTGCTTAAATAAAACATTATGTTTGTAAGATAATTGGCCATAAAGTTAAGTGCTTAAATTTGGCATTATGTTTGTAAGATAAATGGTCATAAAGTTAAGTGCTTAAAAAAACATTATGTTTGTAAAATAATTGGCCATAGAGGTTAGTGCTTAGATAAAACATTATGTTTGTATGTGATTGGCCATAAAGTTTAGCGTTTAAATAAGACATTATGGTTGTAAGATAATTGACCATAAGGATTAGTGCTTCAATAAGACATTATGTTAGTAAGATAATTGGCCATAAAGATTAGTGCTTAACCAGGACATTATATTTTTAAGATAATACGCCATAAAGATTAGTGCTTAACTAGGACATTATGTTTGTAACGTAGTTGGCCATAAAGAGTTGTGCTTAAGTAAGACATTTTACTTGTAAGATAATTGGCCATAAAAGTTAGTGCTTAAATAAGACATGTTGTGTGTAAGGTTATACGCCATAAAGATTTGTGCTTAACTAGGAAATTATGTTTGTAGCATAATTGGCCATAAATATTAGTGCTTAGATAAAACATTATGTTTGTAAGTGATTGGCCATAAAGCTTAGCGTTTAAATAAGACATTATGGTTGTAAGATAATTGACCATAAAGATTAGTGCTTCAATAAGACATTATGTTAGTAAGATAATTGGCCATAAAGGTAAGTGCTTAACTAGGACATTATGTTTGTAAGATAATACGCCATAAAGATAAGTGCTTAACCTAGGACATTATGTTTGTAACGTAGTTGGCCATAAAGAGTAGTGCTTAAGTAAGACATTTTACTTGTAAGATAATTGTCCATAAAAGTTAGTGCTTAGATAAGACACTTTTGTTTGTAAGGTAATACGCCATAAAGATGTGTGCTTAACTAGGACATTATGTTTGTAAGATAATTGAACATTAAGGTTAGTGCTTAAATAAGACATTATGTTTGTAAGATAATTGACCATAACGTTTAGTGCTTAAATTTGACATTATGTATGATATAATATTTGTGTTTGAATGAGAACTTATCATGAAGTTTAGTGTTTAAATTCAACATGTATATATATATGAGAATAAGATACACGACGATACTTAAATCCAACATGTATATAAATATATATATGAGAACAAAATACACGACGATGCTTAAATCCAACATTATATTTGTCCGAGAATTAACTTTAATGGTCCAAACTTAATTCAGATCCAAAACTATATGTATAAAATAATTAATCATGAAAATACGTTGGTGCTTTGGAAACGTCATGTTGTTTGTATGAGAATTAACAATGAAAGTTGGTGCTTAAATCTGACAATTATGTTTGCGAGAGAATTAGCCATAACTTAAATCTGACAATATGGTTTACGAGAAGTAGCCATGAATGTTGTAGCTTAAATGTAATATTGTGTGTATAAAAGAATTTGTCATGAAGGTGCTTAATTCGACTAAAATAAATTGATTCGTAAATACGACACCATGTTTGTAAAAGAAATAGACATACATGTGTTGCTAAAATCTGACAGCATAAGTTTGTAATAAAACTCGTCATGGATGTTGATTCTTCAATACGTATTTGTAGAATAAAAAGTTTTAAATCCAACATTGAGTTTTTATGGGAATTAATTATGAAGGCCACTGCTTATTTCTATCATCATATATGTATGAGAATTAAATACATGTTGGTACTTAAACGAAACATAATGTTGGTATGAGAATAAGCCATACAGGTGTAATTTTTGTATGAGAAATAAACATGAAGGCTTGAATACGACATTAACAAGTGTATGGGAATTAACCATGTATTTGTGATAAGCACGATATTATATTTGTATTAGAATTCAACGTACATTGATTCTTAAATACGACATTATATTTGTATTAGAATCAATAATACACCGGTACTTAAATATGACATTATATTTGTATGAAAATTAACTATAAATTGGCGCTTATATACATTATATTTGTATGAAAATTAACTATACATTGGCGCTTATATACGAACTTATGTTTGTATGAAAATCAATCATACACTGGTGATTAAGCACGATATTATATTTGCATGAGAATTATCTATACATTGGTGCATAATTACGATATTATATTTGTATGAGTATCAATACTACATAGGTAATTAAATATGACATTATATGTGTATGAAATTAACCATAAATATGAATGAGAATCAGTCATACACTGGTGCTTAAACATGACATTATATTTGTATGAGAATTAATTATATATCGGTGCATAAGTACGACAGTATATTTGTAAGACAGTTAATTATATATTGGTGCATAAGTACGATATTATATTTGTATGAGAAACAACCATAATAATTTGGTACTGAAGCACGATATTATATTTGTATCAGAGTTCACTATGCGTTGATGCATAAGTACACCATTATATATATTATATGTGTATGAATATCAATCATACACTAGTATTTCAATATGACATTATATTTGTATGAAAATAAACCATACATTGGTGCTTACGCACGATAGTATATTTGTATGAGTGCTAACAATACATTGGTACTTAAGTACAACATTATATGTGTATGAGAATCAATCATACACTGGTTCTTAAATGCGACACTAAATTTGTATGAAAATTAACCATGCAGTGGAGCTTAACATTCGACATTATACTTATAAGAAAATTAAAGATAGATTAGTGCATATGTACGACATTATATTTGTTTGAAAATTAACGATGCGTTCACGGGAGCTTAAGCACGATATAATATTTGTATGAGACCAAAACCATGCATTACTGTTTCAATGCGATAAATCTGATATTTTTTAAAATCGATCATACTTTAATGCTTAATTACGGCATCATCTTTATATGTGGATTCAATATAAAGGGTGGCTCTAACTGATTGAATCCGACAGTCTGTATGAAGATTAAACATACGTTGGTGCTTAAATCTGTTATCTTAATTGTAGGAGAATATATTGTGAACGGTGATGCTTTAACTAAATAGTTTGTATGTATGATAATTCAACATAAACGGCAATGCATTATATTTGTGGTGTTATTAATTATGACGTCACCATTAAAACAGTTCTGGATCTGCTGCATATTTCAATAAGTCAAACTTAATGATCACACATCTACGTATATCCAAACTTCCGGTTTCATAGTAATATTAACACCACAATACCGGTTATAAAATCATATAAGATAATATACCGTTTATTATTGTAACATGTGCATACATTCATTATAGTATACATATATATGATTGACAAATTTATATGACACGCGGCCCATTGGGCCTACATGTTACCATGATAATCTATATGTCACACGTTTCACTGGTGTGTATATACCCAGAGAATATGAGCATAAGTATCATCCGTTCGCTAGTAACTGTTAAACCGCCGTATCTCATAAAATGTTTGGCTATATCTGGGTTCGAACCCATGACCTCAGCGTTGATATGTACGCGATACTGAGACGGCGCTTTTGGCCACTCGATTTCGACAGATTCCATCAAGGTCCATATAGAAATGTATAATGCATTAACCTATTTTTGACATTATACGGGAGTTAAATAAATTCAAACCAGTTTTATCTGATAATCGGCAAGTAAACAAAAGAAATCTTGAGACGCTATCACCTTTAACTGTGTAGCAGATAACCCATTTTGATAACCTGTTTGGAATGTATTAGGTTTAACAGTTAGGTAACCTGATTCAGTTTGTAATGTGTATAATTGTCAAATATATTTACTTCACTTCTTTAACCCTTTCTGCAGACGACGCAATTAAAAATGTCCCTGAAAGTAATACGATAATAAAAACGATTAATTGCTACGCCAGTACACGCTTACCCTACGGCAATTCACTAGTCTTTAAAATAGTGCGTAAATAACCGTGTTGCCACAGACAACCAATTCGATATCTGATATTGGGCGTGTTATCAATTACCGAGGGAGGCGTCGCTTAGCAACTATCGGTTGGTTTATTTGAGTGCGTACTTGTGTAGTGGGATTTTATAGCATGTATAAAAGTAGTTCGTATTACGCGTATGTGTGAATTAATTGCTACAAGCTACACAGGAAATCGATAAGTGCCGGATAGGAGTTATTTCCGTTCATAAATGATCCGTTCATGTTTTGTTTAAAAGTCAAAGTGCAGACATGAAAAAAGACCTGAAATTACGCGTATTTAGTTAAGTATGTAACTTTGTAACACATCTTAAATCATAATTTATTTGCTGTTTTATATTAATATAAATAAAATAAAAAAACGGTTAATCACGAAATATCCTTTGGTTTACACAATTAGAATGATCAAATTATTGTATTTTTCATAATTACTTAATTTAAATCTCAAGTCATGCATACTACTTGCTTATAAATAACAAATATCATAACATGCCATAATCTGGGACTGTGTGTACATCTAAAAATGCAATCGTCAAACAACAACATACGTGTTGTTATTTCAAAAGGGATGTTGAATTCGCTTGTAACAAACTTTTTGAACAACCCTCAGTTGATTAAAATTTAGCTAACATGAAGCGAAATCTAGAGTATGCAGCGATTAAATCGATCAAAGTACGTTTTTACCAAAGATGTTATTTAACTATGTACCACATAGATAATTAATAAATTAGGGGGAAAATACTTCAATGACTAATTTTTAATAGCTTTTGTAATGACCCTCCTCTGAGATAACATTTACACGCTTGAAAAATTCTCTGATGGTATATCGTGTTAGTGTCTTGGCAGACTGCCAGCGTTTGTAGCTGTCTGCTCCAAAGCGTATACACTGTGGTATGTGCATAGACGTGTTATAGCTGCAATAAACAATAACGTAGTCGGTGTGTCAGGACAGGAAAGCGCGTTATTTCAAAGCGTGTGTATTATTTTAATGTGTTTAAAATTATTGTATACTTTATGTGATTATTTTATTAAATATGTAGCGTTTAGTGTATATAGTGTTGTTGACGTCATATTATTGACATTACGATTATGACGTCATTGTGACGTTTTCTATATTTCACGTCATATGTATATGATATGTGCAGTATTTCATACAGGTTTTAATATATACATCATGTTATAATTTGTAGTTCAACGTAATTTGTTTAACTATTCAATTAGTATCACTATCAATACTTTTTCTATTATAGTCATAATAGCGACGTGATGCAAGCTGTGACAGTACTCGTCTGATTGTGTGAGCAGCACCTCTTAATGCAGAACGTGTTATTTCCCCATGTGTTAACACACCAGGTATGTTTGTTTACTTTATAGTTAATATCATTTATTAAACAATATATAATTTGTTTTATTTACTTAATTAAATATGAATAAATTTATATATACTAGATATATATAAAAAGAGGTATTTTTGTATAGTTCGGTGTAGATCTAGTTCTTTTAAGCTTTGATTTGGATAAGATTAACACATTAACCACGAACACTTAAAACAGCATATAATCATTTGCTTTGCTACATATTCTTTTTACTAACACGGTTAACATATAAATATACACATATCGTAACGTGTAAGCAAGTAATGATAATCTATTAAGATATTTACACCCATTGTATGTCAGTGTGTATATCAATCATTATGATGAATGCGTCACGCCTGTCAGCATGACCCCTCAAGCCATATGTATTGCAGATTTTTTTTTTATTTTGAAGGTCGAGTATCTTGTATAAGTCCGGTAGTTTTATTTGATTAATATTAGCTGTAAAGAGAAACGATGTTAAAATCAATAGCGCCTAAATTTTTAACACAACTTTTATCAGTTTATACCCGCGAAATCGATATAAAGGACAAAGGCCAGGCCTTTTGTTTGCACAATGCCCGCGTCTTGCTTCAGTAAATTTCAATAAAAAGTGGTTTAGGCCCCTTGTCTAACAAAAGAATGTGTGAAAAGCAAGGCAGTCGTTAATCTTCTTATGGCATCTAATTTTACACAATTTATTATCGGAAATAATGACCCTTTTCATCCAGCGGTTGGCACTCTGCCCGTTTTTCGAACAATTCCGACCTTCATATGTACACATGTGTATATATCGGTGTAGCGTGATATAAAAATAACTCGGTGTTCAAAGTGTGGTTATACAGCGTGGGTTAAAAGTTATATACATATTAGAGTGGTCGGTTTATGTACTTAAGTACACGCGCTGAGAGCGTATTTTTATCGGTGTGTGTGTACTTGTGTACATGCATATTTTGTTGTTATAAAATAACCATGCGTAACGTACATAGGGAATGAGTTTGCCCTCGAGGAATGTGATCTATCAAAAGAAGTAAAATAGTTGTGCGGTTTTTGGCATTCGTTCAAGATTTACCGGATACGTAAGTAATATGTTTTTGCTATAATTGATTATTTTAAATGTTGACTAGAGTGCATTAAACCTTTGTTGAACTTATTTTTTGAGCAATCGACACTAATGTACGAGTATGTGTTATATATAGATTTGAATCTGTCATATGCACATGCATATTAGTTCGTTTTGAAATAACTACATTTTTTTTGTAATGATGAAAAGGGTCATTGCTGAAACTCAAAATATAGTGTGATTTGAATAGTAACGTAGCGATCATCATGTGACTGATTTATTAAGCGGATTATGTAATATCGTCAATGGCGGCCATATTGAAAATTATCAGCGGCTATTTTGAATCGTAGCAGAATATCAGATATAAACTCAATCTACCGTTAATTCTTTTATATACTAATTAAACAAGATCGGTATGTATTTGTATTTGTGGAAAAATAATATTGTTACTGTAACATTTCTTTTTTCCCCCCAAAACATGTAGAGGTCTAGTTGTAATTTATTTTGGGGGGTTTTCTCAAAACCTAATTGTAACATGTGCACATTTTAATTATAAACGTTTGATAAAAACATTTGTGTTGTTATTAAAGTTTATATTTGAAGGTGATGTATCATGTAAACAGATAAGTTGTTATACTGAGCATTTTCACCGGGGTGGGTGAGGTGCGTATCTTGTTGGTATATATTTATTGGCTTTTGTTTATGACACTAAGGAACTGCTATTTGGTTGAACGGCAACTGCGGTGTAAATGGCGAAACGTTCGCCTCGAAAGTAGAGGGTTGCGGATTGTATTCCGGGCCGGGTCATATGAAAAACTTGGAAAGTATTTCTTAATGTTGGTGTATTATACCAGGAATCTGCGGCTTGATATTTTAGTTCGACTGCCGACACTGTCGTACGTGACGATACACTTCACATTTGATATTTTAACACGGCGGCTAACCCATTTGTCCTAATGCTATGGAGTGGTGTAAACATGGGAGGAAAAGTGCCCGCTTCAGGTAACATTTTTGCAGACAACTTTCTTAATCTTTCGTGAAAACTCACAAAACGAAGACGAATGGTGGCTTTGGCGTTGAAATATCCATTGGGGGACAGTTAAGAAACCCTTGAAAAAAGAGTGCTTAATGTACTTAACGGGTGACATTGATAATAATATATTCTTTTTACTACTGGAAGAACATTCAATGAAGATCTTGGAAAGCGTAGAGTGTTTATAACATCCTTCATACCTAGATAAACAGGACGTTTTATCTGAAAGAAAAAGATATTAACTAAACTATTTTACGGACCAAATGACTCATTCTGAGAACAAGCAATACCAAGAATTATCGTTTAGCAAAATACACAATAAACAGAAATATAATACCAAGGTTTTTGACGTCAACAATATACATACAATGCACCTACCTTTCTACTTATTGATGACATTAAACTGAAAACAGTAGACACAGTAATGTACTTATTACATATGTAATGTTACGTACTGAATGGGAACGTTATACAGCGTACTTAACTATGAGCGTTATTTAAAAGTTACATATATATATATGGGAATGTTATACAAAGTACGGAACTATGAGCGTTATGCAATGTTACGTACCTAAATGGGAATGTTATACAAAGTACGGAACTATGAGCGTTATGCAATGTTACATACCTAAATGGGAATGTTATGCAACGTACTTTATTATGAGCATTATGCAATGTTACATATTTAAATGGGATGTTATTCAAAGTACTTACCTATGAGTGTTATGCAATGTTGTATATTTAAATGGGAATGCAATACAACATACTTAATTGTGGCCGTTATGAAATGTTAGGTACTTAAATGGGAACGTTACACAAAGTACTTAACTGTGAGCGTTATGCAATGTTACTTAACTATGAGCATTATGCAATGTTATGTACTTAAATGGAAACGTTATACAGCGTTATCAACTATGAACGTTATGTAACGTTACGAACTAAATGGGGAACGTTATACAAAGTACGGAACAATGAGCGTTATGCAATGTTACTTAAATGGGAATGTAATACAAAGTACGGAACTATGAGCGTTATGCAATGTTAAATTCTTAAATGAGAATGTTATACAAAGTAAGGAACTACGAGCATTATGCAATGTTACTTAAATGGTAATGTTATACAAAGTACGGAACTATGAGCGTTATGCAATGTTAGGCTCTTAAATTGGAATGTCATACAAAGTGCTTTACTATGAGCGTTATGCAATGTTATTTTTTTAATTAAATGGGAATGTTATACATAGAACGAAACTATGAGCGTTATGCAATGTTAGGTACTTAAATAGGTACGTACAAAGTACGGAACTATGAGCGTTATACAATGTTACTTACCTAAATGGGAATGTTATACAAAGTATGGAACTATGATCATTATGCGATGTTAGCTACTTAAATGGGGACGTTGTACAAAGTACGGAACTATGAGCGTTATGCAATGTAAAGTACTTAATTTGGGACGTTATACAAAGTATGGAACTATGAGCATTATGCAATGTTAGGTACTTAAATGGGAATGATATACAATGTCCTGTAGTATAAGCGTTATGCAATGTTACTTACTTAAATGGGAATGTTATACAATGTACGGAACTATGAGCGTTATGCAATAATAAGTACTTGAATATGGACGTTATACAAAGTACGGATCTATGAGCGTTATGCAATGTTAGGTACTTAAATGAGAATGTTATACACAGTACGGAACTATGAGCGTTATTCAATGTTACTTACTGAAATGGAAATGTTATACAAAGTATGGAACTATGAGCGTTAAGCAATGTCAGGTATTTAAATTGGAACGTTATACAAAGTACAGAACTATGAGCGTTATGCAATGTTAGGTACTTAAATGGGAACGTTATACAAAGTACTAAACTATGAGCGTTATGCAATAAAAGGTACTTAAATGGGGACGTTATACAAAGTACTAAACTATGAGCGTTATGCAATAATAGGTACTTAAATGGGGACGTTATACAAAGTACTAAACTATGAGCGTTATGCAATAATAGGTACTTAAATGGGGACGTTATACAAAGTACTAAACTATGAGCGGTATGCAATGTTAGGTACTTAAATGGGAATGTTATACAACATACTTACGCAATGTTACGTACCTAAATGGAAACCATATACAATTTTTTTCATAGGAGCCATGCAGCGTTACGTACTTAAATGGGAGGCATAAAATATCAATATCAAATTTTATCGGAAGACGTCATACCACGTACTTGTTTATAGCTGTGTAAGTCATATGACATTCATATTATTGTGCATGATATGAGGTATTTAACAAAGACCTAATCGCAGCTGTGGTCTTGGGGAAGAGCGCCTGCATCGCATGCAGAAGGCCGTGTATTCGACCCCTGGTCGAGTCATAATAAAAACTTTAAAAATGGTACTAGAAGCTTCCTCACTTGGCGCTTAGCACTAAGAGGATGGTTCTAGGTCTGGTCGGCCTGGTGTCATTTTAATGTTACTGGATGGGGAATCGTACCATGGGTCTGCAGCATGATACGTCAGAGTGGCAGCGCTTAAAATCTCAAGCAGACAACATCACGATATGAATGAAACATTGTAAAAAGCGATGCTAAACACTATACTACTACTACTACTACTGCTGCTGCTGCTGCTGCAGCAGCAGCAACAACAACAACAACAACAACAACAACAACAACAACAACAACAACAACAACAACAACAACAACAACAACAACAACAACAACAACAACAACAACAACAACAACAACAACAACAACAACAACAACAACAACAACAACAACAACAACAACAACAACAACAACAACAACAACAACAACAACAACAACAACAACAACAACAACAACAACAACAACCACAACCACAACCACAACCACAACCACAACCACAACCACAACCACCACCACCACCACCACCACCACCACCACCACCACCACCACCACCACCACCACCACCACCACCACCACCACAACCACAACCACAACCACAACCACAACAAAAAACACAACAACAACAACCACAACAACCATAACCACAACAACCACAACCACAAACTGTTACGAACCTAAGAAAATTAAACAGAGTGTTTATGAGGGAACGGACAAGTACATGATAACAACTTTGTGTGGACACGGTACGGTGTACAAAAGGGTTCACAGAGGACGTATACTATATTAAGATGTATAAAGTTTTAAATGAAGAACGGAAGTCTTTATTCACGGGGTTTTTTTTCAACAAAGAGCAACATGATGAAATACTAATATCATAAAAAGAACACATACTTACAAAATGATCACCAAAGAACGCTATACATTTTACAAATAATTCAAATTGAGATGTATTCGAAAGCACTAAAATGAGAAAAGGACAAACTTGAGAACTTAAATGTGTGTGAACTATTTGACGTAGACAGTGATTCAAAGCATTAATCATGATGACATGCAGTTAACTTAACAAAGACTGCGAAACAATGGGTGTTTCCCAGATCATGATACGACGTACTTAATACTGGCCGCGAAACAAAGGATGTTTCCCAGCTCATGATACGACGTACTTAATATTGGCCGCGAAACAAGGGATGTTTCCCAGATCATGATACGACGTACTTAACACAGACCACGAAACAAGGTTTTTTTCCAAGAACATTATTCAACATACTTAACGCATAACGCGAAATAAGGGGTGTATCCTAGAAAATGGTACGACGTGCTTAACTCAGAAAGCGAAACAAGGGGTGTCACCATGAACAGATATAAAATACTTAAACCAGAACGCGAAACTAGAGTTGTTACCATGGACTTGATACACGTACTTAATCCAGAGCGCGAAACAAGGGATGCTACCGAGACCAATATACAACTTGTTAAACTCAGAACGCGAAACAAGGGATGTCATATAAATCAATCAAAATGTTATACAAAACTTGAGACGTTTACTGAAAACGTCAAACAAAGGCATTACTGAGCACGCCATATAATGTCTTTAATTAAGAAAGTGGTACAACGTACTAATTAAGAAAATGATACAACATACTTAAACACTTTAGTGAATTTACGTAACTGAGCACGTTATCTTATTCGTATAACATATAAAACATCACACAAAATATCTAACCGAGAATGTTATACAAAGAACTCGGCTAAGATCATACCGTTATACAATAGTTTAACTCTGGCCATCATAAAGCAAAAACTTGTTATAAAGTGAAATGCAACGTGGTACTTCTTTAAATTCAGAACGCGATTAAAAAAACTTCAGTTTTTATATTAATTAATTTTAGCCCGATTGCGAACTAAAACTCAGAGCTCAAACGAATCGCTTTTGAGTCCGCTTCCTTGATAGAATAGTACTGAGTATAGTGTTTAGTAGCATCGGGTACAACTGGAGATTGAACTCGCAAGCTCTGGCGTGAACGGCCAACAATGTGTATACTGAATTCCCACCGTCTCAATGCAGGTATCGTATATTTCCTTTCTTTTTGTTAGATGGTGCAGCTCAGTTGTGAATTTTGTTAAACGTAATATCTTTATTCATAAAAAAAAAACACTATTAAAACAGCATATAGCTGTACTGATATATACTTGACTGGAACGTGATCCAACGAACTAAACTGAAAACGACAGGAACATGGCACAACGTAGTAAGCTGACAGAAAACAGGAAAACGTACTTAACAGAGAACATGACTTACCATGTCAGCCGAGAATGTTAAACAGTAACTAGACTGAGAACGTGATACGATATACTTATTTACAGACAAAAACAGGTTTTGAAGGTGCAATGTGAAACATGCTTAAGACTGACCGTAATATAACGTATCCTGAACTGAGGGCGTGGTAGAAAGAATATATAAAGCTTGTACAGCACTATATCCAGATAAATATTATGAACTTCTGTTATACACGGTATAAAGAACTAAATATATAAATATATAAATATTTTAAATTAAAGCATTTTTAACACTGATAGAACACTCAGTTGTGGCGTTAGGTATTTCGTGTTAAATAAAGTCAATATGAAATCTTGTTTGATTATATGTTCATTGTATATGATAGTGAGACATACCTTTTCATGAAAACAAGGAAATATGTTATCCCCAGAATACGTAGTATTCAAAGGGCATAGCCACCACAGCAGCATGGACCGAGAAATAGATATAATACAATAAATACAGGGCTCAGCGCCACTGATGAGCTGAACTCTTGCTCTCCCAACCTCGCTCTTCCCTAGTCAGTATAGAATAAGACATACAATGTATATAAGCTCAAATACAATAATAGCTGCGTTTGCTGTTCCCGCCCGAACTTAGTATTACAGCTGAAATCGCCCAGTCGCCTAGTTATAACCAACGTGTTTTTATTTACTTTTACATAGCTGAGTGCAGTTACAGTAACTTCTCTCATATAGGTGCTGGACCTTAAATATCAAAATACACAACATTTGAATCACCATTTTCTTTGTTAAAATTACATTACTATTAATATCTGATAACATAGTACTATTTATTAGCAGACACGACAACAGCACACACAAAATGGACGCACCTATATTAAACATAATCAATATAATACATACATGTAGAGGAAGTGTTAACATAGATCAGAACGGTCAGTAGCATTACAGGTGCATCCATACCGCTCTTTTGTGAACCGAGAAGGTGAACACAAGAACATGTTGATACAAAGCATCAGAGTCGACCGGACTGCTAGCATATATGTCTGAAAATTTATACACTCTTTGTGGAGTGTTAAACCAACGACGCTAAAGCAACAGTTACGGTGGTGGTCGCGGTGGTGTGTAGAATTTCATGTACTCGAGTCATATACAGATACCCATGTTCTTGTTCTTAAAGTTTTATTTGAATAAATCATGTTCTAATAATCCACACCCAAACAGACCAGGATCTGTCATTATGACAATCCCAATTTGAGACAATAAGGAAACTATAATAATAAAGCACATGTTTCTTGTTCGCTATTTTATTATCACTAATACATAGTCATTATCAGCAAATAAAACTTATGTAAATTTACTAAATCATACCAACATTATATTTTTCTCTCATTAAAAAGATTACGGATCCCTATATTACGTCGCTCGAGTGTCTACTTCCGAAATCCTTAACAAATAGAACAGACCTGTCGACTACTAAATTTTCCCGGCCCTATGGCGTCACGATTCATTATGTCAACCAAGTAACTTATTTCAGTGCACTGACATTTTTGCAGCTATTACTGCATCAGTTACTGCATCAGTTACAATAAAATGTATCACACAACTGGTAAAAGTATCAAAATAAAGATTAATAGGTAAATTCATTTAATGAACATTTTATGTTAATAAACATTTAATTCGTGGTAATTCAAAACAACACACAATAGCTTACAGGCACGGCTGTGAATATACATGT
Source organism: Panopea generosa (assembly GCA_029582155.1). Taxonomy (NCBI): domain Eukaryota; kingdom Metazoa; phylum Mollusca; class Bivalvia; order Adapedonta; family Hiatellidae; genus Panopea; species Panopea generosa. The sequence goes on from CM055906.1 coordinate 19,390,164, forward strand.
TTACGTTTTTATGAACAAGGAAATCAAATATTTGACGCAGTTGAAGATGAAAAGATGTCTTGCAGGCATATGAAACGATGACATTAATGAAACAAACTGGCAAATGTAGATCAGATTCCTAATGAAAATCGTTGCAGATAAAAGGACGACTGTGTTTGATACGGTTGTAAATAAACGAGGAAAAAACAGTGCATACATAGAAGTTTCAATAATTATTACATGTAATAATTTTCCAAGTATAGTTTAAGCATAAAAATATACGTCAACTATTTTTCAGAGGTTTGGCCTCTTGACCTTTGACAAGACGACACTTTAATATATGTTACTTCCATAGTTGGCAATGTTAATGGCACGTGGAGCACGTAGAGCACGTGGTCCAGTGATAGAGCCTCGGACCCAGCATCTATGGATCCACCGCCAAAGCCACGTGTGGTGTCATTGAGCAATATGCTTTGTGCATATTCTACCCAGAACCAGTATAGAGTGTGATTTGTTTAAGTTGAAAGAAATTGTTTTACAATCGACTTAATGGTGCAGGAAGGAATACATATAATATTGTTCCACATGGATGTAACATAGTTGTGGTCGATTATATATTGCGTTTAGAATGCCAAGAGGCAGAAACAAACTGCCCAGAAGAAGTCCGCTCTTTTAAATAATGATTATACTTACTTTAGATGTTTTGTATGTGTGCGCTTTTGTTAAGACTATCTGAAAACACAGACGTGTTGGACATTATATATAATTTATTTGAATATATTTTTTAATTGCTCCAGTTAAGAAGAATAGAGATAATATCTGATACAAGGATCACTTTGAAGAAAAGAACATGTCCGAGAAATAAAAGTAGCAGATTTTGTTATATTGAGTCTGTTCATAAACATAATTAAAACCATCCCTCATACCCACTACCACCGGTGTTTGAACGGTATTCCCATTAGAGCCAAGATGAATGAACACTATGAATCCAAGGACTGATAAATAATAACAGACTGGGCAGTCGTAAAAATGCTCGATATGTTATTCGCTAACGACGCCATCTCTGGCTGTGTATACCGCTTGCTTAAGTTGTTTCTCCAGACGACATGGTGCCAATCCTTTGATAGCAGCGCACCAGATCGATACAATATATATCGACTGTCAAACTGTACTCAAGGACTACTATTGATTTAGTTACGGCACATAGTTGATGTGATGGCCGCTGTTTGTAATAGACTTCAGTCACGTCGTCTTGAATACTGTAGTTTTGCCATGTTTTCACTATGGACCAGATGTGTTAAATGCAGATAAACAATCTCCCCCACCAACCTCCCAAACCAAATGCTTTAATAATTGACGATTACAGAATCGATTGCTGTCACCTTTTTTTCTTCAAAAAACGCCCTAAAAGTAAATAGTTCTCTTTTTTTTCTCACTATGTCATTGATCTTCTTTCAATGTCTCTTCTCTTGTTCGAATGTTTTGATTGAGGTTTAACCCTTTATTCCAGAGATACGCGTTTTCCCGCACCAATCACAGAAGGCCATTGAAAACAGTGCAGGAACGAGCAATTTGAACACTTCCTGCACTGTTTTCCACTCTGTCAGTTAATATAAACATAACTTCACCCAATAATTCAAAAGCCTTCTATATTAGAGGTGTCCAAAGGCATCTATATTAGAGGTGTCCAAAGGCGTCTATATGAAGTAAAGGGTTAACACCATTTTCAACACATTTCAGGTTATAAATGGCGAATTCAGTTTTATTTGTGGAGAGAAACCTCAGAACCACCGTCCTTCCGAAAATAAATGGCAAACTTCCTCTGTTGGATTTCTTATTTTTATTTAGGTAATGCTGCTGTTGGTACTGGGCCCTTTATGTATATATGTCATAATCATTTCCAGAAATATTTTCTAAATATAACATGAAAACCGATTACGTTTTTTCATGAGATATGATATTCGACTGATATAATTACGTTTTCTGTTTCTATGGGAACGAAATATAAATTCTTCACAACAACAGAATTTCTTCTCTTTTTATTACCGATCCAAAAACAAATATATATTTTGGGAAACGTTAATTGGCACTTTTTCCAATTTATGTCATTAGTACGGATTTGGGTCTAATTTCTTCCAAGTACAATCGAATACACTGAATGTCAAAAACTCAGTTATGGAATTATGGAAAACAAAAGACGTGTTCATTCTTTATCTGATTGGATTAATTGCTGGTATAACATACATTTATCAAATGGTCCGTTTATAATTTCAATGTATGCAAAAACAAACTCATGTCAAATGAAAGATACAAAGAGTAGTGTTTTGCTTGTCTTTAGGCGTCTTTCCTGGAAGGCAATTTAGAAATGAACAGAAACGACAAACAGAATAAGAAATCTGATTGTCAATATTTGTTAAACACATATCTATGACAACAGGTGTATAACGAATGAACATTTAATCAAAACGAGTGCCATAAATACCATTTTAACAACGTGTAACACGAATAAAGACTATAAAAAATAATTTGTGTCTTTCAAGGTTTAAATGGTGAACCAACGCAGAATACTTCATAAAAGGGTCCCTTGTAAACAGTAATGTGGTCCTAAAGTGATCCGCAAGCCCTTATAGATTGTGTTAGATTTTTTAAGATGCATTTCCTGTATCTAAAGTGTGTGTTAATGTATGTGGTAGGGGAAGCATTTTAAGGTGATATAATGATGTTTTATTCACGAAAAAACGCGGAACACCATACGCAACCATAGAAATACTAAACCCTTACACAGATTGGATTTAATTCAGTATTTATATGAGTGGTCTTGTTAAGTACTAATACGACCTTTTGTGTAGTATCTTTTATTTGTGTTCAGGTTTAAGTTGTGCGTATAATAAACATTTATAATTGTCACGTGCTTTCTTCGATGACGTGGTCGTGCATCGGTTCTGTTTATATTCAAGAACTCGCTTCAATATTGTCGTAGTTGTTTTATGATGACCTTTGGTGTTAAAATGCACCGGCAATTACTTTGAATACATTTTTGCTTTGGCTTACACTTTCATTTCTATTTATATTCTGAAAACTGATGTGTAAATAGAATGTGTATATAAAGATAGAAAATATGATTTGTAACAAGATACTGTGACAGATTAAGTTAATTAAATACTCTTCTTCTATATGTCATTTTAAATGCACGTCGATTAAGAAAATGTTACCACAGGGTGACGCATTGGTGTATCAAGTGTCTATTCAATCAAGTATGTATATGCGCTTTTACACCTACCAAGTAGCGTTATTTAACTTACAAAATAATGACTATAGTTCATGCTGATGGTCACCAATAGAAAAGCTTATTAAGGTAATTGGTCCTGCATCTATATCAAAACCAAAGTACGTAATAAATATTCCTACGCTTTCATAATGTGATTGGTAGTGTTGTAGCATTTGGCGTATTTTATGCACTTTTTAAAAAATGAAATAATACAATTTTCATAATATTTTTACTTTTTGAATTGTACCTGCATGCTTATATTAAATGCATGTACATGAAGCATATGAAAGTCGAGGATTAAAAAGTAGTCCCTGTCGAGTACGATCATTTTGACGGTGGTCAACACTGCAAAACATGATTACGACGACATAAATAGTGTTATGGCCTTGTCATAAAGCCCGGCTTAAATCCTTGTTAATATGAAGTCAAACTGTCAATTGGTAATATTTGCCACTACTTGAAATTGACATGACGTAAACGCGACTATCGCTGCGCCCTCTGGCCACGTGGTGTTGCCCAAGTAAATACAATGTAATACAATGTGGTGTTTACTTAGAGGGCGTTAGTTTGTCTTAGGTAAATATCGGCGTAGTAACCAATATCGACCGTTGATTGGATTAGCGATTGTTTGGTTGACAGCTCGCGTCAGGTCAATTGCATTTTCAACATGCCTGATATGTGGACATTCAGCTAACATGTTGTGAGTAGCAATTGGTCATAGTTTCAGAATATATACATGTACTTTAGTATTGTTAAAACACCCATGTGTATTATTTTATGTTCGATACAATTTTCAAAATTGAGCAAACATTTTTTTTTATATTGTATTACAAATAAAGAAAATGAGAATGGTCTTATTCAAATTTTAAGATATAATTACGTCGGATTAGGGAATAAGGAGTTAATAAATAACAGGAAATATCTTTAAAAAATATAATCGGCGTAGAAGTAATGAATGTTGTTTGCCGTATGTAAAATCAGAATTAAACAGAAAGTAACACTACAGTTAAGTGTGAAATTAAATTTACTAATAGACTGAAGATATGTGGATATATATCTAAGACACATTTCATTAACAGTGGTCAACATTACCAATTTGCAAATGATTATATTTAGCTATAGATTCATCAGTTATAACGCGCCAATCTCTGTGCAGGAAAATTTTCAAAACAATTATCCCTGCCATCAAGCAAATCACTTGACAATGGTAAAACTATGTGATCGATTTAAATAAACCATTCAAGAGTGCGAGAAACGCGTTTTGAGATTAGTAGATTTATTATTTTTGTATTATTTTGTTTTGTTTTTTACTCGTATTATAAGCTAAATACATACTATTTGACTATTTAGATATCAAATTTTCCATAACAAAAATCGAATGGATTTGAACTCCGGTGGAGGTTTCATTTTAAAATACATCTTGTAGTTAATGATTGTCTTGTGTTTGTTTTTTATAACAAATATATACTCTCGAGTAAGCGTTTTAATAACGAAAACTAAAAACTTTACATAACAACGCTGTAAAGCTTTAGACTTGTAAATAATGACCTAATAATGTATTTTGTTGATGTGTCAAAACTAATCTAATGAATATTCGCGACCTTACACAAATGTTTGTAAATGTTTCTAAGGAGAGAAACTATATAAGAATTATTTCTTACTTTTCAATCCTTTTACTATGTATGTTGCGGAATATGCTGTACATAATTTATGAATAAAATATGTTTTAACCAACATTATTAAAATATCGAGGATTAATAATAACTATTCCCTACTTAAAATGGAATACAGCATTTGGTTTTTGTGAATATGAAAGTTTCCCCACATGCAGAAGCTACCCCCTCGCTAAACCTGGGGAAGTATTTTGATACAACCTATATTTATTCTTAGTTAAAACATTAATAAAAAGTATAAATTGGATTGGATGGCAGCCATTTTTTTTATAAAAACTCTTTCGAACGCAGCACCATTTCCAATAATTTAAACACCCAGGGACTGCCCCTACGCATATGGAATAAAAACATACATCAGCTGGAATATGAGAATTATTAACTCGGGTTTAATTATTTAAATGTAAAATAATATCAATGAAACAAAATTGAAAATGCTTTAACTAGGCTCATGTAACAACCAAATGATTCAGGCATTCTTGTCAATCAATGTCTAATTAACAGTTCTATGATATTGAAGTAAGAGGCAGAGTTTGTTTGCATTGGTGGGATCAAATCAAGTTGGTGGACGATGTAAGCTCAAGTTGGTGGAAGAAAAGATTTTTGGAATGCGGGAGTGAGACCGCAGTACAACCGAAATAATGAATGATACAATCGAAACAATGAATATATTATTCGAAATAAAATAGTTACAGCGTATAAAGTTATATTTTCTTTAACATATCTCTTTGGAATATTAAAGAAATCTTTTTCTAAGTTATATATTTAAGTACAATTATAGACTACAAATTTACTGTAAATTGATATGTAAAACAATCATTATTACTTGGCTTTTTCTCCGGCAAGCTTCGGAAGACATTCGGTTAGTGTTAACGAGGCGCACAACGGATTGTCAGTGAGGTGCACAACGGGGTGAAACATTTACTTTTGATTTCTCTTGCGACGGTTAATTATTGAAAAAACGTTGTAATTAAAATAAATCTTTCATGTTTTTGGTATCAAAACTAATATAATCCGATATATAATAAGTGTTTCTAGAACAGTGTTAATAAACACACAGTATATTAACTTTTCAACACACACACATTCAGTGCCCAGATTATCCCAAAATATAGGTCAAAAGCCATATTATACAGCCGTTTTATATGCAACTATATGCAACTATATGTATGTATGTATGTATGTATGTATGTATGTATGTATGATTATATATATATATATATATATATCCCTGAACTGAATAGGTTCGTTGCATATATTACAACTATGAAATATAAATGGATGGTTTGTGCATATTGAATGATTCAATTCTATAAAATTATCATGACAAATAATGTAGACAGCAGTTTGGATTTTTTATATCTTAGCCATGAAGACGTTTGTGACAGTGCTTGTCCTATTAGCAAAAGTAATTGCTACGGATTGGACTGTGTACTTGAGCGCCTGGCGAATGATCATAGATTGTTTTTGACGTTGCAGTTATGTCACACATGTCTGCACATATATAGAAAGACCAAACAAGATACAAATGTGAAATTGACATACATAAATAACATTTACAAGTTAATTGGCAAGAGGTGGAACTATTGAGATGCTGAGTTTTGACCCCCAAATTTTAGGCTGCAATGTAAAGTTTGTGCCTATGTTGAAGTTTACAGGGCATATATGTACCCATTTTTAGGTCAAGTGCCCCTATACGGCTATAGGTTTTATAGCAATCTCTGTGCACGGTTACGTCGCGAGAAAATTGGTCTTTTGCACCGGTACTACAATCATGAGCATGTCAACATTAAAATGTGATGTACTAGATTTAGTAACGTCACGTACAGTTAAATGACGTCATATCAACATTTTTGCTGACGTAACATCATAAATGACATCATAGTGTGACGTTGTGCGTGGTGAACACTTTAACTGCGGAAGATGAATAACAGAACTCAAGAGCATATAAAGGATACAGGGAGGGATATCTACTTTAGAGTTGTTTTTTTTTTTTAATTTTACAGATGTTCTAGTTTCCACGAGGTCATTACTGAAGTTAGTGATAATATTGAAAGATAAAGTTTATTCTAGATGTCTATTATATCCATGTTTTTACGCAACGAAATCTATGGAGTAGAACTATGCCAAGTATGTTTGTGGCATTGCATGATGCCGTTATCGTATAAACATGTGTAATTAAGTCATTGATGAGGCTCTAAGTTTCATTTTTACTTTGCAAAAGTGTAGATTATGTACATATAACTCTTGTGAATGTTTGAAAGACTTGGTCATTGTGCTTTGCATATTTGCATGTGACAAAGGGGCCATCCATTGCCGAGTGGTCTCGGGGCACTCGTTTGCCCATTTTTTTTACCGTTGTTTTGTCCAATTCCCTGTGGCAAATAGTACATTTTTTCCCAATCCCTGGGTCTAAGGCGCGCTGTCGTCTAACGACCTCTCACATCTCACCACTGAGGTTCTGTCCAAATACTTTATTTGAGACAGTTTACTTGCAGAAGCACAACTCGTCTTCACTCTGAGGCCTTCCTTCACCAATAAAACTCACACTGAGGTTCTGTCCAAGTACTTTATTTGAGACAGTTTACTTGCAGAAGCACAACTCGTCTTCACTCTGAGGTCTTCCTTCACCAATAAAACTCACCACTGAGGTTCTGTCCAAATACTTTATTTGAGACAGTTTACTTGCAGAAGCACAACTCGTCTTCACTCTGAGGCCTTCCTTCACCAATAAAACTCACACTGAGGTTCTGTCCAAGTACTTTATTTGAGACAGTTTACTTGCAGAAGCACAACTCGTCTTCACTCTGAGGCCTTCCTTCACCAATAAAACTTGATGTGCCATATATAACATCATGTTATTTGTTGATAACATTCAGATGTGCCAAAACATAAATATTTTTTATTTATCTTTGACCGACACAAATACAAGAAAGTCGAAAATTTTGCATTTTACGATTTTTCTACTCGTACTCGAAACTAGCGTGATTCCCATCAACAATATTTGATATGAAAAGAAAACTGATAAGTAGTTAATATTTACTTGAAAATTATAGGGAGTATATCAGGGAAAAAAACGTAATGTCTTAAAAATTATGGTTAAAATAATTCTCATTATCATTAATAAATAAAATCCGAATGGTTAAGTATGGTCAACTCTACCGGAATGTGACAAAATCACTATTGTAAACTTGAAACGAAATCCCCATTTTAAAAATAGACAACAAGACGACCATCGCATCGTGAATCGGACTCTTTTTAAGATGAAACCATATTTACTATGTATAAACATGTATAACGGATCAACTTGAAATCCAAATGAAATCACATGACTCATTTAATATAATTTCACAAAAGATGTTGCAGTTTTAAGCGGGAAATCTATTTAAATCTAATCTAGCATAGGCCAGGTTAGGGAAACCCTTTACAATAATACTATTTATTTTGGCATGTTTAAATAGATATTCATTTGACAATACGGAGTCAGTGAATATATATAGACATGATCTATTGGAAACAAATATTTTTAGCCAATTTTAAAATGTTCAAAAATCCTGATAAATTCCCATTAATATCTCATACATTTATACGTTAAAAGATTTTTTTTCATTACTGCATGAGTATAATCTACATTCGATGAACAAATCAGTGCCGCAACATAAAGTCTATTAAAATTGGAACTGAACAAGTTCCTATTCATGAATCTGAAACGTGCGTTGACAATAGAAACAAGTGGACTTGCAGGAAGCGAAATCTTTGTCAGAGAAGTTAAAATCCTATTCTTGCAAAATTGGCGAGGTATTTGTATATAAATATGTGTTTGTGTGTGGTTATATCAATGCCTCATTATATAACTAGTTTCTTAGGAGCATAAGTGTATCACTCAACACGATGCCATTTCCTCGTCAGCAGAAAAATATCGTGTTAGTTATCTTGTGCTTGATTAGTTTTTTTAATCGAAGCCGGTTATCATTTACAACGTGAGAAATATGTTAAGCGTATAGTTGTTAAATTGGCGAGTTTTGTGTTATAATAGTTGTTTTAATTTACAAACCTTGAGTAATGTGTTGCATTCAGGAAGCATGTTGTTGACGATTTGCATGCGCACCATCTCGGCGTACAAAGGGAAGCAATTTTTTCAGTAACATGTATTTTTTATATCTGATATTGCATGAACATTCATTAACCTTAAATACTGGGAAGTTTCATAAAATTCTATACATAGGCAATATGTGACAAAAACTATCGTCTTTAACTGAGAGCTATTAGAGCAGTTGACCTGAAACGAGAGTGAACTATCGTTCTGCACACTGGCCATGTGCAATTGTTTGTCCAAGCAAAAACAATGTAGTGTTTGAGACATTTTGTTTGTCTTGGGTTAATGGCAGGGTACCAACCAATATTGATCACTGATTGGATCATTGGCTTGGTTCATCAAATGACTTGGCCGAATGTAATTTTTGTATTTAAATGTCAGCTATGGTTATATCTGATACACATCAGCAGACATGTAGTCAGTTATTTTAAGTCAAACATTTTCACAGAAGGCACTTTCATTGGTAAAGTTCATTTGAGTAAATATGATGTTCATTGGTTTGATTTTCTTTCAAAATTTGACACTGTGAGAAGTCATTAATATTTTATTTTTTTACATGAACATGGGACCCCACCCAGAGTAAAAATATTTTATTTAATACGTGTTTTTATGTGTGTAAAAGTCTACCCGATGACAACACTTGTTACTTTTTACACGAATTGGACTGTTCTTCAATAATCATACTGTACTGTTTCATTTCAGTGCGACTTACTACAAAAGTGTTGCATAAAAAAAGTTCAGCTTGATTAAAGCAAAATTGCTGTGATTTTAAAGGGAGTGTATCGGGATAAAACACTAAATTTCTTAAAAAATAAATTAATAAGCAAAATTGATAAAAATCAACTCATTAATCATTAATAAATATAAACCAAATAGTTTATTATGTCAAATCCATAGAAACATGATAAAAACTATATATTGTGTAAATTTGCGTTGTAAATTTGGAAATGAAATCCCCATTCTAAGAATAGATAATGTTCTCTTAAGTTCTAAATTCTTTCTAAGAGGAAATATAATGGATCAAATTGAAATCGAAATGAAATCGCCCAACGCATTTAATGCATCACAAAGTATGTTACGATTTTAAGCGGGAAATCTATTTTAATCTAACCTAGGGGCGTAGTAGCTGTAAGGAAAGCCCTATTCAATATATTATTTTGGCATGTTTAGATATATATCTCTTTTTAGAAATATGGTGTCAGTGAGTATATAGGCATGGTATATTGGGGAAAAAATGTTTTTAGTCAATTTTAAAATTTTGAAAAATCCTGATATATTCCCTGTAATGTGGTTTCAATTTTAATACCATGATTGTAAGACAGCAAACAAACTGTTTATGTTGGCCTAATATTATCTAATGATTACGATATAAAAAAAATGGAAATTTACTAAATGAGTCTGATATATTATTCATTTATAAACAGTAAAAACAAGGGAACTGAAATATAAAATTATAAAAAAGAAATTGATTGAAAGCAATAAGCAGCTAACTTACCGTCTTGTTCATACGAGTACTAATGTACAATGTATGCACATCTTCCTGTTTATCATAATAAAGGAAAGATTGTAAATATCACTGAAAAGAATTTCAAAATAGCAATTCAGTCCATTGGCTGGTTAAGCTGTTTTATCAAATTTCATCATGAAGGGGGGAAATGCGTTGTTAAATTTATTGTTACCTCAGTCTTCTCTGAATATTGTTCCTGTACAGTAGCCTTCAAACATACCTGAATAAACCTGTCTGGTTTGCCTAGTTTTTGTAAAATTTTACATTGAAATTAAATATCTATTATTTATATAACACAAGACCAGAAGTCGCCAATTAAAATTTTAAAACTTCCCACAACTATGTTCTTAACGCTTGAATGACCTAAATTTGGTGCGTTACAACATACATTAACATTCAGGAGGTTTTGGAGTATTTTATAAAAAATTTAAAAAATATGATTGTATTAAATCTACTGGTTTAATTAAAAAAAAGAGAAAATAAATTGCTTCAATGACAACTCTGATAACCCTATCTTAAAGGGAATATGTTAAGGAAAACGCTATTAATGTATTAAAAAATAAATTTATTTTTATAACAAATAAAAAACATCTCATTATCATTTATCAGTATGATCTGAATGGTTTGGTATATCAAATCCATCAACATGTGACAAAATCAATATTTAAATTAGAGTAGTAAACTTGAAACGAAATCCCCATTCTAAAAATAGACACTTTAAATACTGCTTGACAACCTTTATATTGTTATTTACACGTTTTGTAACAATTTTTATTACATGTCAAACAGATCTAATTAAAATCAAAATGAAATACCTAACCCATTTCATATGTCGCAATTTAAAGAGGAAAATCTATTTTTATTCAAGGCGCTTAGCCCAAGTTAGGAAATCCCTTTTAATATATTTATTTGGCATGTTTAAATAGATATCCATTTGACAAAACGTGTCAGATAATGTTTATATTGTAAAAAAAAATGTTTTAGCCCATTTTAAACTTTTTGAAAAATACTGATTGTATTCCCTTTAAAAAAATATTTTTTGATGATAATCAACTACAAAAGATCTTTTGTGACTTTACACTGATCATTTTGTGTTGGACTGCCGGATGAAAGATCCCCCATAAAACCCATGCTTAAATGAATTTGGCCATGTGCCAATGTAACAACCAACCCATTCTTCTGACATTATTGGCAGGTGTGTGTACACAGTGTTATTGGCAGTGGAGTGTATGAAGTGCCCCATAAGACTACACTGTCTACAGTGTGTCATATGTAGTGATTTACTGACATTTATTGCCTGTACAGTTGACATGGAGATTTATTGGCTGTCTGTGTAAGAAAGTTATTTTTGTTGTGTTATGAAATATGATGATGTGTGTTATGTATTACTGTTCTTAGTAAATTACACAGTGATTATGCAGCATATTATATATGTATCATTGATGGTGTAGAGTCTCTATTCGTGTATACACATACATTATGTGACTGGTTGAACAACTGTTATCTTGGTTATTAGTAATAACGTGTTATACATGTATATATTTATCTATATAGAGTTGTTAGATTGTAATATAGATAAAGGGTTTGCAATGTCAGTAGTAATGTACTGATAAGAGGATCTTGTATCCAGATTATGGCTAAAGACATGAAGGTTGCCATGGTGATAAAATCTGATAAGACTTGTATTTAGACCATCCATTGAGACATGCAATAAGTTGGTTATTGTAATATGCATGGTTTAATAATGAATTAACAGTGAATATTTGTACAAAGTGAATGGACTAAAAATCTTCAAGGTAGCTATATTATATATAACATTGGTGATAGACCATTAAGTAATCTTCTAATGAAATTAGGTTTGTGGTAAGGTAATGAAGCATAGTGGAGTGAATGCATGGCTTAATTCATTGGAAGATCTATGACAACTTATAGTTTAAACATTTATATAAAAAAAGTGATTTAAAAAAAACAAGATGCTGTTGAAAAAAGGGATTTTAAGTAGGCAGCTTTCTTGATCGGTGATGGCAAACAATATTTTGATTTTGGCCTTAGTATGAAAATGGGAAAGAGGATAAAATTTAAATTTTAAACATTATCTTTTTTTGTTCCAAGTTTTGTCAAACTTTTTAAAGAAATAAACAGAAACATGTTTCTCTCTGTCTGTGACTGCGCCATTGTGCCAACATTTATATTGCATAAATCTGTTTAGGCCAGGTTTTAAAACAGGCAATATTTTTTGGCATGTGTCCTTGAACTCTATGGATTAAATAGCAAAATGTTCAGTTTCTGTTAATGATATTGCTCTGCTTTCTGTAAACAGTGCCTTAATCAACCAAACTTGATATATAATTGTGTTATGAAAAGTTGCTGTGTAATAAAAAGCTCTTCTCAAAATCATAATTATGACTGGTCTCCTCTAGACATAATTTTAAAGTCTTAACCCTTTACTCCATAGATATGCGTTTTCCCACACCAATCACAGAAGGCCTTTGAAAACAATGCAGGAAGAGTTCAGATTGCTCGTAACGCGCAATCTGAACACTTCCTGCACTGTTTTCCACTCTGTCAGTTAATATAAACATAATTTACCCATTGCTGATATATGGTGAATTAATGCTTTCAATATTAGAGGTGTCCAAAGGATTTTATATGAAGTAAAGGGTTAACCAAACAATATTTAGTTTTTTGGGTTTTTATTATGGGTCAACCTTTTATAATAATACAATTAGTTTAGGTTAGTGTTCATTAGTATGCATTTTACGACCAATTTAAATTTATAAATGCATACTAATGAATATTAACCAACTTAGTGGTCGAAATTATAGTTACATATTTGACACTGCATACTAGTTACAATTCGACAAATTTTTCTGGTTTATTATAAATGGTAGGTTAATGCTGATTTACCAAAATAAATTTCTGTTACAATTTGAAAATACTGCAATGTCACTGGACAAAATATAATTCCGACCACTAATGTTGTATAACTTATGTTTGAACTGTCATAATTTTATGAGATTATTTTATTAAAATGAAAGTAAAAACTGATTAACCAGTTTCCTTTGTTTGCATAATAATAAACCAACCTATAAATGACATTTATTATATAATTGGAACCTAACACAAAACATCACTTTGCGAGTCATATCACCTAGTTAATAGTGTAGATCTGTCAGATGTTTTCTTCTCCATATTCTATAAGAAAAATCTCAAGCAGAAAATCAAGCAATACTTTAAGTTTAAATTTGTCTTCATTTGTTATACATATATATGCTTTGGCCTAGATCAATCAAACTTGGTTAAAAGTTAATGTAGTATAATAAGTTCTGGTCAGATAAATCCTTTTAAGGGAAAGAAGCATAGGCATGTATATAGCATAGGGTGTGTTCTATAGCAGCAGTACTGGCTTACATGTTGGTTCTTCTTTATGTCACGAGAATATTGAATGAAGGTTAAAATCCCTCCACATTAAACTACTGGTACTGATATAAACATAATCTGATTGCTGCAAGTTGAACTGATGTCAAACAAAGTGCACATGACTGTATTATAATGCCTTTGCAGGGCCTCGTTATCAGGGCTATCAATCCAGGGGTTGTGAGTTTGAATCTGATCTGGCCACAGTCTCCATAATAATTGATAAACAACAATTAGTCTGATTGTCATTCGTCTCTCACCGCTGGGATAAAGTACCAGTAAGAAACTTGAATGCGATTATGGGGGTGCTAGAGTACTGGTAAACTTGCCACAATCCTTCGAAATGGTGGTTAGGTTAACTTAGCATAAAAATGGTACGAAATATAATATTCAATGCTAAACATAGTGCCCATGATTGTACTAATTATAATACCCAAATTAACATATTTTAATTTATTTTAGTAGCTTGTTATTTGCATCTATGAGCATACATACAATTATTTTGTGGACAGATTATGCCTTTCATTGTTTGGCTATCAGTCAGTAATTTTTATTTTATTTGTAGATGTATGTCAGTATTATGTTCTATGTTTGAGGATAAACAAAAGCGTCGAATCAAATTACAGGCCTCATAATCACAAAGTGTATGCAAAATTGACAAGTTGTGTTGCATATCTCCAAATTTTATAGTTTTTCCAATAAAGTAGACTCTGAGACTGGTTAGATAATTATTTTTCTGGCGCGGCTCCAAGTTTCCACTGAGCTGTATTGATTATTTGGTAATCGACTTGGCAACAGCATATAATCAAGGGTTTTATTTATGTTACAGAATAAAGATTTGATTTGACTGGTGTTAAATTTCCATACAAGGGAATTACGGATGACCTGCAGGGTCTTGTTACATTTATGAATGGGTAAATTCATTATTTTTTTTGTTATTTTTTTGTAAATGTTTTCTTTAATTTTGAAAGGTTAATAGGTAAACATATATCTTTAACACTATAGAAAATTAATGGAGATCTCTCAATTTTGATAAATGAAAAGTTGGTAGCTAGTATTTATAATTGTTGTAGACCGCAGCTTGGTCTAGTGGTAGAGTGTCCACTGCGTACGCAGGAGGTTATGGATTTGATCCCTGATATGACTGAAAAATTGTTGAAAGTGACGCTAAACACCATACAACAGCAACATAATTGTTTTTTTTGTACCTAGTAAGTGATAGGCAGGACATGATTTTTATGCCTCTTGAGTTTGGTAGGAGTGATATTAAATTTTTAAAATAAAAGTAAATGGTGTGTTTGTCCTAGGCTAGCAGTGACTGAAATATACAGTTAAAGAGGCTTTGCCTATATATTTTATATCCACGAAATGATCCAACTGTATCTGGTCTGAAAGAAACCCATTATCTTGAAGAAATCTGTGGGATTTTCTACAACAACACTTGTAATATTGTAGAAATTAGTGTTGAAGGTCGACTATAAACAATTTTATTCGAGAATGATTTTAGTGAAACCAATTCTGGATAGTTTTGGATGATTACTGGTCCAAAGATTTGTTATTGTCGCTGGGAAATTATTCGATTTAGACTTATTGTTGTTGTAGCAATCAGAGCGGGACACTATTTAATCGACAACAACAATACTTCAAATTCTGACTGTAAAACACGCATTACAGAAGCAGAAAAGAACACATGCTTCTGAACAAAAAGTTCCATAAAATAGCTTTGTTTATATGATAGCATTTAAATAATTAATTGTTAAATATTTTATTCTTAAAATATCAGACTAACAGGACTGGTGATGTTCACTTAATAATTAAGATTTATAACACAATATGGACTAAAAAGTAAACTTAATTATCCAAAAAGCAAAAACAACATCAAAATATCCATATTGTAATCAACAAGACTGCGTGCCATATGGCTGTAAACATAAACATGCATATATTATAGGCGTCGCATATGTTTATAGCCTTGAGTGGTTTTATTTTAATTGATTGAATCACATCACAAATTCTAGGAATTTTCTGTTTTAATTAACGTCATTCAGGTATCACATATCACTTTGCCAACAGGTATATTTGATGACAGTTAACACTGCAATGTCTAGACATTATGTTGATGATACAATAGTATGAGCACAACTGTGATGGAGGGAACTTCAGGGAAGGCACGATGAAGAAGCCAGTAGGATGCTATTAAAGGCAGCAGGATGGTGATGGACCATACAACATAGCATGATGATGGACCATAGAATGTAGCATTAAGCAGGGATGAGAATTTTCAGGGGATTCCGCTTTTTTTACAGCCGACGGGGAGTTTTTTAGATCGATTTAAATCCGGGGAGATATTTTTAGGGGAGTGGTAAGGTACTGATGCACCGGGCGGAAGTGACACACTAACTGTCCGAAGTTTTTACCTCAATTATCTCTAATAGAAAGCATAATATATAACCAGTCTAATCAAGCGCACTCTTCTATGTCGCTATTTTTCATTGGTTTATATGTCTGATAAAATTGGTGCATAGGTGAATGAAGCCAATCAGAGCCGATGTATCAAATTGCAGTAAATAGGCTAGTGGCCGCTGAATAATTCATGCGCATACATTTTGTGTGTACGGTTTGTTTTTGGCTGATATTCCTCAATGCCCTCTAACTTTATTAAGAAAGGAGATCAGTATTTAGATCAGGGTATAAAAACAGATTTTCGTAGTCATGGTTTGATCATACTGTATGCCTGAAAGTAAAAGCAGGAAAGGAGGAAATGGAGGAGCTCAGACTGAATAACTTTTATAAAAAAGTGGACATCCTGGGCAAAGTGCTTTGCACCATTTGTGATAAACTTACGTCACACGCCTCAAGAGGTGTTAAAAGCCTCGAAGAACACTTCAAAACTGCAGTACACATTGACAAACTGTTGTCAAATGATCCAACTACATAATTCACTGCATGGTTAGCAGATGAACACAATTTACTGGAAAAGGTGCCCTGGATCCCTACTATCTAGGTCTGCCTGAAAGGTTCATTGGCAGCCTCAATACTTTTACCCAGTTCCACGGAACACATCTTTAATAACATAATGGGACTCAATCAAGATGGGTTTTTTCACTTTCGCTGATATAAAAATTGAGTATAAACAAGTGATAAATTAAGCTCAAAGTATGCCCCAAAGTACCTCAGATGCCATCTCAGGCAGTCTAAGTTATAAAAATTTTCTGGGGAGTATCCCCATACCCCCCTTTAAACGAGAGGGGGGCTAGCCCACTCTCATACTCTCCACCCTTTCGTGCCAGCGGCACTCAGATTTGCCCATTCATTTTTTTTGTTCAAAACCCATTCCTGTCGCTGATTAAGATGGACCATAGAACATAGCATGATGATGGACCTTAGAACATAACATGATGGTAGAGCATAGCATGATGATAGACCTTAGAACATAGCATGATGATGGACCATAAATCTTAGCATTAAGATGGACCATATATCATAGCATGATGATGGACTGTAGAACATAGCATGATGGTAGAGCATAGCATGATGATGGACCTTAGAACATAGCATGATGATGGACCATAAATCTTAGCATTTAGATGGACCATATAACACAGCATGATGATGGGCTGTAGAACATAGCATGATGGTAGAGCATAGCATGATGATGGACCATAGATCATAGCATTAAGATGATTGACCATAGAGCATAGCATTAAGATGATGGACCATAGAACATAGCATTAAGATGATGGACCATAGATCATAGCATTAAGATGATGGACCATAAAGCATAGCATTAAGATGATGGACCATAGAACATAGCATTAAGATGATGGACCATAGAACATAGCATTAAGATGATGGACCATAAAGCATAGCATTAAGAGGATGGACCATAGAACATAGCATTAAGATGATGGACCATTAAGCATAGCATTAAGATGATGGACCATAGAACATAGCATTAAGATGATGGACCATAGAGCGTATTATTGAAATGAATATTGGGAAGTGGACTGGTAAAAAGTACTCGTCCAGATGGAAAATTCACTTACCTTAAAATTCATACTGAAATGTTGTCTATTTTGAAACATGTTGCACGCTTACCTTCTCTTTCAATGTGAACTTCAGCTATCTCTTGACAGTTTTCATCCCTTATTTTTTTGGAAAAAAAACCCCATCCAACTTCCGTTGATACATTTTCGTTTTGATAGTCTAGTTTTTTCCCCCGTTATAACAAGTACAGTCTCACTGGAACACTTGGGTGTTATCCGATCATAAAATTGTCAACTAAACTATTGTTTCTGTGGAGCCAGGCATGGCTTGTACTAACAAGGGTAAATAAGAGTAAATAAGAGCACTCTTCTGCTCGTCTAGGCCCCTGTATGTATGTTTATCAAAATGTTGAAAATCACTTGAAATTGAAATATTAAATTTACAAAGAAACTTAATCATTAATTTGCATCATTGTCAGTATATTCTGCATCTGGACAGAATGGTTGTAGGGCGGAAATGTGGACATAAGTGGTTTGAGTTAAAACTCTATTTATGTAACAATCATTTTCCCCTTTCAAATTCTTCAGCTACATTAATTTAAACCTGGTCAATTTTCTTTAAATTGCTATCAAAAAATCAATTTGTAATACAAGCGGCCAGGTGTTGTTGTAATGGATTATTGGATTGCGACTTTAAATACCCTGTGAACAATATATTTGATATCTCAAAATCGCTTACCCCTTATCAGCTATAGAACCAATTTCTTTTCCATTAGGTTGTTTTCTGCCTTGTATCACCCAATACTAAGGGTGCAGTTGGAACAGAAAATATATTTCATTCTATTTTATTTGTTTTATAATTATATAGTAACTGTGTTGTTTGCTAGAGACAGAATTATAAGTGCTGCATGTTACACTGAAATATATAACATAATAATTATGGTTTACCCAGTTGCATTATACATTATATACAGTCACACACACATATATATATATATATATATATATATATACATTATGTATGATATTGGGCTGACCTGAGTCTTGTATTGCCCTCTTTAAACATGTAGTATGTATGACCCCCAACCTTTTGCATGTGTGAATAAAAACACTTTACAACTAGATCACAGCAGTTTGATCAAATTTTTGTTGTTGTATAAAATTATATATATGCATGAAATAGTAGAGGAAAAAATTATAGATACATATAATTATATTTCTTATAAGTGATGTAAATGCTATAAGCAATGTTAATCCATTGTTCTTGTACAGTTTTATTGGAATTTTAGGAACAGTTTGTTTGGATCTCACCAGTGGTATGTTGTCTACAAACTTTCAGGTGTATAAGACTCCCAAATATTTAGTTGTACATAAAAACATTCTGGTTTTTAGATTATGTATTTCTGCTTTATGATTTTCTGCTGCAGTACAATACTTCCTCTAAAAACATTGAACTATCTTCTGTACCTGTACTTAATACTGAACTATACTAATAATGTGCTAATTATAATCATCAGTTGGTCGCCGACACAAAGGTTCGGCTTAAGAGGACGAGCATGTGGGAGTTTATTTATACTTATTTACTAGTATTTCAATTAAACTGTGAAGTAGGGTCAAATAAAAAAAATATTTTTGTTTTCTGTGACATGCTGAAAAAAAATTTGGTCGGTAGTTAGGAAATTCTTTGTTAGCTCTACTGGCCAAAGGCCAGAAGTGCTTATGCAATGGCGCGTTGTCTGTCGTCCGTCGTCCGTCGTCTGTTAGCAGCACTTTCTCTGAAACCACTGGGCCAATTAAACTGAAACTTCACTTGGGTGTTTCTATTGCATAGGAGACTATACAGAAGATTTAAGGGGTCAGGAGGGGCCCCAAAAGGGTAAAAATTAGGAATTACTAAATTTGTTTTCTTAAGAACCGGTATGTCAGATTTGTTCATATTTTGCATAAATTATCCCTATGTGTAGGGGTTTGATTGCAGATAAGAATTTAGAGGCTAAAATTTATAGGGGCCCTGTAAGGGGACTTAGAATTTTACATAGGGATACTATGGGAAAACAGAAAATTCTCTTTTTCTTTCATCTGTTCTTAAACCACTAGGGCAATTAGACTGAAACTTCACATGGGTGTTTCTGTTGCATAGGAGACTATACAGAAGATTTTTTTTTTCGATCTGAAATTCAAGATGGCCGTCATTACTAAAAATAGTCCAATACTTAAAAAATCTTCTTCTCATGAACGGCCCAACAGATTTTCAAAATGTTTATGAAGTAATGATGACCAACTATAGTTCTGTTAGATTTGTTCCAATGGTGTCCCTAGGGTTAAAAATGACCCTGCCCTGAGAGTTCAATAAGGGGACACATGTCAATATAATATATTTTTTTTTTTTTTAAATGGAAATGATTTTGCCTATATCTTCACTAAAGCATTGTTAGGTAAAGGCGGTTAAGATTTGTAAAAATGACTGGGTTCCTATGTCTTAAGGGGTCAGGAGGGGCCCCAAAAGGGTACTAATTGGGAATTAGTAAAATTGTTTTCTTAAGAACCGGTGTGTCAGATTTGTACATATTTGATATAAATTTTCCGTAAGTGTACGGGTTTGATTGCAGATAAGAATTTAGAGGTTAAGATATATAGGGGCCTTGTAAGGGGACTTAGAATTTTACATAGGGATACAATGGGAAAACAGAAAATTCTCTTTTATTTTCATTTATTCTGAAACCACTAGGCCAATTAAACTGAAACTTCACATGGATGTTTCAATTGCATAGGAGACTATACAAAAGATTTATTTTTTCTATCTAAAATTCAAGATGGCCACCATTACTAAAAATAGTCCAAAACTTAAAAAGTCTTCTTCTCATGAACGGTCCAACAGATTTTCAAAATGTTTATGTAGTAATGATGACCAACTATAGTTTTGTTAGATTTGTTCAAATGGTGTCCCTAGAGTAAAAAATGACCCCGCCCCGATGTTTCTATTGCGTAGTAGAATTTCAAAAAGTGCTATGGCCACTATGAGTCAGTAGAGCGTCCTCAGGCCCTCTTGGGCCTCTTGTTTTTGATGGTTCATGGATCAAAATGGAGCAAAAGACAAAATAATATTGACTCGGTGGGGTCATAGGAAATGAAACTATTTTTTTTTCATTTGACTTAAGCTCAAATCTGTTTTTTGAACTCTGTAGCGATGAAAGCTCAGAGCTAACGGAAACTGACTTGAACAGCTAACATCACCATCGGGTTGAAATGAAATTGGATAATAAATGAAAATCTGATCTTGCTGTTGGGCATTTGTATATAATTATGTAACATAATTATGCATCTGGCTATCAATCCAGTGGTTGTGAGTTCGAAAATTCCTGCCTGGCAACAGCGTCGGTGATAATTGATATCTGACATTGTGTCTCATTATCAGTCGTCTTTCACTGCTGATTCAAGTGGGGAAGTTATCAGTTAGTTGCGGAGATGGGGTATGCTCGAGTACTGGTTAACCTTCCATGATCCCAGGAAACAGCGGTTAGGTTAACTGATCGTCTGTTAGTCCTCGATGGCATAAAATGACGCTATATATTCAATCAGTGTAGCATAGACCCAGATTAAGACAAATGAGCTGATTAGTTAGGCAGTCTGGTCATTGTCTACATTGTTGGCATTTCAGTTTATCTAAAATATTTAAACACCAGTAAAAAATCCTGTTGAGCTTAAAAAATTGATCAAAAATAATTTTCAGAAAATTAGCAAGTTTTATTTAGGGTTGTTTTTACACTGAAGTTTTTATAAAACCAACCAAACTTTTTTCATTATATTGGATTCTATTTGTCTTTTCAGGTACGCAGAATGTCATGTATAAAGGCACCTGTTCAGTTAACAAATAATTGGATGTAACGTTATTAAAGAATGACTTGTAAAATTGTCAACAGAAACCAAAGTGATGGACATGTGAACAGTATTCTTAGAAAATCTTCAGATGTGCAGTGATTTAAAATTTGGAACATTTAGTGATATTGAAAAGTAATTAAACAGAACAAGTTCTTGATCGAACAATTAAGATGATATTTGGGTCAGTGTCTGACCTTGACCAGCAAATGGTTTTAACGGGGATATTGCCCCACTTGACGGATCTTGACTACAAAATATCATCATTGTAGTATAGTAGAAGGGATGTTGCTTGATGCAGCAACAAAACAACAAGTTGTAAGTAAATTTTGATTTCTCTCTATCTTGTTTTCATCCTACATTAATTTTGATAAAAAAAAGTCCCTGGCACCTAGTTTTATATAATCTTAAATTCATTTTTAACCAGGTTATTCAAAACCAACCTGGTTACCAAATTGTCTTTGTTACTCAATATATAAGAATTGGCTCTATTCAAACAGTGACGTAATATGTCTCTCTGCTAAGTAATATTTGAAACCAAAGCCAAAATTTGAAAAGGCTAAAATGTTGAGAGAAGCAATAGAAATGTTACAGGAGGGGGTTATTCACATATATATATATATTTATATATATATATATATATGTGGTCACTGCGGTCAAGGGCATTATTTTAAAAAATAGAAAAAAAGATTTCCATTAAATAATGAACTATAGTTAACATTGAACTACAGTCGAAACTCGTTAACTCGAACTCACAAATCTCAAAATTCCAGTTATCTCAAAGTTAAAAGTTTTTCCCTTCTATTTCTATATAAATATACTTGTTGTTTTCTCAATGGCATTGATTCGAATTGTATACTGGTACTATTTTGAAATATTTCTCTGGTCTGAACAACACAACATCCATTGATTTCTCACTCGTTATTTCGAATTTTCAACACCGCATGAAGATGAAAGGCTAGCCGCCGAAAGTGATAATTGGTGAAACCAAACCTGTAATTTATCACTTTGATCATGACGGTCTATACTGGCAGGTAAGTTAGTTGTGTCATCCAGTTGTTATGATGCAAACACAAGCAAGACACATGCTTATTATTCCAACAATAGTACTTCTTGTTTGGGAAAAAATGAGTGAGCAAAATCAAGAGCTTATATAAATCTAGCATGCTGGAATATATCTTGATAGTCGTCTGATTTGTATATATACTAGCGGTAAAAAGAAACTGTGCATGGGTATAATATGCTATAACTTAGGAGATATATAAGAAATCGCAAAAAAAATTTCAACAGGGTTTTATCTGACCTTTATTTAACACCAGCTCAATTGATATGATTATTGCATCAGCAGCATCTTGGATAGAGATCTGTTTTCAGAGACGTTCTCTAAACAAAGTTCATCTCATCAATACCGTGTATGACCACCATTGGAATCGATGCATGCTTGGCAACGACGCCTCAATGATACGACAAGTGTGCTGAAAAATGCCTGGGGAATACCATTCCAGATTCTCACAAGCACACGTGACAGGTCAGGTAAGGTCAATGGCTGATTTTGGAGGCAACGTAAGCGACGCTGCATCTCATCCCACACGTGTTCTATAGGCGATATATCTGGTGACATTGCAGGTCAGGGCAGCACATTCACATTATTCTGGATCAAGAAGTCGGTGATAACCCGTGCGACGTTCGGGCGAGGGTTATCCTGTTGCAGCGTGGTGTTACGTTGCTGCACAAATGGAAGGGTGAGGCCGTATGATTTCGTCACGGTATCTGATGCCAGTAAGTGAGCCACGAGATGAGATGCCAACCCACACCATGACACAACCTCTGCCAAATGGACGTCGTTTAATCACACAACTGTCATGGAAACATTCACCAACACGACAGTACACTCTAGAACGACCGTCCCTGCTGCCGTGATGAAACCTGGAATTATCCGTGAAAAGAACACCCAGTCCTGTTGTGTGAAGTGTATACGAGTGTCGTCTACACCAGGCAAAACTTGCTACACGATGGAGAACAGGACGTATGGCTGGACGTCGTGGACGTATGCCTCGTTCAAGCAATCGATTCCGTTCGGGGACTAACTCTTCTAAAGCCCGGAATACTTCTAGCTGTCAAAGTAGCAGTTATGAGACGCTCACAGAGATGAAGGACCCGGATGTACGTATCCTGGCGATTAGACTTTACGCGTGGACGTCCTGACCAAGGCCAGTCTCTGGTGGTCCGAAACTGGTACCGTCTCCACTAGGCGTTTACAGTATTTCAGTGTACACCAAATTGTCTTGCAACGTCAGTATGACGTACACCAGCTTCAGTCACGCCTACGGTGCGGCATTTGTCAGTTTCATTCAACCTTGGCATGGCGTATCAAAGACGTTTTTCAAAATTATGCAGGTTTTGTGTCTTACAGGTATCAACACTATGCTTTTACACAGGTTTAGGTGACAAACGTGTTTGCGATTGACTGCTGGCCAAAAAAACGTGAAAACGAAGACGTTGCAACTCATGCACTGACCAGTGTAAATGACCGAGAGGGACACACAACTTACCTGTGTAAAGTTTCAAGCTTTAATTAATAAAATTGAGCGATACATGAACATTTTATACATGCAGTTTCTTTTTTCCGCTAGTAAATATGAATTCAAGGTTTTCTGTCAAGAAATCTGAACAACGCAGCCTTCTCACGAACCGAAATTCAAATACACTCTGAATTCAAGTTAAAAAAACATTTGCTAATTTTTTGTATCTTTTTTTCTATGTGTAAGGTTGTTGTAACCAGAGTTTATTTCATTTGATATTTTGTGGCTATACATTACCGTTGGATATCCACGGGTATCAGTTATGAAACTCACCATCCATCACCCGTAGGAAATTACGTTAGCTCTGCATGGTTTTATTTGAACAGAACAGAACAAAATACAGCTAATTTCAATAACGTCTTATCAAAACAGCATTTGCATAAAACTAGTATTGCGATTGGATAGCGTTCCCTTCATGAAATCGTGAAGGAACTAATCATATGGTTACATCGTGGCTTGGTAGAAATGACGCAAAGCTAGTGTTATATCCCCTAGGTGATAAATGGTGAGTATTGGAATGGATTACGTGCGGGTATCCGACAATGGATATTCATACAAAGTATAAAAACCCAATGAAAACATTATCAAAACAAAACTAATTTAAAAAATTTCTCTTGCACTGGTCATATTATAGATAACTACATGTGCACAACACACATGCATTGTTGAAGAAGGCAGTATTTCTATATTTAAACACTAAAATTTACCACAAATTAAGAAAAATAATCCATGGATATAAATTAATAAATACACAAGGTTTAAATTATGGGTAATAAAAATACAACAAATACAGGTATTTACACATAAATATCCATTTCTAATGATATAAATAGTGGGTGGGGTAACAGTTAAAAGTTTGATACCTTGTACATCGAATTCTGGATAATTCAGATGTATATTTTGGTCCCACAGAATTCGAGATAACAAGTTTTTTGACTGTATTTGAATGAAACTTTAAAGTATGCAGTTTCTCTTAAATACTCACCAGGAGTGTGTGTGTGTGTGTGTGTGGTGTTTGTTAGTGGGGAGGGTTGAGCATGTACCATTTCATAAATTCAAGGTTGGGATCAAGATTAAGGTTATTTTAGACCTGAATATTCATACTCATTATATCTGTGCTATTTCGTACTGTCTAACCCAACAGTGGAAGTTTACATTCTTCAAAATCTAGTTACTATAGAGGGATATCATTATTGAGCAAATGGTTTATTAAAGCATGCTCTAGGTATTCCCCACATTATTTTTAGCACAATACTGACTGCAGATACTATATGCTTAACAACACTTTTGATAATTGCTTATACATATCCCTATGTTATCTCATGTGTGAAATTACTGATACATTAATTTTAGATCTAGCTTGGTCTCTGCAGGGAGTATGTCCTAAAAGATGTAATCAGTTATCCAAATAATGGACTTTTGACTACATACCGCATAGTCTGCAGATGTTTTGCAAATACAATTTTATGTATATTTATACAACAATTCATTCTACAGTGACCCTCTGGATTTCAATTTGGGATATTTAGGCTTTAGGGTCAGGGATCAAATGCTTTCACATTTGAAGCCTATTGAGATCCCTTTGATAACGCTTGGTTTTATTTGTTTTCTTTTTGTCTGGTAGACTATGCAGCAAATACAGATGATAAAACCAGAGCGTATAGACCCTGCCTACCTCCCACCTAGCTATCATTTGCAAGTTCAACAACAGCAGCAGCAATTATTGCAGCACCGCCAACATCAACAGCAGATGGCACCACAAACAAACCATGCCTCCCAGGCACCCAACCGAGGAGCTGGGAATGGTATAAGGTCATCACAGACTGCTTCACAACCTGCCACCAAGGATGATGGGAATATTGAGAATCAGACTGATTTTATGAGTATTAAAGGTGTGTTTGGTTGGACAACAATAGATAATGTGAATATTCCATACATTTTACGACAGGATAAACAATTTATGTCTGTAAGAATTGTGGAACTTAAGTTACTTAGTCGTTACCCAAACTCGTATCCAGATGATCTGGGTAAACACGCTCCATTAACAAGTTTTTTCATAACAACTAATGAAGCAAAACTGTTAAATGAAATCAATTTGCAACATTGTGCAGGGGAGTATGGGAAAAAGGAATTCACTACTAAAGATTTGATAGTTCTTTTGGGAGACTTTTTAAAGTTTTACAATTTAGTGAAAAAGACCTTTCCGGATGCTCAAATGGCACGAGAAAGTGTGGAATATGAGCATGGTGGATGGTTGCAAATAAAAAATACAGTGACTCCGTATATTAAGCGGTTTGATGGAAAATATGTCCCATTATCCGTTATACAGTATGCTGCTGGCTTACTGACTAATGCAAGTGTGACAGGTGTTTCACCTACAAAAAAAGAATGTGCTCTTCTGAACGATGCTTGTAATAAAGCAGGTGTTGAGTTTGTGTTCTCCGAAACAACAAGACTAATAAAGGTAAGCCATATTCAAAAGGTAGCACCTGTTGAAATTATTGAACTGCCATCAAATAACCCTATGAAACATGCAATGTATATGGAACTACCGTGTACGAACAATTCACGAACTGTAGAAAAGTCTAGCCAAAACCAAAAGCAGCAATCAAATGTGCCACAAAATTCTGTAGCTGGAACTACGCAACCATATAGATTTCAGCCAAATACACAGCTCGAGTTAATGAGAGCTCAGATTCAGAGCAAAATGAATGATCAACCTCAAAATAATGGACGACTGCCATATCCGCCTCAGGCCTTTCCAGGAAGCCCTATGTTTGATCCAAGAATAGCGAGTATGTATCAAATGCCATACAGACCTAGTATGATGCAGCATACTTCTAGTAATGGCAGACAAAACAATGGACTGCCCCCGCCATATGGTAATAGCATTATGTCTTCTAATCAATTAAATACACCAGTGAACCCTCAAATGAATGCTATGATGCAGTATTATAACAATCAAAATAATATTCAAACTAGTAGTGGGTCAAAGACTCCATTAGTTGGACCTCCAAATAAAGTAATTGGACCGCCACAGTCAATACCCGGAATACCGGGACAAATGAACACTGTGTTAGACTATACTAGTAGATCACCTGGGACAAGTTCAGCCAATTCTTCTCCTAGGACAAGACCCCCATCTCAACCAAGACCACCATCTGGGTCTAGGCCACCTTCAGGGTCTCCCTTGTCCCCGACAGGTCAAAGCTCTGGTCATTTACCTTCAAGGAGTGCTCCCAATTATACACGAAGTCCCGAGACTTCACCAGCATTGATGCAGTCGCCCACATTTTTTGGTAATATGAACCTGCAGCATTTACAAAACATGCAGGTTGTGTATGGACAAAGACTGCCGGAAGCTCTGCCACAAGGCTTGGTTCCTGGTCTGGTTAATTCAAGCAAACCACCAAGTACCCTACCGCATTCACAAACTATGTCTCAGCCAAGAGTGGGTACTATCAACACTCCTAGTGCTGGTATCGGGCCTAACCCTGGATCTGCAAACCCAGCATATGGTAGTGCTAAAATACCTACTCACAATGCAAACCAAGAAATTCCAGGACTTTTCAGCCCAACTGGAACAAATCTTCAGAAGCAGCCTTCTGCATCACACATACCTGTAACGCAGCAGTCAGCCCCACCTCCTCTTCTGCTCATGACAAACCAACCTGCCTCACAAAATGGTGCAACCCTTCCACAAAATAATCCATCAAATATTCAGACACCTCCAGTAACTGCACCTGTTTCGAGCCCGACAGTGACACAAGTGGTGGCAGTGTCTTCACCAACAAATGAACAACCGTTACCACAGTCAGTGTCGGCAGTTAAAACATCTGATCATACTTCCTATGTGGAGTCTATTAAAGGTGCATGGCTAAACAATAAAAGCATATCATGTTTGCATTTGGAGAAACCTGGTCGAAGTGGACGATACTGTTTAGTGGAAGCTGTGTGCAAGTTGTACTTTAATGGTTGTAGTGTTAACGAATTCTTATTCGCTCTTGAAAATGTGCTTAATGTGACACTGTTAACCTGCAATGATGAGGAAGAGAAGGCATTTATTCAGTATTATAGTTTACCAGTTGATGTGCTAAAATGTAACAAAATGATCAAATTTGACGATTTGGAAAATTTCTTTCCACAACTATCTTACATGTTTCCGGATAAGAATGCACAGGATTTGGGACTTGGTCAAGGCACTGATGCCGAACCGGAACAACTGTTAGGACTCGATACAGATAACAATAATAGCAACAAACTGGTTGCGAATGGCATGACCGCTGCCGATCTGGAGGCGGCAATGCCAGTGACAGTAAGCCAGATAAATTCGCGATTAAGCAATAAAAGACACGGAGAGTTTGAAGATGAGAGATCACCAAAACAGAATAAGAACAGTAGTGGTAAGTAACTTTATTTATATTCAAATGATATTATGTTTTTGTTATTTATGGTTATCATGATTGTTTATAATGCAGAGGAACAAATATTAATTTTAATTTATTAATAATGCATATTACCAATTGCATGAGATGTACAATAAGAGAGCTTGTTTCAATACATTCAATCTTCCATGAGTTCTTTGTTGTAAACTATGTAAATTAGATTTTAGTTCATATTTAATTTCGTTAGTTTTCAACTAGAACATCCGGGCCCGATTAGCTCACTCGGTAGCGCACCTGACTATCAATCCAAGGATTGTCAGTTCGAATCTTCGCACAACAACTGTCTCCATGATGATTATTATTATATACGATATTGTGTCTTATTATCTTTTGTCTCTCTCTGCTTATTCAAGTGGGAAAGTTATCAGTTACTTGCGGGAATGGGGTGTGCTCAAGTACTGGTTAACCTTTCAGGATACCAGAAAACAATAGTTAGGTTAACTGATCGTCTGTTAGCCTTCGATGACATATAAATGACGCTAATAATTCAATCAGTCAACTAGAACTAACAGTTTTAAAAATGATGATTGTGCATTTAGTTACCGGTTCGTCTGATTGTGAGCCTGTAGATTGTTACTTGCATCTGTCCGTCAATTTGGTGGAGAACTTTACAAAGTTTATGTTTTAATAATTTAATTGATGTACTCGTCACTGTATAACTATAAAATAAGGTAAATTTCGGTATTTTTCAATGCTGATAACATTTTGCAACTCTTATTTATGTCTTGTCTTATTATTTGGTAAACATAAATGTGACATATTTATTTTAAGTTTTGTCTAAATTTTGCTCTATTAATATACAGAAATATTTTATGAAATAATGACATCATTATCATCTGTATTAAAGTTGAAATTATTGTATTAAATTGTAAATATTATAACTTAAAATCGAATATATAATATTTTATGGTTATACAAGTGCTTTTTTAAGCTATTGTTGTCAAAACATTAGAGTGACATTGATTTGCAGGAAATGGTGCATATGACAATGATACAGTTATAATTCTGGACTGAAGACCAACTGGACGACAACTGTGACAAGCATATGTACTAGACTATTGGAGCCCATGCAGAGATTACAGCAAAAAGGAAAGTAAAATAGAGGTATCAAGAGACAACATTTGCAAGGCATCTGATCTGAAGAATAAAGAATATATTGAAAGACAATAAAAAGTATCTCGGTAGATAACCAGCTATGCTTATGTAAAAAGCAAACTTGTTTTCTCCTTGTATACGTGTATTGACCAGAAAATGGCAAAAAGAAAATGAGGCAAAAAAGATAGTTCCTGAAAAATTTCAATGCAAAATTATACATCTTTACTATAGATAATGTATATTGACAGATTTTTTGATGTATATATGTATTTAATCGTATATTGCTGTTATACCACTAAAATTGCTTATCTGGAACACTGCGTGACTAGTATGAGATAGTTATTATTGTTTAGACAAGGTTCAACTGCCCTTTTATTATTGGTATGGTTAAATAATTTAGACATGGTTTTACAGCTTCTTTATTTTCTTTAAATAAATGGTATATGTTACTTAATCATTTGAACTATTTCTATATTGACTATCACATGGTACAGAATGTTAAACCATTGAAAACTATTTCAGCATAAATTAAACAAAATGATGTCAAAATTATTTTTTGAATTGGTTATATTTTCTATGACTTTCAATTTATAAAACAAGTTACTTATGATGATTATCTATAGTGCCTGTTTACAGTATATTTTTGTATACCTGATAATAACCATTTATAAAAAAAATCTATCTGAAAACATGCTAAGTTGTATTAGATTTCAGTTATTTCTGTTCACTTGACATATGCATGATGAACATCTGATGTAATACTGTATAAATATTTAATAGATACATATAATGAACATATATGGTACCATATGCTAAAATTAATGTCATCAGACTAAATGTGATGCATTAAAACGGCTCAACAAAATGTGAAATGTTAGGAAATGTACCTACACATATATTTTATATAAATGATACACTGATAGGATTAGCTAACGCTGGGTGAGTTTCAGTGCCACTTTTTCAATTTATTTTAAGCCATATTTAAAATTTTAGATATATATATATGTAAAGGAATTTTTTAATAATTCTGTCAATAATTATGACCATATCAACAAAACAAATGCCTTTACATGCATATATATATTAAACTTGTGGCTTTGAAATTCACTCTTGTGTTTCTTTATCTTTTCAGTATATTGAGCGATTTGGTAGTTAAATGTTTTGCTTTATTTTCTGATTGTGCTAGCTACTTTGTAGAGGGCCAACTTTGTCTATTTGTTTTCTCCCAATCTTATATGTCGATGAGCGACATTTTCTTTATTTAAGCAAAATAAATCCGTTGAAATGCTTTTACAATTTAATAACAAACTAAAACTAAAGTAAATGTCGTGTACACACACACTTAATTGCCTAGATGAACAAAAAAATATAAAAAAGGCACTGTCTTTAAAATCTGGATTATTTAAATTTCTTTAATAGATGTATCTTTTTGGATGTGTAAGTACATGTAGCAGATAGGGAGAGAGCCAACACAACATACGTTTTTTTACTTTGGCCTCATGTGTGATATTATTTCAAAGCTAAGGGTAAATATGTAAAGTTATAATTGAAAGGGCATTATTAAAGTTAATACTTGTTTTCATGATTATTTTGTTCTTTAAGTTCAAAAATAAGAAAATATTCAAAACTGCCATGACATTTAATATTGTCTCCACATATATTTTTTCTGAAATACATATCTTTTAATTAGTATGATGTAATGTTTTATTTGGTCCATGTTGAGAAGACCTAAATATATTTTCATCAAAAGGCTTACAGTGTCAGATAATGAAATTGAGTTTACGTGTCTACATGCATGCTTAGCATTTAAGCATACTAATATACTATTACATAATTTCAATGACTCTTTGAGAAAAAAAACAATACCAAACTTCACTATTACATTTATTATTTTGTATTTGCTATAAATAGGTCGTGCTTAGTGAGACAATTACGAATTTAGGAAGAATATTAACGACTCTTTGGTCATAATAAAGTGATTCAGGCGTGGAAAATTAAAACCATTGTTGGAACCAATTTTAGATTGCTTCCGGCTACACTCCAGACGGAGAGTAATATAGTACAGCCGACCAAGTGTTCCGACGATGCATTAAACCATGCCACGTCTTGCTCAACTCCGATTCTAATTCAGCATTTCTTGCATGGTTAAAAATTGACGTCCACTTTGTGCCATGAATTATGCTTGACATACAGCCAAATGATTTTTAGATAAGGTAGCGCTAGAAATGGTGGATCTCAGTTCCTGAGAACTCCGATCTTGGAAGTTCCATGTTATCAAAGATAATCGAAAGTGTGTGTGGAATAATCTATCTATTTTTAAAAAAAAACGATGGACGTGTAAAAACGATTCAGGGATAGATGTGCATTAATGTGTTCCGGTTTTGGATGGACAACATATCACAATGCAATATTTTTTCTTAGTTGGTTTGTAATTTATGTATTCTCTGCAGATACTTTCTGTTCATTTTTTATTTTATTGCAGAACGTGTAATTGATTTGAGTAGTGGTGTGAACATTACAAAAAAGCATTCATGCACTTCACGAAGATTTTATTAAGTGTAAAATTCATGATACATGATCATTTTATATAAAATCTTTATCAGGTGTACAAACCGATACATTTTTTACAATTCTTCTTCCATATTGTGAAGTGGGCTCTTAACTGAACATATGTAGGCAATTATAGATAATATTTTTTATATTTTCAAAAAATGGAAAAGTTATTGTCTAAAAAGCAGTAACACGGGACTTATAAGCATGTTACTTCTTTAAAACTGTTGTTTACATTTTAGAAGTAAAAATAAGTTTTGAGATATGATATTAAATGAAAAACGTAAGCAAAATTAAGAAAAAAGGTCTGACAAAGGTAACTTGTTCACATCACAGATTGTGTGCATAGTAGTCAGAGAAATGATACAGATAATAAGAAACTTACTTGCCTTAAATTTTTACATCCATTGTCTAATGGGGGTGGGGAGATAGCAAGACCCCGTTTTGTCCTGTGGGGGCATATTCTGCATGAACTATATTTATATATATATAGCCTCGGGACTAACAAAACAGAAACAGTGGCCTGGGATTTCATTACCTCAGCCTTATAATATTCATAAAAAATTACCTAATCTCAACATACTTATAATATAATGTCAAGCTGTGTAACTACTGGCAAATGTATTATGTGGGCCTTTGCTCACCGGAGTGTGACAGGTCAAGTAAGTGACGGGGATCATGATTGCTCTTGTGTGTAGATTGTCTTCTTAACCCCATCATCTGTAACCAACATACTTGTATTTGTTTGAGGTGTTAAGATTTTATGGTGCTAAATTCTTGATTCGGTATATTTTTAATGGGCATTAATAATCTAATGTGCATGGATGTTCGTGTCCACACTAAGATTATATGATCATAACCATGGTAACATTAAATCGATCTAGCATTACTTTGTAATAGTCTGTATTCTTAAAAAGAACTTTTTATTTTAATGCTATGTTCATTTGACACACATTGTTTTTTTTTTACATATTTTTTTTCTTCACATTTTATATAAAACGTTTATGCTATTCTATTTATTTGGACTATTGGTAATTAGCGGAACGGAACGGGCCCTATATTGGGGTACCTTAGGGGGTTCATTTAAATATTCATTAAGATCAATTTGCATATTTTATCGATATATATATATATATATATATATAGAATTAAATGTATTTTTTTTTAATCCTAATGCTAAAGATGATAATATTTCAAAAGTGTGTCTCAATTGTCGAAAGTTATAGTTTGTATATCGTTCGATTCCGTTCCGTTAAATACCAATACACACTTTGTCTGAATACACGGAGTATGGGCAGATAATACTGAAATGTCTCATTTTAAGATACATTAAATTATATAAAGATATATATAAAATCTATGATGTATTCTGATTTTTACTCATGATTTTTAATTTTCGTCTATTTTTAACTACAGAATTCTGTAATGTATACTCGAAGATAGTTTCATCACTAAAAGTGCATGGGAAATCCAATAATAGCGGTTAAGTTATAGCCGGATGTGTAGGATATGGCATTGTTTTAAAAACGCTATCTGAAATTAAATTTTGGTTTATAACAAGTGGAATCGGTGATTCAGTCAAGTAAACAGCTTTCGTTCAGGTGACATATGTCATTCATTCTAAATTGTTATTATTTCAAAGGGAGGTAATTTACCGATTTCTTAATTTTCAAACGTGAATATGGATACAGTGAAGTCATGTAATGAACTTTTTTTAACAGTTTTTATCCGGTGGTGTAATCTCTCATCCATTATACAGTTTCAGTTGTTTAACTAGACTAAAAGTTATTTTATTTGATAAAAACTGTGTTTTACATAAAGGGGTAGCATCCTTTCAGACAGACTATAGAATGAATTAAAAAATCTGTTGAAGTTTCTGTTTGTGCGGACTTCGACAAATATAGTTAAATCTATAGATAAAAACAGAAACTTGTTTTGTATTATAGTTATACTTGCACGAAAATACTGACTTAACTATTTCTTCAGAGCATACTAGTATTTTAAAGAGGATTGGTTGTCCTTGGACAAATAGGCTTAAGCCGTTTATGCTTAGTACTGGTTCCACTCTGGGGAAAGCTTTGAGCATGATTTGTCTAAATTGTAAGAACCTGTTTTAAATCGATTGAAATATATGTTGAAACAATCATGAAAATAATAAACCATGCTGCATTACTTCAGTGACAAAGTCTGTATATATACATTAAGCGTTCAGATAAAATTTCAATTTGCTTAAATTGCTAATATTTGTATTTATATAGATTTATAAAATGTTTTTCGTAGGGATTGCATTTTTATGCGTGTTAATAGAAACGACAAACTTATATCTTTGAAGTAAAACATAATAGTAAAATAAATTGTTATAAGACGTAATAAGACGTAACATTTTCCTATTTCCTGTTGTACACAATTTAGGCGTAAAAAGGGCAAAATACATTTGCATATTGTGAAATTGTAACAAACCTTAAATGCTTTTCAGCTTGCCGGGACGAAGTCCAAGGAGAGCTGTTGCCATGATCCCGGCGTTGTCGTCGTCAGCGTCGTCGTCTGTAGACAATCATGTTAAACTTTTGCGTTTAAGGCTAAGATATCTATGAAACCACTCATTGGATGTGAATGAAACTTTGCATGTGTGTTCATCATCATCAATGGAACACACACAGACAAGAACCATAACTCTGGATTGCATTTTGGTACAGTTATGGCCCTTTTTGGACTTAGACACCCAGAGGCGAACTTTATTGTCTTCTGACAACTCTTGTTTAATCTTTCCCTGACAAAGTCACGTATGTCTTTTATTCTTCGATTTCGAAACTGTGTTCGTTATAAAAGGGACACGACCATTCCTCGCCCTTTTTTCAAGTTTACCATCTGCAAGAATAATATCATTTTAATTGTAATGACAATAAATGGTATGTTTCATAAGTGTAGTTTTGGAGGCGACTGTGTTCTAGGCCCTCCCTGCTACTTTTTGTTTTGTAAGGAAATCGAGGCTGAACCTGGAATTAACATTTCCGCTGTTAACATATTAAATTATATATTTACGTCTCTGTGCTACTCATTTCAGTGTAAATAGTAAAACAAAAAACAATATAACGCTATGGGCCAATTATTAGGTACTCGATGAGTGGGGCGGGACCCGCACAGATATTTGCCAAAATATTTAAGTAGTACATAATTACATTGAAAATAAGCGTTGAACTCCCAAACCCACAACAATTTTGGATCCGCATAGTCACGTCTCATGCTTTGTTATTGCATACAAAATAATACACATGCTTTTTTGTGTTAACAGTTTACAGATTTTAAATTGGATTTATAGTCTGTGTTGGCCAACTATCAACAATTGAATACACCTTCACAAATTGATTCATCTTTTGTTCACTCTAGCGATATGTGATTAACGACAGAGAAAGGTGACCGAAGTATGTACGGCGTCTTTTTTATTGGTTTTCTGTAAAATGTGTCTGTAGTGTTTTCAACGAGTATTAAATATGTGTAGTGTACATAATGATCGGACCAAAGAGCATTGTTTTTATTTTTATGAAGAAATAAGAAAACATTGTACAATGTGTACACTTAAACACACCTGACTTGTTATTATTTAAATCCAGAACTCAGTTTACAGTCATCTTTTTTTTATTTGAGAAATTTGTAAACATATTATTACTCGATACAGGTAAGATAGTTTTAGGTACTCAATTATGAATTGTTTGCATAAGAAGCTGTAAGTACCAGCTTTACTCAAGTCCTTTAAGTGCTGTGCTATGATTCCCGATTATCAACTACTAGTGACATTGAATCGAGTATATATGATTTGATTTATGTATACATTTCAAGCATGGAAACTAAGACAGGAACAGAACGAAACGAACAACAGTAGGTACAAGAAAGCCATGTTGATTCACTCAAAAATTTGGTCCGTTGGATATGAAAGTTTATACTGAAAGGATAAAGAAACCTCTGGTGAATTTCAGAGCCACATTATCAAGCTCTTGTAAACGGTGTTTACAATTGTAGAATGCGTTTGTCGATATATTGACAGTTTTTGTTTTAAATCGATGGTTTTGTGATACTTTTCAGTTTCCAGAGTAATAATATGTAAACTATTCGCACACGATGCGGGTTGAACCAACAATTCTAAAATGACACAGAATGATCCAGAATAGCCAAGAAATCTGGTATCGGCATCAAATTTTCAGTGGTGATTTCTAAAATACTAACCATTTAACACATGGTAGGAAAATTGAATCACTGTAATACAAAGCCCTGAAAAAAAGAAGAAATACAGAAGTTTAAGTTTTATTTCTACGTCCCTCATCTGTCCAGAGTTTTCAAGGGAGATAATGGTAGATCCAGAGTATTGAAGGGAAGTAATAGTGGTAGGTCCGGAATATTCAAGGGAGGTAATAGTGGTAGGTCCGGAGTATTCAATGGAGATAATAATTGTGAGAGTCCTATAAAGATTTTTAACTTCAACTCAAACAATGATGAGGATATCTTCGAAAATTCGCTGTTTGCTTATCGTGAATTGCACTCGAAAAAAATGTTGCACTCATGGTTACAATACATGTTTAGTATGAAAAGAACATTATCATGCGCTCCAGTTCTGCGCACAAAGGGAAGCAACTTTAATCAGCAAGTGTCGCTACATACTATTATACTACAACTGACCCTATTTCGGATGACACGCTCATTACGGATACGCGGAGAATTGGTCTCTTATATTATGTTCAATATACGAAATATGGTATAAAATAATTGTTTATAACAATTGAACCTAAATATAAAATATAATAGAAAGCTTAATATTCATACAAATATGCTCATTTAGTATAAAAGCGTTAATTTTGCAACTGCAATTTATTTAAAGAAGGCATACTTTGGGAGCTATTTTTTCTCTCAAATTACGAGGTAACATGTATTTTTTTTATATTGATTGTCATTAAAATAGCTATCAGAGAGTATTTTGTGAGGTTTTCAGGAAATTTTATCCATACACTATATCAAAATATTAAATTTTTTTTATTTTTATTGCAAAATTGAAAAATAAATGACACTGCTGAAATGATTTTGTTTTTAAAAACCCTAAACAGTTAAATTCAAACTTTTAATTACTATTTCCATGACAATCGTTATTATATGCATGTATCTGTGTATTAGTTTTAATTAAATACTAGATGCAAACAATTTTAAATATTGTTTTTACATTGTTTATTAAATCTGCATTTGTTCGCCAAATATCGGGGACGGGTATGTGTATGAGGTGGTAATATAAACAATGTATACGGTAACATGTGTTTTATTTCTGATATTTCATGAACATACATTAAACTTAAATACTGGAAAGTTTAATAAAATTCTATCCATAGGAAAATAAGACAAAAATTAAAGCAATCGTCTTTAATAACGCAAGACTGGAACGCATTCCCACAACATTTATACTCAGTTGCAAAAGAAAGTATGCACTTTTGTTTTTCCCATATTTTTTTTAAACTAAAAGTGCTATAATGTCAAAGTTGTTTTGGGAAGGTATAATACAAAATTTGTTTTCGGTGAAACATAAAATTTGTATATTTGACCGATTACACTTATAAAGTGAATAGTGTTTTCATCCTTTATGCACGTGCACGTCATGGGAAAAGTACATGTTGGCTAAAACCTGTTCAGTCACATTCTCTATCCCTTTTATGAGGGTAAAAACACAACCACATTCACTACATAGCTGTAAAAATGTCAAGGCTCAGTAAAATCAACATCTTCAGGCAATGGTAATGTTTGCTGGCGGCACCAGCATCGCATACTTAAGTAGAGCATTTTATTGCCATAGAAATACATTGATTCGTCGTTGTGCGATTTCATGCGACCGTGGGAACTGACCGTGACGTTTAACCATCGCTTGAACAGACTGTTATATCGCTTTTCACGTACAACGGTACGTTATGTCAATGCGTCGACGTCTCAATGCTTGTATCGACGCAAGAGGTTGGCACACACGTTATTGAAGCAGACCAAACAAGATGTCTTTGAAAAAAAATCACTAAAAATTCCAAGTTCTTTACTAGCTAAAAAGTAGCCGTTGATTTGCAACTTCTTATTTCGACCCCTGTGTTGTTTAAGCAGCAAAATCATTACGTGGATATTTTCAATTTACATAACAAATGCATCCTCGTAAAAGCCAATAAATGCTTCAAATATTGGTACCAAATATGATATAATTTGTTTTTTCCAACATGGACATTTTTGGGAAAACGACAGTGCACACTTTCTTTTGCAACTGAGTATATATAACGTGATAGCGGTGATCCAATCCAGGCGTCAAATATTGCTGATAGCGGTCATCTAATAGCGGTCATCCAATCCAGGCGTCAGAGGTAGCCACACGTGATTCTGACTCTTAAAATAGAGCAACTAGGCACGTTGGAGCCATTAGGATCAAATAAGTAAAAAGAACTACATGTTCATGAATGAACGTTTGTTGTGATCTTATTATGTGTAAAATATCATTTATTTGCTTTAATATAAATCTGACATAAAAGTGAAACAAAAAGTATAAGGTTTATTTTTGAGTTGAGTGAACAAGCAACATACCGTGACCTAGACATCTAGGCAGAACCTCGTACAATGTTTACCCGGATTCTCCACCAATGTAACCGGACAGAAAATTTCGCTGACCTCAGCGGAGATTCTGAATCGCATCTCCCGTGTGCTAATCGAACGATGTTGCCACAAAAGCCGCCTTCATGGCGAGACGTCGGTCTGCTTAACGCGCATATATGCCTATGTATATGAAATAACGTCTTTAAACACAACCAACACAGCATTGGCAATTTTCATATGTTTTGTTAACTTAATATTGTTCACCTATATCCAAGTTCGGTGTTGGATAGAGAACGACCCTCCAGCTGACTCTTACAGTAGAATATTATATCAGTGTATTATATGATGTTTTTTGCCTATTTGTTTTTAACAATTGCTCAGCCATATCACCAAGGTGACATCATGAGACACTATTCTAGCGCATCATACCACAACCAGTCACGTTGTATATATACTGTCACCACACCGACTATACTATCTAAATAAACTCTAAATGCTGAGTGCCAAATATTTGGTATGAGATTGAAACGACGATCCTTCGTGTATGAAGTGGGCGCTCTTATTATTTGTTAGACAGCCGTTGCAATATAACTGATGCAATAAAACAAAAACTTAAATGACAAATGCAGAAATTGTTCAGCGTAAATTTATTCCTTTGTGCAGATTGAAAATGATCCTGAGATCCATTCAGATATAACACTAATTATTTGGCAGTTGATATGTACCATAACTGATCGACGAATGTGATGTTTGAATCTGTTGCTGATTTTATTTTGGCGAAATGCGATGACTTTAATATCACGATCATGTCTGACATTTAATGTTCTGTAGCATCTGTAACGGGACTGGTTGCTGTACTATATACGCACGTATATATTTTTAAACAAACAATGCCCATGGTGTTGCTTGAAAAAAAGTTTTATATCGAGTTGCATAAAGACTACGATTAGCCTTTAGAATTCCTCTTTACATTTTGACAAACTGTCCTATTTTTCAAAACGGTTTTCAATCAAGCATTTTAGATTCAATTCAATGGAATAAAGCTATTTAAACTACTGTTCATCTCAATTATTATGATTTAAAAAAAATGAAATCGCATGTAGTTAGCTTTTTATTCAACTGTGCCTTAAAGTTACGGCATTGCTGAACGTAAAGGCGAGACAAAATTCAGAGTACAAAACAACTCTCCTCACTCAAACCCAATAATCATTTAACAATACGGTGGAATATGAAATATTAAGACGTTAGTATACTTATTGCTATCAATCGGATCTACATGCCAGGCGTCGGTAGTGCAAGGCCATTGATCAAATAGCTGATTTGAATTAAAAACAGCAGCAGTTTATTTAATACTGACAACCCATGGCATCTATCAGAGCTCATGACAATGCGTTCCCAGTAATCCCAGTCCATACAGACTCGTTCCAAACAGGCCGCCGTTCACAAGGCCATCCATAAAAACCTTCAAAGTCTACAATGACTCCGGTATCCCTGTATGCCATAATTCATGAACATTCCATCACATATATGCCTAGCTCACACAGTGCCACTAAGACCTCGCTTTGTCACGTCCATGGAGGATGACAATGCATCAAGAACTTGCTTAAGACTTCATGTACACGATACTAGCACAAATGAATGTTCCGTTGCGGTGACAGACAAGAAGAGTATATTTTGATACATGACTCAGAATGTGAATATCGGATCGGGTGACTTGAGTCAGGGGGCATTTCTACCTGAGCAGGTGAGTTCAGAATGGTATGTACGTATTGTATGAGAAATCCACCCTTTTAAAATTTATTAAGTTTGATGCAATAATATATATAGTATTTTTATTTATATACGCGGTTTCGGCAGGTTAATGATGATACTGTTGTGCTTAATGGCGAACATTGGAATTTACAAACGATTATTAGAAATAAGGTATTGTTTAGACCGAACATGATATTTTAAAGCGAAGTTCTTAATGTAATGAAGCTATAAATGCTACCATGAAAATATGCATGTGGCATTTTAATTTTAGTACTAAGCATAACCTTAGATAATGTTTAAAAAATAATAACTGTTAGATTGAAGCAAGTTCATTGTTCGTCTTTTTGTTTTCAGATTGAAACTAACCCTTAGTTTAATTACCTCCAGTATTTATGATCGAGAATATTAAGTGGATACTGAATAATTATCGGATTCTACTATAGTATGACCGTATAAGAAGCGGGGATGATCAAAGCTATTTTTTTCATTTACAAATTCGAATTTAAATACTTAAAAACACACGGCGATTTCTGCCATACTATAGCAAAATGAATGAAGTATATAGCACATATGAATTTCAAGAATTGTATCAGAGTGATTTAAGGCAATAATTATATACTCGAATATATTAGCATGGATGATATAATTTACGCGAATACACTTTTTTATTTCTGTTGTGTTGATTGTTTAAGAGCAAAAACAATGCACATTGTTTACAAAAATGAAATATACACGTATAATCATAAGTACATCCTGAATCCGTATCGGTTCTAAATTGTATTTGCCTTACTGTGGAGCCCTTTATTTAAGGTCAGCATTGGATGCGTATGTTTAAACAATTTCCCCCATTCATGTTTCATTTCTTCCTATATGCATATGATTTATTTCCATATTTATTGTTTTATGTAAATACATTGTTGTTGGGAAGGGCCGATTTTAATGTTGGATAACTTGTAGCCGATCCTTTTGCCATTCGATGTATAAAAAAAGCAACAACATAATGTTTTAAGTAACTTTTTATATCAATACACGCTATATAGTACGTATACTATGCTGTTTATACTCCACATAATTGGCGTTTAATCTAGACTGTTCTATTGGGTTGGGGGCCCTCTCTAAATATCTTGGTTAATACTTTGACGGAATTTGGTGTATCATGAACAGTTATTAAAACTATTGGGTAATATTAACGCTGTATCAACAAATCAGTAATAACAAAAAAAATGCATTGTTCGTATATCATATTATAGGACACCAGAAATAACGAAATGGGGGTCAACATAGTAAAATTGATGGCGTGTCAGGGAAATGCACTATACCTGGCGAATCTACCTGTCAACTATTCCCGCGTTTTACAAATTGAACATGGATGGATGACAGCTTTATAATGAGCAACCGGTTTGATTGTCACGATTTCCGGGGCTATTTAAGAGAATTAATTGTCACGCTGGGCTTATAAAAAGCGGACCAAAATTACATAGAAAGGAGAGGGTGCCGAGATATGCTTTCAGGACACGTAATATAGACTTTTGACCCCTTGTTCAATCCGAGGTTTAATCCCCCCTGCTGTAAAATGTCAAATGTTGAAGTGTATAGTTGTGTCAAATGTTTTTAACTGCAAAATACAAAAAAAAATTATATTTTTAATGAAATCGAATGAGCGTATGCCAAAGTTTTAGTTCGATTACATGTAGAGTTTTGACCCCTATATATTTGAAACAATACATAAGCATCCACAACCGCACGAACACAGGAAATTTATCAGAATTGACACTTAACAATTAAATACAAATAATAAACTTGCACACGCATTATTGTCACGATTTATCACATATAAAAGGTTGAAGGTGATCGTAAAGTTATAAATATATATAAAAGGAATCCCAATTCTAAAAGTAGATATCCCGACCGTACGCACTGCTACCTCGTCATTCGGATTGAGTCTTTCTTTCTAACGAACCAAATTCACCAATATGTAACTAACATGGTGGATATCTCGAAATGGCATTGCAAGTATCGCCGCTTTTTTTTTATTACAATCTAACCTTGGCGCGAAGTCATGTTGTGAAATCCATTTTCACTATATCACTTTGGCATATTTAACATAGATATCCTTGTGACAATTAGGGATCATTGCGGTATTAAAGCAATTAGGGAGAGGGGCGGGGTGCTTTTTTGGCTAATTTTAATTTTTTTATTTGAAAAAAGACAAAAGCAAACAGTCAACATCTGCAAAGATACGCTCGCAATGTCATGAATACTGAAATATACTGATACGTGGATTTCATGCGCTGTAGCATACCATTTAAATGCTGGGTGCAAATTACTCTCTC
Source organism: Panopea generosa (assembly GCA_029582155.1). Taxonomy (NCBI): domain Eukaryota; kingdom Metazoa; phylum Mollusca; class Bivalvia; order Adapedonta; family Hiatellidae; genus Panopea; species Panopea generosa. The sequence continues at coordinate 19,433,317 of CM055906.1, forward strand.
GAAGCATCGGTTGAATTGTTATATTCTCTTTCATTTGAACATCTGCCGTAACAAGAGAGAAGCTCTGCTATCTCCTACTTTTAGGTAGAAATCCTCACTAAAATTATCAACCAGCGAAATCACCGCCTACATCAAGCTTGTGTCCGACAATGTAAACAAAGTATATCTATGACTGAAAACAAATCATAACTATATCATTTTTGTTTCAAATAGATATACATGTAAAAGCATATTATCAGACACTGCTATGTTTTAAAATACTGAATAAATTTGAGAAACTACGCGCATTTTTATTAATGCAATTTAGTTACATAAACACATCGGCGGGTTAAATTTTTGGCACGGAAGTTTTTAGAACATTTATAGTATCATAAATGGGTGCTGATCACAAAACGGTTTCAGGACCTGTTGACATGGATTTAATGTTGTTTGCATAATTTAAACCAAGTACATGTCTATAATATATTAACATTGTGCCCAGAAATTAATTTCAATAGAGCCACCGTTCTTCCGCAAGTTACCTGCTAATAGTTTCACATAATAATTTTGGACCACTGGAGCGAGGATTAAACCGTGAACTTCAGCGGTACGAAGTAAGTGATCATTTGACAACAGTGCATTCGACAACTCTGCCAACGCAGGACCCATTTGTATAAACCTAAATACCAGAAATTCATGCTGTATTCAACCATAGAGTTCTTGTGGTTTAAATGTTTATGATTTAACTTAATGTATTTGTCTGGGTTAATCAAATGGAAAATTCATGGTCACAGGAGTAGAAGACAAGTTTTTTGACATGGCATTAATTTGAACCTCCGTCTCCCATGTACCAAGAAAAACAATATCAACTGTCACCATCAAAGCTAAATAATAGTATTGTGCTTGACTGTACACATCTTTTACTTAAGATCCCAAATTAGCAGCTGAGGCATCTCCCACTTGACTTATGGCGGTATTGCGGAATTTCATAACACTTAAACTTTGGAGATAATAAGTGTCATAACGTCTACATTGTTATTTAAATAGAACTGTGGATGTGAGTTGTGTGTTATATATGAACATTATTGAGTAAAAAGTGCAGGACCAAGAGGAAAAAGAGTAGTGAATCGGATAGCGAAGGATAACTCGATAAACAATTCAAACATGGCGGCAAAACAATAGGGGACAATGGGGTGAGTGATAAATCGTGTGTTAATGATATAATTGGTGAAGCCGATACAATGCTGTCTGAGCCTGACGACTTTCATAAAACAGTCCAAGAAACATCGATACCTATGTTTACACCAACATCAGCCAGAAACATTATCAGACCAATCGCAGCATTCCGGTATTGAGTTAAATCCGTGTACAAAACACAATTGTCAAACATGGCCGCCAGTAAAACGTAGGATGGACAATGCGTGTCGGCAAAAGTGGACTCATTATTATCAGCGGTAGCCGATTTAAAATCAAATCAGGAGAGAATGAGAAAGATGATTGAGAAAAAATGCGTAATGAGCTTATGGGAAATATTGACTCTAAAGTAAGGTTAGTATGTATAAACCGTGAAACGATCCGTATCGACCAAATGATGACAATGGTTCAATTCATGTAAACAAGGTGGATACAATAGAACTCGTGGACCGCTCAGACTCAACAAACGACGCAGGTAATGCAAATAACGGTACTCGTCTACGTCACACTGATAGAATTGCTCGTAGATACTCGCACAGTAGTTATAATGACCCAGATCTGTCTATCACTGCGAGCGGGGTACCATTTCACGAAGGTGAGAATTTGATAAAAAAAAAAACGAAGACATTATACGCGCCCTAGGCAACGAAGTTGCCTCAAATGTGCTGATAACAGATGTTACGCGCTTACATAAGAGGTTTGAAAACAGGCCAGGATTGCTGAAAATAGGCTTTCAAAACATAGATGAGAAAATCCTCGTTTTACGTAACAAAATGACACTTAAAAATAAGGACAACTACAAAGAAGTTTACCTTAAAAGCAACACATTGCATGTCGAGAGATTGATCGAACTTAATGCAAGAGCTATATAACGCCAACTCCCACAGGGGGGAAGTTTGAGAGTAGATGCGAATGGACGCATTAGGCAACGGTTGATACAGGATTAGCACGGGATGAGAACTAGGATGCATCCGGCTCTAGTGGGTCAATTAAATTGGCACAAATCAACGTCTTTGGATGGACTAGAGATAACCATGATTTACGCGTTAGTTTAATTCGTGCAGTCAGTGCAGATATATTATGTGTGTGCGAGACCCACTTACCACAGCAAAACGTGATAGACGAATACACGTGGTTTGGATTTTATAGAACGGAAATCATTCAAAATGCCCCAAAAGCTTCTGGAGGTGTTAGTATTTTGATAAAACAGTGGCTTTGTGATCAATATGACATGTTTTGTTGATAGATCTTTCGAAGACATTCTAGCTGTGAAAATTCAAGATGAAACTACACACGGTAATTTTGTAGTTTTTTTCGTGCTATCTTCCACCAGAGGGCACTGTGAGAGGTCGGGACGATTTTCTTTGCCCATTCATTGGCATAAATCTACACGTACAGTGACTGTGATAGTATGTCCATAGCTGCAGATTTTAACTCGAGGATAGGGACCTTATCAGATATTTTGAATGAACTGTATATAGACTCTATTCCAGAACGTAAAGTGTTAGATAAAAGCATCAAATAGCATGGACATGATTTTCTTGAATTTGTTCAATGATGCAAACATTTTCTAAATGATCGTATCTGTAGCGATGAGGATAACTAAGCGTCTGTGTCAAAGAAAAGTAAATCGGTGGTAGATTATCTCTATGTTTCCCAAGATGTATTCACTATGATGAAGCGATTGAAAGTGTTTACGACTCAGTCTGTTGTTGATAAGCATTCCTTGCACGGATTATTGGGAGAAAGATCACGTTTGCCAGATCACTCAGTCCTATTGATTGAGTTTGAACTTGGTTATCGGCATATGCTAGAAACACAACAATTAGAAATACTAGAATGCACTAGAGAAACTCCGGAGTAATAGACTCTATATACGAAAGTTTATGTTCGACGATTTATAAGAAATGTGCACGAAGATACCTACAATAGACTCATCGAAACGTACAAGCCGACGTTTTTAGCACACTAAGCTGTTTTGGAATGATGAATTTATATACCCTGTGGAAGAGCATGCGTGCTAAAGACCGAGAATACCTTAAATACAGTGTTCATCTTATACTTCGTACGGTGTATATACGATACGTAACTCCTTTGATAAACGGTTAAGACAAACCGAGCGTGCATATAGACAAGCACACGCTATGGATATAGAAGATATAATCACCACAAATCCCACTGAATTCTGTGAAGATACAACGTCTTAGGCCACAAAAAGATAAATCTATGCTAATGGAGATTATAGATAGCCAGGGAAACACTATTACGGACAAAATCGCCGTTTTCGATCGATGAAAAATGAACTTTAAAAACCTCTATAACTGTGACGAGAATGATACGTTTGATGAAATAAACTATAATCGCGCAAAGTTACATAAACAATTAATTGAACAACATATGGAAGACCCATTATATTCGGAAAATGAACAATTAAACTTAAATATTTATATTGAATAAATCGCCAGAATTACCATGATCTGGACCCGACAATGATACGATGTATTAAAAAATCCGGCTATTATAGCAGTCCTGTGGCAATTATTTCTGCTCGTGTTTGACACAAGCATCAACCGTGTGTCTGGAGAAAAGCAATTATATACCCTATACTGAAAGATCAAAACAGTGACAGACGTCTTCCTCTGAACTATACGGGTACCAGTTTGCTGTCGTACATAAGTAAATGTTACAGTTCACTTTAAACAAGCGATTGACGGCTTATTTAGAAAAAAAGACATTTTTGCCGATGAGCAAAATGAATTTAGAGCAAAAAGCTCATGCAAGTATCATGTATTTACACTAAACAGCATAATAAGAAATAATGACTCTGTTTTTACCACATTTATCGACCTAAAAATGCTTCAACATAGACAGGGACTTGCTTTTGTACAAGCTTTTAATAAACAACATCAACTGAACAGTGTACAACTCGATTAAAAGTATTGATGCAAGTTCAGTCTCTTGCATTAAATTAAACTAAAATATCACATACTTGTTCGACTGTGTCACGGGAGTGAAACAAGGGTGTAATCTCTCACCGACTTTATTTACAGTTTTTGCCATTAACCTTGTCCAGAAAGTTAATGAACTTGACTTTGGTATATCAATGGAAGACGTTATGGTATCATACCTGATGTAAGCGAATGATATTGTGCAGTAACAGAATTCGAATTAAAATTACAAACAATGTTGAACACTCTTCACGAATGGTGTTAACGTTAAATTAGTAATACTATTCTCGAAACGGTAAACCGGTACTCATATTTAGGTGTAATTTTAATGAAAAAAAAACAACCAACAACTTTAACATTAACTGTGAAGCATTCGCGAAAGGGGCCGGACGAGCGCTTGACAGCATCATCTATAAAATACATAACCTTAAAGAATTCGGTTTTCGATCCTTTGAAAAACTGCTTAAATCTTGTGTTGTGCCGACTTTAGATTATTGTTCCTCAGTTTGGAGGTATAATCAATTTCAAAGCATTGATAATGTTCAAAATCGTGCAATGATATATTTCATGGGTGTACACAGGTTCGCTCCTTGGTTAGCACTGACGATTGATACAGGATGCTTTCCTAGCGTTTACAGAAGATGGATCTCGACGGTACGACTCTGGAATAGACTGGTTAATATGGATGATAACAGACTTACAAAAAAGGTGTGTATCCATGACTATAATCTCTGTGCAAATAGTTGGTCATGTGACATAAAGCAAATCACCGCAAACTGGGACTCATAGACATTGTTAATGGCAAGTCCGTTATTAAAATGACTGAAGTGAAAGTGTCATTAAACGACTATTATGCTAATATTTGTTGTACAAAATAGCCCAAAGCTGATAACGTATCAACAATTCAAAACTGATTTTAAATGTGAATATTATATTATCATGAACATTAAAAAATGTGAAAGATCAATACTGATTCAATTCAGATGCGGTATTCTCCCGCTCAGACAGATACTTCGGAGAAAAAACCGGAACAAAGACTAAATTCTGCGAAATGCAGTCTGTTTAGGATGAAATACACGTTTTATTATACCGTGAACAATATGCATTTACGAGAAAATATTATTTGGTGATATCTTTGATGACAATAGTTATAAAAATCTTCAAGTTCATGAAAAAAGTGTCACATTTGATGAATACATATCCAACAAAAGTTGCAAAATATATGTTCAACGCTTAAAGGGATTATTTTGCATATTACCGTCAATCCCCTGTCCTAAATACACACGCCCAGCATGAAGATACATTTATAACTTAGAGATGTACGCGTCGAAAGTGTCTAATTGCATAACCTCTTTATTACAAACATCGGGTTTCTGAAGCCACGTGTTTGTTTTTTGTTTACATTCGCCATTTCCAACGAACTGCTTTCGGGTTTCCGATCAATCATCGGATAACATCGTGAAGACTCGTTTCCGATCTCGTTATCGAGGCTCTGGAAGTTTACGGAGTTCAATGCAAACATTGCGAAATACTTTATTACGGGACGTATTAAAGGTTTGGCCAATATTCAATGACTGTTAACTTGATAACTTTCAAGTAAATAAAGGTTATACGTCAATACATAAGCATTATTTTGTGCACACTGCACACAGGAGAAGTCTGGATTAACAGCGTGTTTGTGTTACTTGCCAATATAATCCCTTTAAAATATTAGACGAAATATTATTTATGAACATTGATATATGATACTGATACATTACTCTTTCGTGCTATTTGCTCAATTAACTTTAAAATCGTTTTCATTCATACACAAAGTTCTATATAAAAATATAAAAATCACTTCATTAAGTCAGATATAGCCACAAATTATATAACTATTACCGCTCAACCCAGAAATGTTTAGAAATGTTTATAACTATTATATACCCATTGATTGGTTATTTATAAGGCAATCCATTTTTTCTATGGATCAGCAACTTAATATAGGTATTTGTACTTTATCCATATTAAAACATTAAAACACCTGAGTATATGTGCATTTTTTATTATAACATAAGGGTAAGAACTCGTGTAAATAATTGAAAGCCATGCTATGTCGTTTATGTGTTACAAAACATTGTTTCAAATATATTTTATTTAAATCAGTATTTATCAGTATATTTTCATTTTTTTATAAATTTTAGAATGTTAGTAATTTTGAATTTGAAAGTTCCAGACAACACTACTTGGAGATTATTATGTTAATATGTTTATATACGTACATAGTTGGACACGAGTTACATGAGGCGTTTTCAACATTGCTGTGGACACCTTTAAATATTACTTGTCTATCCTTAAGATATAAAACATGTTCACACCTGTGGTTAGTTAACACACGACGTACTTGTTAATTATTTCGTTTGAAGTGTTACTAAAGTAATGTTTTTTTATATATACGTAAATGTTAATAAGAAATACTTCAATATTCTTTTGAACAACATTCGAGTATCCTTTTAGACATTTTCTGCCGAAGCTTACTAAACTGACAAAATAAAACATGGATAATTTTCATTACCTTTTTTGTTCAGTTTTCCAATATATCATAATTGATTTCGCATTTATTACTGCCATACTTCGATTCATGTTTCATATCAAATTAAAAAGAGGCAAACAAGGGATATGTAAGCTTTTCTGATTACTGCGTTGAATCAATAAAATATAAACTCACAAATCTATTTATGTATGTATGTGTCATTCATTCACAGTATAACAAGAACAATCGCTCTTGTAGCAAACAGGATACTAGTTACACGCGAGTTCTGTTGGCCCTAATGTATATTACGCTTAATTGGTTGATTGATTAGACGTGGTTGCATGGTTTTGTTCGTGGTAGTGTGGTTGCATTGTTAGGTCCATGCGAGTTAATGATAATAATAACAATAATGATAATGATAATAATAATAATAATAATAATAAGAAGAAGAAGAAGAAGAAGAAGAAGAAGAAAGCCTTTATTTAAAGAGAAAACACAATTTTAATTATCTTCGATCTTCTCTTCGGTCCTCTATTATATACATATTAACAAAAGTGAGTAATGTCAAAATATGTACAAAAAATATTCAACAGAATCAAACAATTTGGAAACTTACCAACAAAACATTTTGTTTTGTTGAAATATCAATTAAAAATGCATATTTGCATTATTAGTAAATAATGATTGCTTAACTTTCTCAATAATATCTATTTCAAAGGAAAAGCATGATGGTATCATTAAAACTATAATGATTAATCTACACTTAAAAATGATGAGTTCACTATAGAATATATTTAGACAGTCAACATTACATTCAATGAGTTAATGATAGGAATCAGTTGGCTGTGCAATGTGGATACACGTTTAATGTTGTATAAGACAATGGCACATTATATTTAAATGTTATATGATATCTCCTAAATTCCTGAACAGGTGATGCACTTTTCACATGGTTTAAAAGGGAATTCCAGATTTTAGGTCCAGAGCATAATATTATAATAGTCTTGCGATATGTTTCTAACTTTGGTATTGGTACATATAGAAAATCATTTGATTGAGAGTTAGATTTTTAGAATGTATATTTGGTGTAGGGGTAAACTTATTTCGCAATTACTCTTGGGCCAAGTTGTTAATGATCATGAGCATAAGAATAACATTTTTTATAAACTATCTTTCATTGATTCTCATACATTAAAGATAATTGAATAATGTTTCAGATGGTGTATCAATATCTTTATCAAGGACAAGTCTTGCAGCACGTTTTTGAAATTTCAATATGTTGTCAGATAGGTCAGAGTTGCAATTTCCCAATATTGTACAGCAATAGTCTAGATGAGGAAATATATAAGAATTGTAAAATAATTTCCTAATAGGCATTGGTAAATAGTATTGTATTCTGCAAAGTAAGTAGAACAAGGAATTGCACTTTTCAGTGTGTTGTCAATTGTGTTACTCCCAAAAGTTTCTCACTACTGGTCAATTCAATTGTCTCATCTCCCATTTTATGTTCACAACTGATCTGAATAGTTGTTCCTTTGGATGAGAGGATATAAACATTGCTTTGGTTTTTGAAGCATTTATGGTCATCCGGTTATTATAACACCATTGTTGGACTTTTATTAAATCATTATTAAGAGATTGGGTAATGTCTGACATTGCATTTCCTGATAAAGTGATTGAGGAGTCATCAGCAAACATTTTCAGTTTTGAATACAGAGTGCATGAATGTATATCTCTGATAAAGATCAATTAGCTCTGGAAGATGTTATGATAACGTCATAGTATGATTACGTCCTGATTTATTAGGCATACGTGCCCCTAAGAAATATTATGATTATGATCATATTAATTGAGTAAACGTAATCTGACGTTATAGTTAATTAAGTATATATTGCTCTAAGGAATACAACGCTCTGTGTATGAAGAAAGACGAAAACTGCATCATTCAGCTAGTTCACTCATAGGTCTTTTACATAATAACGAATAACATAGTATTAATATATATACACATATATTACCCTTACGAAATAAAATGAGAAACGATTACGTTCTAGTCAATTAAGTACACGTTACTCTATCGGACCAGTATTCGAGCGTATACATTTTATTTCTAGTTAACATGATTATTCCCATGGGATTTTTTTTAAATGGGAAACGTTAAAACGGTCACAACAGTTGTAATATCTAATAATAGTATTTATGAGTTGTTTTTATTTGTTCGTAGATATAGTTTAAAACACAAAAGCATCGTGTAGAAATGACTCCAGTAAATGTTGTATTATTCAAACGATCCATCGTTTTGTATATATTTAGTAGCATGTCTAATGTCTAAATGATTTAAACTCACATTTCTCTTTCCTAAAATCATATACAGTTCGGGTACCACCGTGAGATAAATGCGCGTTTTATGTGTTTATGAAGCATCACATGGTGGTTCTATTAAGATTCATTCCGAGATCTTCTTCCACCAATAAACTGGATATGCCATGATATATAACCTAAAATGTGTTGAAAATGGCGTTTAATCCCATTAAAATCGTTTCATAAATTAAGTGTGTCGCTTTTGGGTGTGAACCAAGTCCAACGATGTTTCGGTTATTTAAAACATATTTCCATTGCGCCTTCAAATTGTGTAGTCGCGGTGTCTGCGTCTGTGATACGTATTACAACATAATCAATAGGAGCATTAGAAGTGAGATGAAATAAAAAGCCATGATCTCTTTGGTGTATCACCAGGACACAATGGCCGTTTACCAATGTGCCTTCTTACATGTAGTAGTCAGTCAGTTTTATTATCCGTATCAAGTTCATAACCTACATTGATGTATCACTGTAAGTATTACACGTATTGTCAAAAAGTACGTTTATAATTCACCAGCTTAGCTCTTCTTGGAGCCCTATATATGTACTTCTTTCTAGCTGTTGTTAGAGTCCCTCTATGTGTTATACTTCATGTGCTTCTGCGACAACACTCTAGCCAATGTGATGAGCGTGAATTAAACGTGTTACGTATCCTACACACAGTCTTTGTTGTACATATTATTCTGTCGACCCGTACTATCAATCAGTGGTGTCAATAGATCTGATGGTTTGGAATCACGGAGTTCATTCCAATTTGCCCGTTATCTGTAGAATAGACCCAGATCCCCCGATTTGGTCCGTTTAATAGCAATGTTGGGAAAACCTCATTTGAGCACGTTGATTGGTCTGTTGCTTCAAATATAAATTGCTGTTATGCATTGTGGGACAGGCATACAATTCTCTGCTTTTTCATTGGTAGACGTGAGAAATTAGGTTCTGGAATAGACTATTTTTGCTCGAGAATAAATAACCACTCAATTTGTCGATGCAAATAATAGAAGCATTTCGTGACAATGTGGCTACATTAACACCAAATTAATTCAGTTTATAACAGTCAATTGAATTTTTCATCATAACATATTCGTTCTGTCTGAAATCACAGATTGTGTATTCTGTAAAAGAAGCTACATTTATATTTACATATGGATACTTTGATTTAATGAACAGTTATAGTTATTGACCGACTGATTGATGTGTTTAATTTCCCCAAATTGAATATATAGGGAATACCATGTAAGTGTCCGATATTATCAACTTTATCAAGTGAGACGTAGAGAAAAACCAGGACGAGGCTCGTGCCGAACCTGATGAAGTTGATAATTTTACGCTTATATGGTATTCTATTTATCATATTTCTATATTTCTATATTTCTAGTTCGTTTTTCATTCATTTTAAGTAAGGTTAAAAGTAGTTTTGTCCCGGTCAAAATGTATAAGTGTTCATAACGACGTCATTAAAGTATACACAATAACGTCATGTGTCTGATAAACTTGCAATGACGTGATAAACCTATGTTTATCTCTCTTATCTCTCCAATTTTCTCAGAAAAAGGATAGAGCCATTTATCTTTGTCTTTGTCAGTCATGTTGGTAAGTTGGCCTACGCGAGTTTCATTGGCTACCTGACTTAAGTTTCTTCCAATTAGCGTTTAATTTAGTTAAGAAGAATGACAACCTTATGCACACTAATTAGTATAATTCATCGACAACACAAATCCATCGCCAGTGATCGTGCCAGTGGCTTTGGGTAACAAATTCGCGATTAATCGATTAATCGGGACGACATAACGGTATCTAGACTAACGTTGGCGGTAATGAAGCGTTTTAAAAAAACGGAGGTACGGACGATTTTGATACACGTACATGTGTGGAAATCACACACTGTTTAAACGAAGTACTTTTTAAATTCTATTTACAGTTTTCGGAATGTATTTTCTGTTTAAACGAGGAAAACGTTTTCTCTGCAAACCATGTTGACCCGCACGGCAGCCAAACAACGGTTTCAAGTTGAGCAGGACAACAAGCGTCAACGCATCTTTGAGTAGTAGGCTATATTTGATACAATTTAGCGCCATTGTCAACACAATGGGCCTACGTGTTATACACATCTGCTGCCAGATTACCATGCTTTATACAACTCGGCAACGAAGGATATCCTGTTAAATGTTTTATTTGAAAAAAAAATAGCGGTTAAACCTACTTTTTGCTTTTCTTTAAACATACACAAGCACTGAATATTCTGATTTTATAAACATTATGATGTTATTCAGAGCATGATACAGACAATGTGCTATCAGCATTTTAAAGAGGGTTTTGTTTAAAAAGGAGGAGACCGCCTGTTGGTATTTCCAAGTTACAACAGGCTGCGATGTGTTAATGTGTTACCACAAACAGAGACAGTGCCTTCATCTGTAGTTATTATGGTGGCTTAATTATTTGTGTCGGTTTGTTCAAATTATTCAGTATTATAGAAAGATGTTTTACTAACTATTTGTAATTTTCTTTTTCTATCTATGATGTTCGCTCTTAATATATTTAGCACCTATTCCCCAGCAGCATATCTCTCATTTACACGTCGGTATACTGCAAATATCATAACTTCTGGCTTGAAACTCGATAAAACCGAAATGTGGGAACATCCATGTTTCATAAACACATTTCTAGTTGGGCAAAACACATTTTATCATCTAAGAGAGATAACTGTGTAAACTTTGTCTCACTGATTTGGACATACGTGTACGTTGTTATCACGCTAAACTGATGTTCAAATCGTGGCGAATTTACAAGAGAGATAAAACATGCATTTCAGTGCTACTTTCGTTTTGTTGATTTTGCTGTTTATACAACTTTGGTACAAACAAACAGACTCAAAACTGGTCGGTGCGTTTGTTCTTCCGCATGGTGGTGTGGCACTGGATCCTAAAAACTTCAACACGACCAACCAGACAGAGATTTTTGAGGCGTGGGAATTACACAACGCCTGCATCAAAGTGGGACAGGACATACAGGGTGCGCGACCAGATGTTGTATTCCTCAGCACCCCGCACGGCCTGGCGGATTACAAGAACTTTCTGTTATATATGAATACAGAGGCTTCAGGTGAGGTAACAGTTGTGTTTTAAAATATTAAACCTAATTATTATTAAGCTTTAATCTGGGCCTGGTATATCGACTGAAGTTGTGGTCTGGATCCGCGTTTGATCTAAGATATCAGTAACATGTTTACACTAGATTGGATACTATATAGTATATTGGCGCATCAAGGTCCTATGAGTATATGAAACATGAATGCACATAGCACCTTGGTGTTCTAAGGGGTCGATGAACGTGTTTATTATTATTATTTGTGTGTAGGCTTTAATTAATGAGATTAATGACCCCATTTGACACACACGCACACAAAAGAACACAACCATTGAAAAGCAATGTAATAAACGGTGTTTAGCGTCGTTTTCAACATTTATCAGTCATATCGCGACAGTGTCTACTTGAAACAGTATACTGAGCGCTGCCACACTGGAGTACCATGCCGCAGACACATGGTATAGTTTTATACTAATTTATTTAAGCTCGACTGCGATAAAAGCTTAGAGAGCTTATATGAACCGCTCTCGAGTCTGCTTCCTGGGTAGAACCAGTACTGAGTGTTGTTTTATGAGAGGCATCGGGTCGAACTGGGGATCGAACCCGCAACCTCTGGCGTGAGCGGCCAACACTCTATACATTACACTACCGCCCCCGCTTATTACATGGTATGATACCCCGTCCAGTCACATTACATGAGACCGGGTCGACCAGACCTAGAACAACTATCCTATAAATGCTGAACCCCAAACGAGGACGATTCTACTACTAGTTTTCAAGTATTTGGTATGGCCCAGCCGGCGACCGAGACTACGACCTTCCACATGCGCGGCGGACGCTTTATCACCAGACCACGCTGTGGTAACCGAATCGTCAAACAAACGTCTGTATACCAACATGAATGTGATTGTTTAGAGAAGATAAACCGTTAAAACTAGTCGTCTTATTTGAATGATTTAAATGTGTAACTGTATGGCGAAGTTTACATATGTGTGTTATATACTCGAAAGATATAAAACGCCAGGTAAATTTCAGAGCCACATTATCGAACTATGTAAGCGATATTTAGTTTTTTTACACAAATGTCTAATGTTTATATGATTTTGTCAATATCACGATCATCATTATTGATAATGTCATTAAGTTTACATATCATTAATTAAACTGATATCGTTTACAATAGTTTTATAATTTGGCCGGCGTTTCTTTATCCTGTAAGTGTATCATATGTTTATATGCCGTGATGTTTATACATATTAAACAGCGGTTCACTCATTTAAACTGGGATAAATGACGATCAGTAAATGAACAAATGAATGAAGGAATGAATGAAGGAATGAATGAATGGGGTTTTACGGCGTATCAACACGTTGTGGATTATTCGACGCCAACAGGAAGGAAGAATCCAGGTTCACTCTACATGTAAAAAACCTAACAAATAAATATACAGACAAAACACATCCACAAATGATTATGCAGAATGATCCTAGAACATGCAGAGATTCTATCGTATGATTCTCGCTTCTTGTAACATGCATGAGACCCAGTTTTGTTGTTTCTGCGTAGACTTTATAATTGTACGCGTAACATAAACACATAATTATGTGTTGTTTTTTGACGAGCAGTGACGAATGCAAGGAGAAAAACAAAATATTATTCTGTGTTTTTGTTACGTTTACAATTATAAACAAAACACAGAAACAACAAGAGGCAAAGAGCCTTTTTGCTAAAACATTAAATAAATCTATTTTGAATCTTCTTTTGATGAAAAATATCCTCTTCACACCAGAAACTATTCATTCGAAGGTCGAATTTTTATTGGTAGATTTGTATTATTTACAACAAGTTTATTGAAAAGAAATAGTTTAAATCATGTTATTCCTTACTATTAATTTAATGGAATGTTTGGTCTAGTGTTAGCGTACCGAACGAGGATCAGAGGCCCATGGGTATGATTCCCACTACGGCCATGTGTGGTATGAGCCAAACACTTAATTCCCATATACTTACCATCGATACAAAGTTGAATTTAGGCGCCTTGTCCGATTAAATCAGTCGTTAGCGCGTCTTTCAATCCAGGGGTCGTGAGTTCGAATCCCCGCCCGGCAACAGTCTCCGTGGTGATTGATATACGGCAAATCCAGGATCCAAGGAAACAGTAGGTGTTAAGCGGGTGATAACATTATTCTAATATGTTCACTTTCGTGATTTAGTACCTATACCTGCCTTACCTGTACCGTCGACCTAAAGTCTTACCATGTTTACAAAAGTAATGTTTTCAAATAAACAAAGCCGGAAGTTTGCGAGAATGATATGCTATATTGTAATGTGTAAGTGTAAACTAGCTCGTTTGCAAGTAACTGGCGAAATATTCTTTGAAATGATGTATTGTATATGCATTTTATCGTTTCTAGGATTTGGGGTCGTGTACGACTGCCTATATGAACCATGTCAATACAACCTGTCGCTTCATCTTGATAACCAGCTAGCGTCTCGTGTTGTCAGTATGCTCGGGGATAAAAGAAATGTGTCGGCGCTAAGCGGATTTGGACCTCTTGGTAATGACAACGAGATTCCTTTGAGGTGAGGTAGGCAGAGACTGAGAATTTTTGTTGTCGTATAGAGCTTAGAGTCGCTTTCAACATTTTTTTAGTCATGTCTTGAGACAGATTCTGAGCGCTACCACACTGGAATGTGCTGTCGCCGACACATGTATTGATACCCCCACCCAGTCACATTATACTGACACCGGACCAACCAGACCTAGAACTATCCTCTAAATGCTGAGTACCAAGCGAGGAAATTTCTTGTTCCGTTTTTTCAGGCCTTTGGTATGACCCGGCCGGGATTCGAAACCACGACCTTCCGCATACGAGCCCTCTACCACTAGACCATCGCTGCGGTGTAGAGAAACTGGGGGAGTAAGCGAATGGGGTTAAAGGGACACACGGCAATGTTGCAATCGATCGTACTTATGTCACGCATCAAATCAATATTTTGCACCAATGAGCGTGTCGTCATAAGGAGATATTAATTTCAAAGTATTACAGATTTTGAAAATGTGAGTAAAACTCATTTTTTTTTCTATAATTTCGATTAGACCAGCGGAACTAACCACACGCTTGTGAAATAGAATGCCTTTTGACCATTTACCAGTTTTTTTACATTCTCAAATGAAAAATATACAATTTAGTCCTTTCATTTTGTGTTAACATTTTGCATCATGCAAATCTATATGGATATATCAAGTTTGCCGTGTGTCACT
This sequence comes from Panopea generosa, assembly GCA_029582155.1. Classification (NCBI taxonomy): domain Eukaryota; kingdom Metazoa; phylum Mollusca; class Bivalvia; order Adapedonta; family Hiatellidae; genus Panopea; species Panopea generosa. The sequence goes on from CM055906.1 coordinate 19,448,660, forward strand.
GTAACATATTATAGGTTTAATTGGAAGAGTAAAACCTCTGCATATGTCTGGTTACTTTATACCTATTTATTTCAGCTCAGTTGCTAAATGAGCTCAGAGCTTATTTGGATCGCTCTCAAGTCCGTTTCCGGGGTACATCCTGTACTGAGTGTTGGTTTTAGGCGGTCATTTGATCGAACTTTGGATCGGACCCGTGACCCCAGCTGTTTGGCGGCCAACACTCTAACCACTGCACTTCCGTCTTTCTGTGAGGTTAATAAACATTAACTGGACAAAGGCACAAGTCAGTTAAAAGCTGGTCATAGGTTATGAGTAGAATTTTTATATGAAAAATTGTATGATGCATGCAGTCTACTAATTACGTTCTGGTCATCGAGTCCATTGTTTCATGTTGGTAATGACAATGGAGACATCAATATGATTCATCACAACAGCGCTAAATCACTCACTGCTCTTATTTATTTATTCTAAATATTGACTAGCCTTACAGCCGTCCACTTTATAATAACTCGGCCAGTGAACTACCCCAGCATACAGACCAATCCAAGCCAGTTACGCCGTCTGTGGAATAAAATGCAGTTTTCTGTTTTAGATGGGGTGAAGTTATTCCGTTGCTGTTTGCTGGAAACTTAAAAAACACGAGGGTAGTGATTCTATCTCAGCCAACAAGACGCTACACGGACGATGTATCAATGATTCCAGAACTCTTAAAACTTGGTAACTTTTTAAAGTTTAAAATTTAAAATGTATATATATCCTCTTGTACTGATAACGAGTTATTTCTGAACTAAACAACGATCATGATCAATTTGCTGTGTTTGATGGAAATTGTGACAATAATAAACATGGGAACGAAGGCGGAAATGACCGAGCGTTGTTCCGATTGGTAGAATGGCCAGCAACTTCTTATATCTTCTTTGTTGTGTAATCTGGTAATTATAACTAACATCTATGAAATGTTTTGTCCTGTCGGTAATGGTTGAAGACAGTAGTGATTGAAGATAAACATTTGATGTAAAGTTCAGCTATTGCATTGCAATTTGTATATTATGCACTATAGTAATGTAGTACAGAGTTGCATAGTCACTGCAAATTAGCATATTTGTCTGAAGTTGTAATTGTTCCTGTTTGAAGTTTAAATGATACGAAGTAAGTTAGAAGTCCTGCTTAAGCATACATGGTATGCACGTTTGTAGAATCCATGCATCGCGCACAGCGACCGAAACCGCTGCAATACTTAATAACTACTTTGTGAATGTTGAAACTCGAAACTGAAGAACGAAACTAAATTAAGCTTTCTGCGATTAACTCCTAACCCGTTAACTCCTATTTCATAACTAAAAAGTGTTTAATACGTTTTAAGAAAAGTTATGTTACTACCACATGTGACTTATAACAGCCAATTAAAAACGATACTGTTTGGCAGGTCTTTTTGTAACAGTACCATGCGAACGTTGGCGGAAATTGCCGAGCATTGTTCCGATTGGTATAATGGGCATCACCTTGTATACTTTCTAATCTATGAAAATTAAACATTTTTGCATTTGCTATTCGTTACAAGTTATTAAGAATTTATTATATGTTTTAAGAATGCACTGTTTCTATTTTATTCAAGGTGAGGATTTGTTTCCAATATTGGAAGGAACGACAGAACGTGTTGCCATAGTTATAAGTGCCGATCTTGCGCACACACATAAAGCAGACGGTCCGTACGGCTACTCCAACACGTCACAACCTTTTGATGACGTAAGATTTTGTTTAGTTTAAAAAACATTTCGCATGTATATTGCCTGTGTATTTGTTTGTTTTCGTCTCACACCACTATTACATTTCCCATAAGGTTCCATTGTTATATTTGTTTGCAAAACACAGCCTAATCTTGGCAAAAGTTCGTCACTGGTTCAAAAAACTTAAATTGTAAAAAAAATACCTTGACCAGTTTTTTTAATTCAATAATTTTGTGATACTGATCAGTTTCCAGAGTAATAAGATGTCCACTTGTCACTCACGATGCGGTTCGAACCATTAATTCTAAAATGACACAGAATTGCATAGAAATCTGGGATCTGATTAAAATTTTGCAGTGGTGATTTCGAAGATACTGATCATTTAACATATGGCAGAAGAAACTCACTGCAATATAAAGCCCTGAAAAAGAGAACTAAAATTTCAGTTCTACCTTCTTCATTTGTAAGTCCGGAGAGCTAATTATGTTGTGAGTTCTTTGTCCAAAAACATTCCGAGTATCACTAGAAAACAGAATACAGGAATACATGAATCAGTTATATTGTGATCAATGGCCTTATCACAAAGTCACATGTTATAAGGATTTGTTGTACTAATCTTAACAAGAGATTTTAATCGTTAACGTTAAGCAAAACATTTACATGAAGGTCAGCACCGACATGTATCGTATCATTCAGCCTAGTCTATCCCAGAAACTGATGTCTCTGTGTAGCAAATATTGTTAGAACACATTACATAAGCACCTCTCATGATTAATATTCTGTAGCAATTATTGTAAAAGTGTAGTTCATAAACCTCACATTACATCGTAAACCTGTTATTGCTAGAGTTTATTTTATAAACTCCTTGTAGTTTACAATATAGAAATTAATTTTAGGGTGCATTTCATAAATACCTCATATTACGCTGTGTTGCAATTTTTTAGGTCTTAATATACTTTCTTATAAGCACCTCACATTATTCTGAAAAGTAATGTTTCAGGTCCTAATGTTCTTTCTTATCAACACTTCATATTACGCTGTGTAGCAATGTTTGAGGTCTTAATGTACATTCTTATAAGCACCTCACGTTACGCTGTATAGCAATGTTTCAGGTCTTACTGTACTTTCTTTTAAGCACCTCACGTTATTCTGTGTAGCAATGTTTCAGGTCTTAATGTTCTTTTTGATAAGCACCTCACGTTATGCTGTGTAGCAATGTTTCAGGTCTTAATGTACTTTTGTGTTTTTCAGGCAATCGGTCAGTGGGCCAGAACTTTAGACGCTGAAAGTTTACTATTAAATGCTGCACACTTAGTTGACTGCGCACTTTCCTGTGGTTACACTGGTTTGGTGATGTTAAATGGTCTGTTGTCAAAGGTGTCTTTGTCGTCATGGAAGCCGACGGTGTACGCTAATTTACATCCTAGTTACTATGGCATGATGGCAGCGTCGTTTCACCGATATGAAGTAAATGAACCGTATGTTGGATGACACTAACAAAAAAAACGATTGAAAATAACAACAAACACAATAACAACAGCAGCACCACCAGCATCAACAACATTATGGTTTAAAGCGGAGTCATAAGGACAATAAAGCACTTCTCTAACTAATGATATATGCTCTACGAGTTGACACATACAACTACCATAAGCAGGAGAAGATCACGTTAGTGATTGTGTATATATATATTCAGTATATTGAGCAAAACATAAATGATTACGGACATTCTAGCTTAGCATCCGTGTAAAAAACTGGGCACGAAAAACTGTTAAACAGGACAAAACCAATATACGTGTACTGTCACAAGAATGGATTTATATCGATATATGAGAAATATTCATCAATGTAAATAAAATAAATACCAATACAAACAATATAAAATAATCTAGCACACATTTTGACAGATTATTATTTCCGTGCAAAGACGGAATCAGTTAAATTAACGTGTGGGGAAGCGGTGTGCGCCTTTTTTCCCTTTGTGACGTATTCTAACGAACGTTAGCCATAAGGTACCAAGTGTATATGAAATAAGAAGGCAATTGTCCCCTTTTTTCACCAGTGGGACGATATTATTTCTTGGTAACTTTAAAATAAAAAAGTCCAGGTCTGTCCACAGCTCCTTAGACCTTAAATTTGCTGATGTATAATATATATAACATCTATATAACATATGTAGGTAAATACTGTAAATTATCTACACGATATTTAGTCTGGATGATATACCTTCGTCTCTTCATAACGGATAGCATCATCCTCTGTTTGATAGGAATTACATCGTCTTCTGGCCCTTCTGACCCTTTTCTGGACTCCGAGGCGGGCGAGAAGCATGTAACATGAAACCAGAAATACCAATAATTGCTTTATCAAACGCACACAAAATTACTGATAAAGCAAAAGCCTTGAATCACATCATTTCACCTAACTCGTTCCATAACTTTAATGTGAAATAAGTACTCATGTGAGAGACTATATAAAACATCTTCATGCACTATACGAGGTGATCATATACATTCGAGGTGACCAATACACCTTACTGGGGTCAATATGTTTACAACTACATTTCTTTCAAACATATCAATAATTTCATTGAAGAGTTAAAATCACGATACACGCCTCAACTATTGTTTCTTAATGTCAACCATTTTCATCGAATTGTTCCCATTCGCCGAGGAAAGCGTCATCGAAGAACGCAATTTTTGTACCAAAGCATTTAAACCAGCAATGTCTTGTTGCTTATCCGCATTTTCTGTCAGTCTTCTGTGAAGAAACTCAAGACGAGCGTCGACCAGTTCCTGCAAAAATTGACTTGATAAACATTTGATGTCAAATAATTTCTTACTTTATACTTAATTTAGAAAAGAAAATATATGTACTTGATAACTCCCGTAGAATATATATAGCCAGAAGAATATATAAGCGACGGTATTGAATCCTTCACTTTAAAATTACTGTTATAATCTTTGTTCAAAAACTTTTCGTCTATAAAGTGAATATTTTTACTCAGAATATAATTAATGTACTGCTTTTACATCACACACAACTAACACAGAAAGCAGGACGTTCTATATATTTTTTTATTCTTACATTATTACATCTCTCATTTTAAAACTGTAATTTTCACTATTCAACACGATATAAGCTTCAAAACATAGTTTAGACAAAGTACCCATCCTGCCTCCCGACCCACACAATCCTGGCGTTATTGCCTAAAATACACCCTCCTCTCCCTGGGTCCAGAAGTAAAACTGAGCTTAAAACTCATGACTTGCACTATTCGAGCACTCGCCAAGTCATATACCGCCCCATTGTTCATACACCTGGACAATTAAACGTACATTAGCTAGGCTCGCATCTCTATCTTAGTTTATGCTACTGTCATTCATTTTATATGAATGCGGCCTTTTGCCTAATTACCAACGTGTAAAAGCCTCCGAATTGATCACCGTGTCACTCGCTTATTGCAAACACCCAGCCACAAGGAGTACAATATATATTAAAATGACTTTAGTATTTGGTGAATACACTTGATATCGTTTAACAAGTACTCGGTCGTCAATCATCAGGACATCTCATATAGTGTATCCATTTAACTTTTTTGCAAAATTAAAGATATTCAACCATTCTTCCAATATTAAATTAATTTGATAAAAATACAATTATTATTGAGTGACTATGACACAATATTTTCTGCCCAAATTGATTTTCCCAGCAGTCTATCTAGTTTATTTGTGTGTATTTTATGTCTTTGGAAAAATAGGAAAGAGAGAATCATTTTTATTCTGAAATAATGGTACAAGAGGACATGATTACTCACAGTATCATTCATTACAACAGACACACTGTCCTCTGAAATATGACCATGATAGAATTCTTTATCGTGGAAGAATTCGAGATCGTCTTGAATACGTTTCCGTATCATATTTATGTTCTCCAATGTTATACTGTTATCGGTCAGGAACTTTATTAACGGTATACACTTGTGTTCCTCCAACCCTGCAGATGCCCCATGACGGTTTATTCTGTGATATATTTGTAGTGTCGTGTTCGCTACTTCTATAACTGCAAAATACATAAACATACAGCATATGCTTGCGACCATTTTCTACGGTTATGATTAGAGTAGCCTGACCTCATGTTTTCTAAATTGCTTAAAATGCTTGTAGAAGCTCACTTCAGTGGCATATTTTAGATATTCTATTTTGTTACCATACCGAAAATACCCAATAACTGGCATAAAGTGACCAGACTTCGTACCGGATATTAATAGCGAAGGACTCTCATTTGAATTTTACAAGAAAAGTTGAATACATTTTGCTATCATCGTAGAGTAAAAATACAAAATTGTTTTAACAATAGTAGTATTTACATTTGTATTATTGTTACTGTTTATTTATTTTTATTTTATTTTACATTCAGCAAGCACCGTGTTGGTGTTCGAACTACGTTGACCGTTAGTGCCCTGATTCGAATGGAATGTTGACGCAGATATGAAAATCACGTTTTCGCAGCAAAAGAGGAAATTACTGAAGATTGGGCATTTTTTCTAATCAAGAAGTAGCATGCATTTTCAATTCTGAATGCATCTGATAAAGTGTTGTCAGAATCTAACTCTATACGCAGACTTTGATTTTGAAATAAAACCCCAACATAATCACAATAATTTCGACTTGCTATTTGACCGTTGTCGGAAATGAACATAATGAACTCTAAACTATCTAATTTCATGTGTTTTCTTACCGTTCTTATGCGATAGGGCCTGTGATTGAGTCCTAGATCTCTGTAAGAGAAACAAGAACACAATTATATATTAAGAAATCAAAATGTAAAATAAATATTTATTGACGTACTTATTATTCAAATATTAGCTCCGGCTATTTTTATACATGTTTGTAAGTTACAAATAGGTATTTCCTATTTTGACATCCATTCATCCATCCATTTTATTTACATACACAATTCCCCTATATTACATAATCGTGTGAGGTAAATCGTTCACAAAGAGAACAAGACACAACAGTTAATATAGATAACAACAACAATGAGGTATGCGGCAATTGTGAATGATGCGGGCAGTAATTACGAAGATAAATATCAAAGTGGATTCAGTTCTTTATGATGTCAAAAGCGATAAAAATAATGTTTGATTCTAACAATTAGTGTCAAACAGAAAACGCAATTTGTTTAAGACACTAGCAATCAATATAAAGTAAAAGATGGAGCAGGGGATCGTCAGATAAAACAACTTATCTGGAACCAAAAAAACAACAACAGCGCATGTGTTATGATGGTTATAAAACAACTTATCTGGAACCCAAGATACAAAACAACAGTGCATGTGTTATGATGATTATAAAACAACTTATCTGGAACCCAAGATACAAAACAATAAAGAATGTTTTATTTGTTAAAAAATAACAGTGAATGTAATATAATAATTTTACCCGGTAGTACATCTGGTCGTTTTGGTTAGTTTATTATAAAAGAAGATTGGAAATCCATACATAACGTGCCGTTTGAAAATACAATAGACACTTAAATAAGGTCATTCCAGTATAAAAACACAAAGATACCATCACTCCTACAAACATATTCTTTCGTATATACGAAATAGAATACTACAGTTTATGCGATATTTGCATTATGCACTTTGAAACATTTGGCTATATAAACTAAACTGCATTACATTTTTAAAAGTAAAACAATATTTTTTTCTTTTAACTAAAAAATAATATCATTTGGTGTGTTTATTAAAAAACATACACTGTACATCCATTCTAAATCATTTTTCAGGTTAAGTTATTTTACATCGACCTTTTAGTAATATATGAATTTGAATTTAATATGCGCATATGCATAGTGACTTCGAAGGGAAAAACAAATAAGAACAAGAGAAACGTGGGACTTTATTTTATTTTAATGCAATTTTATTATTTGTCTTGCTCGTTCGACTTGCATATATATATATCCTTTTTTTTATCTCAGCGTTTACTATAATTTGAATTGATAGTTATTTACAATATGTATTGTTACATTGTACTTGATAATGTCTATCTAAATCTAAACAACAACATTAAATAAATGTTATATAATGGTTATGAAACAACATTGAATATATGTTTTATAATGGTTATGAAACATCATTGAATAAATGTTTTAAAATGGTTATGAAACAATATGGAATGAATATTGTAACATGGTAATGAAACAACATAGAATGAATATTGTATTATGATTATGAAACAACATTGAATGACTATTGTATTATGGTTATGAAAAACAATGAATGAATGTTATGTATTGGTTATGAAACAGCATTGATGGAATGTTGCATTATGGTTATGAAACAATATTGAATAAATATTGTATTATGATTATGAAACAATATTGAATGAATGTTGTATTATGGTTATGAAACAGCATTGAATGGATATTATATTATGGTTATGAAACAACATTGAATGAATGCTGTATAATGGTTATAAAAACAATGAATGAATGTTCTGTTATGGTTATGAAACAGCATTGAAGGAATGTTGCATTATGGTTATGAAACAATATTGAATGAATATTGTATTATGGTTATGAATCAATATTGAATGAATATTGTATTATTGTTATGAAACAACATTGAATGAATGTTGTAGAATGGTTATAAAAACAATGAATGAATGTTATGTAATGGTTATGAAACATCATTGAAGGAATGTTTTATAATGGTTATGCAACAGCATTGAATGTTGTATTATGGTTATGAAACAACATTGAATGAATATTGTATTATGGTTTCATGAGTGTTGTATTATGGTTATGAAACAACATTGAATGACTGTTGTATTATGGTTATGAAACAACATTGAATGACTGTTGTATTATGGTTATGAAACAACATTGAATGAATGTTGTTGTATTATGGTTATGAAACAACATTGAATGAATGTTGTATAACGGTTTTGGTTTTAAACAACATTGAATGAATTTTGTATTATTGTATTATGGTTATGAAACAACATTAAATTAATGTTTTATAATGGTTTTAAATAACACTGAATGAATGCTGTATTATGGTTTTAAACAACATTGAATGAATGTTGTATTATGGTTATAAACTACATTGAATTTATGTTGTATAAACGTTTTAAACAACATTGACTGCTGTCAAAGTTGTGTTAGAGGCCGCCTCTATTAACCACTTGTCTTAAACATCATCATATTCTATTGACCTTTTTAAATTTAGTTTCAGTCAACCTCTTTAAAACAGCCACTTGCCGTAAGGGGTCATTTTTGCTCTTACCTTGTGTGGCTGCTTAAAACAGGTTTGACTGCATACGGCTTATATACGAACCTCTTGTCTCCGCCTGATGCCAGCAATGGTATACAGAAAAGGATTCAGAGCTGAATTAATGGGTAGAACAAACACTATTATCCAGGCATACACATCTGGCGATATTCGAACACCGCCCAAAGACATAAACCCTGCAATAAAATTACATCTGCACGAATTGCTTTAGGTTCGTTATTTAAAAAAACAATAATGAAATTTAATTACAATGATAGCGCATATTTGATGCTGTCCGGCGGTAGCATTTATGAAATAATTTTCGTACTAAATTCATTTCGGTCGCATTCCGTTTCATTACAGTATCTTATATATATCGTATTGGGTTATGACGACATATGTCATACAGTTGAACTCACATTTTAAGAATTGTATATTTATAATATACTGAAAGAGCTCAGTAATAGATATAGATGAAGAACGGTCGTGATATTTTGCCTGATTAAATGCGTTATTACAAAATTAAAGAAAAGGGTTTAGAAATTGAGTTATTCTCAAATCGCATTGATTCTGTCAAATATGATTTAATTAGTTCGTTTTTTTACACAAAATTGTTGTCTTTATTTGTACAAAACATGGTTTTAAAATGTGAAAATCAGTCTTTAAAACGTCTGTATTTTTCGAGAAACTTAATGTCAGAAGCAGATGTCTTACTGTACTGAGTATTGCTGGACCCAAACGCGTTCGGCCCTTTAGCGTTCAACCACCGTGAATTCATATCGTTCGATTTTCCTACTTAGATAATTAATACGTTTCGGCGTTTTACTTTATCAATTAAACTACTGGACTTGGCTTAAATCTTGTTTGAAAATTTATCCAATTATTGCACCAGGAAATGAACAGAGTAAACACTTACCCATTACACCAACAGGGAACCAGCAGCAAAGGTCAGTAAGTATCACGCTGGAAAGTGATTTAGCCAACGTAATGTTCATTTTGTTGTGTTGTCCAAAAGAGTTAGCAGAACTCGAGTGTACCTCTTTATACAACAAAAGTTGTACTATTCCAACGATGATAAAAATAAGCATATTGAGTGCAATAAATATGGCGACAGAATATTCCCATCCACTTCTATGTTCGACGGTTAATGGAAGAGCAACACAGACGGCAGAATGTGAGTAGAAGTTACTTCCAAAATATCCATCTACAATAACTGGTAAAATTACGATAACTAAACCAACACAATATGTTATTATAACCAAAATTAAGCAGAGTTTAACTGTTAATTTTGTAAATGGAAACTTTATTGCAATAAATCTATTCACGGCAATTAGGCAAATCAATAAAGCCGATACCTCGCTGGCAAAGGTTGACACCATACCGGCAAATGTACAGAGTAGGCTTGTTCGCCATTCCACGTCATGTTTGATGTATTCACCTCTATATTTCACGTCAATCACTGCTATAGTTATTGTATAAACACCCATTAAAAAATCAGCAATACCTAAACTAATAACAAATATTGAATGAGTTTTCGAATTCTCACCAATATCGTCCTTGATACGGTAAAAAATTACAAAAATATTTCCAAGCAATGCAGCGCCACCTATTATCCAAATACATATTCGCAGCAACTCTGCTTCTATTAGATCATGGCACGAAGAAATGTAACTTACAGGGGCATGGCACACTGACTCGGGATATAATTCCTTCATCATACAGCACAATGTTGGAGAATCGGTAAACAGCACTTTTAAATTAGAAACACCATTGAACAATGCCTGCGACAAGGGCATAGCATTACCTCTGATATCTAAGTATTCCAACATTCTATTCATTTCGAAATCTCCAGTTTCAATATCTAGATTATTGAACCCTAGATCAAGGTGTTTTAATTTTCTGATTTGCCTAAATATGTTTCTGTTTATATGTCTAATACCAGTATTTCTAATTTTCAAATGCCTTAAATTGATAAGTCCTCTAAATACGTAGGGTTCGATAAGCATCAATTTGTCATTTCCATTTAAATATAAATGGTTTAATTTGAAAAGTCCGATGAATGTATCATTTAAAATATACTCGATAAAATTATTTGAAAGGTCAAGTGACCTTAAATTCCTTAAACGAATAAAGGGATAGTTGCTAGCATCCGGCACTACCGAAGTAAGTCCACAATACGAAACATTCAAAACTACTAAATTTGGAAACTGTAGTAAGACATTGTATCCTGACATTGACAAAAATGTAAAACTAATATCTAAATATCTCACATATTTCTTAATGTCGTTGACAATGTCGTGCTCTATTTCTGTATGACACCGCAATGCTAAGCTCTGACATTTACAAAGAGAAGGGCATTTAAAGCCACAAAGTTGCTCGTCATCTCCAAGGGGACATTGTCTCGTGCCATCACATATAAGGTTTTCTGGTAGACAGCTCTTACTGCTTCTGCATCGGTACATTCCTTCGCACGTGTAGTTGTCTGTTAACAAAAATATGGATATATGAGGATATATTACGGAGGGACCAATGCCTTCAATTTTACTGTAATATTCAAAACTTTACGTAAATCGAAAATTATTATGTATTGTAAAAAACAAATTTCAGAGTTGGTTTACAAAGACAAAATTTAAAAAAGGAACTAATGATTCACAGATATTGAAATACAGTTTCTTCTTAGTTAATCACGTTATAATATCTATGATTCATGTACAATTATATTTTCAAGAAGGAATTAATAAAAAACTTAAAATAATATGATTTGTCACATACATGTGGCTACAAATTTAATACAATATATTCATGTATGTGCTAATTAATTATGTGCTGTATCGGTGTTAGATAAATACAAAACATGACCCGAGTGCATTGGTAACACAACTATAAAAACATATCTTTATTTGTGGATCATTCATAAAATATTGACCTAATTGTAACGAACAAAGTTTAAGGGAATCCCTTCAGGCTAGGGTTCCCATACGTTACCCGCGTTACGCAACTATTGTTCTTTCAACAAATATATTTCTGTTTTTAAATAATTTACATCACATGTAGTTCACGACAATATATCCAACTTAATTGTTTCTAAAGTATGTGAAACTTTAGAGAACCACTGGAAAGCATACTACGTGAAATTCTACGTGAATTCCTACGTGAAGTCCTGCTACGTGAAATCTTACGTGAAATTCTACTACGTGAAGTTCTACGTGAAGTCCTACAACATAAAGTCCTATGACTAACTTTATTTGCTCAAGATGCGGAACGTGATGCAGCAACGATCAAACACATAAGTAAACTCTCGGACAATTCAAGTTAATTCTACATAATTCCTGTATGAAATCAAGGACGTATACTTACCACAATTTTGTTCGTCCTCGGCGTGAGGACAGTGTGGTTGTCCATCACATATTAGACGGATATGTAAGCAAAAACTATCTGGACATTTTATATAGTCAACTGGACACTGAAAGCGTTCTGTGAATATAAAATCAGGCCAGTTTACAGTGTAAACAAATGTCTAGTATGTTTAAACTAAAACTCATCTCTGATTAAGGACAACATTTCAAAAGGTGTAATTGGTGGACAAAGAAATACGAAAAGAATTTATACTACCTTCTCTGATAGTTAATGAAGGATTAACAGGTTTTATTATACCATTTCTCATCAAATCGAAAAAACAAATCCTATTCCATCAAAGGCATTTAATCTTTGAAAACTGGAGCTAGGCATATATATATATATATACACACTTTTACCGTATATTATGTCTAGAACTGGGAGAGTTTCGAGTGTGATTTGTCTTAATAGTAAACAACATGTTTCAATCAAACAAAAATGCCAACGTGTAAAGTATTATATTTTTATATTTACCACAATTTTCTAAATGGGAAAGATCTCTACATCCAAATGGTGCACCATTTGGCTTTATGTTCAGAAGACATGTGTTGCGTGCATACGTTTTTGTTCCCTCCGTTTTACAATGCATTATCTCCAGTTGCAGCAATGCTTCATATTTCTTTGGAATGGAACCTGTAAAACCATGGAAACAAACTTCTGCATGTTGTACCCAAAGGGATGAATAGGAATGTGGACATCGAGTTACTCATGTACACGTATTTTTTGCATACGCAATGATTGTTATAGAGAGGGATAGGACATTTTGTATCTTTATAAAACAGCACCTGAAGGATTAATCATGCAATTAAATTTTTATATACGAAGTGTAAGTTGTATACAATCATATTAAATGTTATGTTGTTTTGAACATGCAAGATTATCTTAAATTAAAAAATACAGTAGTTCGAAGTAAATTTTAGGATTTTAGTAACAGTTAACGAATTTTGTAAGACGAAAATTCAACAATTTTAAACACATATTACTGGGAAATGATCTTGGTTTGGTGATAATTACACTGTGTAAAGGAACAACTTTTATTTTTATTCGAGAGATGAAAGGAATGTATCTTTTTCGCTAATTGTGTTGTTTTTTCTCCATAAAATCTTATTATGTTGATTTTCATTCCTTATATATAACATATGAGTTATTGATTTCCAAGTATTGCTATCGGCATAACATGGAATGTATAGTAAATGTATAGTTAAGACATTTTTTTATATAAAACTTGTAGTATCATTCTAGTTAAAACGAAAAATGTCAAGGGCAATGACTCCACCAAATGACGAAAAAAATTAACGAAACGATGGGATGCTAATTAGTTTATATCTGACAAGTTTGTTGAAAATCGGTTTATACTCCTAGAAAGTGTAGTTCAGGCACTATTTACTATAACAAAATAAAGCGCTATGACTCCGCTAAAATTAGATAGGCTGTCCAGAACGTGGTGACGATATGCGGACCGTAGCTTCACGTTTTTAACCATTATCGTTTGAGAAATTTAGGAAGAATAGTGCTGACAACAATTGCAATTAAAATAATAGCAGGGATATACAATTAATATGAGTAACAAATCTTTAAAGAAACAAATCAATAGCTACTTGAAATCGTTTCTAACATACCTTTACATTGAATTGAAATAAATTTTACGCTTTTACCAAAATATACGAGATATGATAGTGTTTTACCATTTACCAGAGTTTTGTCCCCTTAACAAATAGAATTGAAATTAACAGTCTGCACACATACACATACACATACAATGTAATTTAATTTAATAATTGTAGAATGTAAGTATACACTTTTCGTAAATGGTGTAAAATAAAGATTTATCGCATACTGTTTAAAGGCTGACTATTTTACGACTATCACACAGAGCGTTAGATAGACTGTCTTTGTGAAAGCCAATTAGTCAAATGGTCTGACCTTATGGTAAGATAGCTTTATGTTAAGAACATGAAAAAGACAACAACTTGTTTAATATATACTTATGATTTAAATGTATTGCTGATTGATAAAAATATAACGAGTTAGCCGTTTCCTTTATATACGTGTATTATCAATGTCGTCATGAGTTCATGTGTTTCGTTTATACTTTGTAATATTGAAATTATATGTATATGCTTATACTGTTCATTATTTGTGTAACTAAGCATTTAATAAATAAAGTTTGAGAAAAAAATGGATCTCTCTATGTTAGATAAAGCCATTTCCATAACTGTATACGTTACCTTCGCATGTTAATATAGATGTCAGTTTTTCTACTTTGATAAAACGATCTTGGATAGTCATAGTCCGAATTGGTAAAGTGTCACCAAAGTCATTGTTCATAGTTAAGTCGCAATCCGAATGAGTGCTATAATCAAATAGAAAAACAATATTAACCAATACATGAAAGGGATTACCTTTAAACATATAATTTGCGATAAAGCTCATTTTTTTTGTTTGAAGTGGCAATTCATCGCATAATAAGTCTGCATGAATGGGAATGTTGGCATTTGTTCTATATCTGTAAGTGTATAGCCAATCACCTATCCCAGATGTTAATACGTGACCGTATAATGTATAGAAGTTGATTGGATCTAATAACTTTTATTTTTTACAGTTTCTCAAACACAAATAATAAAAGTTAAAGTTTGGTTTCATATCCAGTGATTTTACAAAGCACACAAAAAAATGCTGATTCCAATTCGTGTGAATAAGAGCATATGTTTCTACTCACCAATAATCCTTGAATTTTCCGGCAGTTTCGTTAACGGGAAACACGTCGTCGCCCGGACGGCCCTTTGTTACATCGACCAATGTTTCATCCCATTTAGAGTACCCTTTTACAGACTGCGTACACGCCCGGTACATTGTAATAAGTTTGTCAATCACGTGATCACTGCCATATCTGAATCTGATGATGGTAAGGTCACCGGCACGATATGACGAGATTCTAGCAGAACTGAATTATATAGCATTAAATGCTGAAGAAACTTTATACAACATTATTACAAACTATTTATCCGAACAAGGAAAAGATAAAAGTCATTGAATACACATACCAAGCATAAAAACATATTAATTTATATTGGGAAACTATATAAGGTACTAATAAGATAGTTTTTATCAGTAGGAATTACACAAGTGGCAACAACGTTTTGAAATTAGATGAATTAAAAAAAACAACAGCATAACAAGCAATACATACACATACATGTTGGAGAGAAAAACCAAACAACACTGAACTTAGTTGGCATTTTAATAGGTTTATATACGTATATGTCATTATATATAGAAATGTCATTAATTGTAGCACATTTATAGGCCACACTCATTCTTGAAACGAACAAACAAGACTGAAACTATCAGAGCAACTCAAACCACTACATAGCCTACAAATGTACATAAAATTCATTTGGAAATAACGTGTTATCTCTAATTTGAAATGTAATAATTAAAAATAGGGAAATAAAACACATGGACATGTCACAGCGTCCATTTGTACAATCTATTGCCAAATATGATTGATTGATTGATTGATTGATTGATTGATTGATTGATTGATTGATTGATTGATTGATTGACTGAATAGCTAGCGTCATTTTATACCATCGAGGGTAAACAGACGATCTGTTAACCTAACAACTGTTACCTGGGATTCTGATAGGTTAATCAGTACTCGAACATCCCCCATCTCCACAAGTAACTGATAACTTGCCCACCTATATCAGCGGTGAGAGACGAATGATAATGAGACACAATGACGTATATCAATCATCACGGAGACTGTTGTACGGGTGGGGATTTGAACATACGACCCCTGGATTGATAGTCAGACGCGTAATCGACTGCGCTAATCGGACCCGGCAGTGTCAAAAAGTAAATCAATTTCTACCGGGTCATTGTCATCGTGTGACACTTTTTGGTAAAATAAAACGAGAAAGTCGCCATTTTCGGGAATAACCCACTTCTGAATCAAAGCGGTCACTTCGCGTAACTTAACCTTGATACATTGGAAACAAAAGATGTTTGTAAAACATATATACCTCCGACTCCATAATAATGTTTTGGGAAACTGGTCTTTCGGATTTGACCCAAATACGCTTTAGGAAAAAGGCCGACTATAGGTAATTTACTACTAATTATAACAGTGAACTTAACCTTAAACCTTCTTATCCCAAAATTAAATTAAAATTGAACCTAATTGCCAGAACAAACCATCCTGCAAAGTTTGAGATCCCCAAGTCAAACCGTTTCGTTCTCGAGTCTTCAGTCAAAACATATTTTTCTATAACTAGCCACTGTGACCTTGGCATAGACTGCATCTAATTATCAAAAATTGTGAAGCCAGACCTATTATATGAAAGTCAATCATGACTGAAAGGTATGCACTCAACTATAAAGAATACTAGTAATTGTATGATTGCAAAGTATTTCTAGTTGTGATGCCAGGTAGGTTTATTAATTTAGCTATATTTATATGAATACATATTAGATTCATAGTGAGGATTTCCCATGGTTTATATAAACCGCTTTCGAATCTGTTTCCTGGGTAGAACCAATACCGGGTGTTGTTTTGTCGAATATGTGACCAAAACCTTGAGAGGCAGGACTACATGTACTACACTACTGCCCCGTTTTTACCTTATATATATCTTCAACTGGGTCATGTAACAATTCACTTGTATTGATCCTGAAAGTATAATTACAAATATAATTGAGTTGGTTAACAATAAAGTAAATATAAGGTACAAAAAGAATGTTTTAGAATGGTATTTTTATAATGTGTTTGTTTCTTATTTACACACCGAAATACTTTACTATTATTAATAAACGATATAACACAGTATGCCAAATAAGTCAAGTGTTGATGTCGTCTGGACATTAATAAAGACCTGAAACTAAAAAATCCATCCGTATAATACAGATCAGGCTCTCAATTAAAATTCACAAATAGTCAATATTTTATATAATCTTCGTCAATACAATATTTCTTTTGACTGGCAATGCTGTTGTTTTTGGTCAGCGTTAAAAAAAACACAACATTTTATAGAATTTCTTCATTAAAAAATCATCAAAAATGTGGTTTCGGTATGAAGTCAGATCCTTTTCAACTTTTAACCATATTTTGATTTTTAAAAGCTTTGTAGTTGAGATTTTATGAGAGTTAATTTGATAGTGGTTGAAAATAAAATACATCTAATAACAAATTGAATTATAGAAGTGTTGCGTAGCCAAAATCGCCCGATGTGCACACGTGTTAATTGTAATTTGTTTTAAACGTTGAAAGACTTATCTTTCAAACGAAATTAAACTAATAGGTCTGAATTCGTGAAAGGTAATTAATCTTCTCATCATTTTCATGGAAATGTAACCGTCCAAATGAAACTGTTGCTATTACTGCTTTAGAATATAAATTGCATGTTTAAACACTGATACATACATGTGATTATCCGATATGTAGCAAACAAATGTCCAAACATCTCACAGCACCCCTTGGACAGAAAAGGTATGTCATTTGGAAACGTTTGGTAGATACATATAGACCATTATCTGCCCTTCAGTACTAAAGAACTATGGTATCACTTTCAAGATATTTTGGAGTAAAAATATGAAAAAATAGTCATTTTCTGGAATAATTAAAAAAACAACAACATTTGAATGAATATACATATATGCTATATAAGTCAATGTCTACTGAGTCGTTGACACTGTGTGACATTTTTGTAAATTTCGAACAAAATTGTCTTTTTCTGGAATAATTACAATTGAGATATTTTTATGTATGTTGAGTTTATTGAAGCTCTGTTATACATCAATTAATATATACACATATATGCTATACAAGTCATTTTCTACTGAGTCATTGTCACTGTGTGACATTTTTGGATTAAAAATGGGAAAAATCGAAAAAAAATCGGCATTTTCTGAAATAATAAAAATTGAGATATGTTTATGTATGCTGGGTTTATTGAAGCTCTGCATTACATTGATATAAATACATATATGCTTGACAAGTCAATTTCTACCGAGTAATTGTCACTGTGTGACTCATTTGGGTTAAGAAATGAATAAATTGCCATTCTCTGGAATAATTGAAAATAAGATATTTGTATGTATGCTGGGTTTATTGAAGCACTGTTATAC
Source organism: Panopea generosa (assembly GCA_029582155.1). Classification (NCBI taxonomy): domain Eukaryota; kingdom Metazoa; phylum Mollusca; class Bivalvia; order Adapedonta; family Hiatellidae; genus Panopea; species Panopea generosa. Next base: position 19,467,191 of record CM055906.1, read on the forward strand.
GTTTATATATATACAAGTAAATGTCTACCGAGTCATCGTCACCGTATGACACTTTAAGGTTTAGATGTAGATGTAGAATGAGATAGATCTTGAAGAGTTTGTTTAAGAAACCACACTGTTTGCCGATTAAATCACCCGTTAAATCCAGTCTCGACGGACACTGCTCCTGACCAGTCAGTGAATTCGGATCCTAAGTAAAGTGGTGGAATCATTGGACAAACCAAACGATCAGGAGCTTAAAGAGATGGTTTCTAATCAGCTACGAAACAGCATCTTATCTTTAGTCACAAAATGTTGGAAAGTGACACGTTAAGTCACAAAAATAATCTGGAAAGATATGACAGAAAAATGATGAAGAATATGTTCGAAAGTTAATACCAAGACTGATGACAAACCCATTTCTTCTCAGACGGCCAAACAGACGGAGATGATACATATAAGTCAATAAAGCAACAGGAGTCGTTGTGCCTCAGATATGTTTAAACATGTTTTGTGAAGAGTGATCCGCGTTCAGAGAAGAATTTTGTAATTTAAGATTTTTTAATAAGTAAACAAAAAATGGTCCGAAAATGAGAATTTGCCCCAACCCATTCCATGAAATCTAAAATTTTAGATCCGCCACTTACAGAGATATTATGTACAAGTACATGTTATTTGTTATAGATCTGAAATAGTGCAAATCGCAAAAAAAAATCAGGAGTATAAGTGTAATTTTAGGCTTTATTCCATTATTTCCAAAATCACCAGTTTCGTTATATATTTCGATGTATTTAGCTCCAAAACTTAAAAGTTACACAACAATTCTTTAGTACTGAAGGTCTTGCAACATCCTTTGGGTATCTAACTAGCAGATTATGAAGACAAACCTTTTCTGTACAGACGGTGCTGCGTGCATCTATTTCTAAGCTTCATATAAAATGCGCTCTTTCACTAATGGCCATACCAAGAGGTTTTACTATGGAACGCCATAGCTGTCTTATGTGATCCATTTTATATGTATTGTGTGCATTCTTTATTATATCATGTGCATTTATCATTATATTATGTAGATACTTTATTACATTATGTCGATACTTCATTACATTTTGTAGATACTTTATTATATTATGTAGACTGTTTATTACATTATGTAGATACGTCATTATATTGTGTAGTTACTTCGTTACATTATGTAGATACATTATTACATTATGTGGATACTTTATTATATTCTGTAAATACTTCATTACATTATGTAGATATGTCATTATATTGTGTAGATACTTTATTACATTATGTAGACTGTTTATTACATTATGTGGATACTTTATTATATTCTGTAGATTCCTTATGGCATTATGTAGATACTTTATTATATTATGTAGATACTTAATTACATTATGTAGATACTTTATTATATCTTGTCGAAACTTTATTATATTATGTAGAAACTTTATTACATTATGTCGAAACTTTATTATATCTTGTCGAAACTTTATTATATTATGTGCATTTTTCATTATATTATGTCGAAACTTCCTTATGATGACAAGATCATTTTGACTGGGTGATTTCTAAATTGACACCGCTTTAAACAACAAGCTTCTTTGACAGAAAGATTATTGAACATGGCGGAAGAGAAATTGGAAGTTGTTCTTTAAAATCTCAGATTGGATAGACACATCCCTTCCTTTCAACGGGAAAAAAATAGCAACACAGGTAGAGATATGGACACGCACCACAGAAAGAGATATGGACACGCACCACAGGAAGAGATATGGACACGCACCACAGAAAGAGATCTGGACACGCACCACAGGAAGAGATATGGACAAGCACTGCAGGAAGAGATATGGACACGCACCTCAGGAAGAGGAGATAAGGAAGAGATATGGACACGCATCGCAGGAAGAGATACAGACACACACCGCAGGAAGAGATATGGACACGCACCACGGGAAGAGCTACGGACACGCACCGCATGAAGAGATACGGACACGCACCCCATGAAGAGATACGGACAAGCACCGCAGGAAGAGCTACGGACACGCACCGCATGAAGAGATATGGACACGCACCGCATGAAGAGATATGGACACGCACCGCAGGAAGAGATATGGACACGCACAGCAGGAAGAGCTATGGACATGCACCACATGAAGATATATGGACAAGCACCGCAGGAAGAGCTATGGACACGCACCGCATGAAGAGATATGGACTCACACCGCAGGAAGAGATATGAACACGCACCGCATGAAGAGATATGGACACGCACCACATGAAGAGATATGGTTACGCACCGCAGAAAGAGATATGGACATGCACCCAAGGAAGAGCTATGGACTCGCACCGCAGGAAGAGCTATGGACACGCACCGCAGGAAGAGATATGGACACGCACCGCAGTAAGAGATATGGACACGTACCGCAGGAAGAGCTATGGACACGCACCGCATGAAGAGCTATGGACACGCACCCCAGGAAGAGCTATTGACACGTACCCCAGGAAGAGCTATGGACACGCACCCCAGGAAGAGCTAGAGCTATGGACACGCACCCCAGGAAGAGCTATGGACACGCACCGCAGGAAGATATATGGACACGCACTGCAGGAAGCGATATTGTTTCGTAAGGCGATTGTGTCTTCACTGGATTAAGCTGTAAAAACAGCCTAGCTTGAAACTATGTTAAATAATTTTGTTCAAACTGTATAATATATATAAATTTTCCTCAGGCTTCTTGCCTCATGATTCGTAAACGTCAAACAAACACAATGTAATAAAATGATTCTAATATTTAGAAATCATACAGACAATCATATCAATCAACTATTTACAGTATAATGTTTCAAACCCTGTAGAGCTGAACTGTTGTTCAACACTATTTTAATAATTTTAACAACGTGTCTGGACAGCATTTGTTTGAGACTTGTTTCAAACTCAAACCAAAACTGTATGTCTGGAACAATGCTCAGCTCCAGCATAAAAATACACCTATATGTTTGAAGACTGTTTCAAACTAACCTAAAGTGCATGAAACAAAACCAAGCTTCAGCACGAAAATAAAGTTATTGTTTGAGAACGGGTTCAAAGTAATAACAAAACTGTATGATTGGAACACTGCTCAGTTCCAGCATAAATATACACTTATATGTTTGGAAACTGTTCCAAACCTAAATCTTCGAACTAAGATACATGTCCAGTTCCAGCAAAAAACTAAACTGTTGTTTGAGAACAGTTTCAAACTAAAAGCATCAGACTTAACTAATCCCCAGTTCCAACACAATAAATATTCCTATGAGTTTCAAATGAGCCTTTCCAGTTCTATCGCTAGAAGAATCTTTGTCGTAGTATACCCCCCTCCAACGCAATACTCAGCTTTCAAGTACACGTCGACAATTTGATCTGAATCAGACTTTTTGCGTCGAAATAAACTAGAACAAATATGTAAGCAATAATCCGTCCTTCACAAAGTTATAACAACCTGACATTATATTCAGGAAAACACCTATTTAAAAATGGTGTTCAATTCATGATGCATGAATATTGAATCATGAATCATTGACTATAATTGTATCATTCATCTTTTTATGATCAATTATCTTTTAAAACTTATATCTGGTATAATATTGAAAAATAATAGCGAAAAAAATAGAGTTTATTACCTCTTCTTATAATAATTGCCATATACAGACATTTATGTTATAAAACAACAACATTATTATTTTGACACGGTGTCAGTATATAAATCACCCCGTCAAAATGATCTCGTCATCATAAGGAAGTTTTGACATAATATAATGAAGAATGCACATAATATAATAAACTTTCGACATAATGTAATAAAGTTTCGACATAATGTAATAAAGTTTCTACATAATATAATAAAGTTTCGACAAGATATAATAAAGTGTCTACATAATGTAATGAAGTATCTACATAATATATTAAAGTTTCTACATAATGTAATAAAGTATCTACATAATGTAATGAAGTATCTACAGAATATAATAAAGTATCCACATAATATAATTAACAGTCTACATAATATAATAACGTATCTACACAATATAATGACGTATCTACATAATATAATGAAGTATCTACAGAATATAATAAAGTATCCACATAATATAATTAACAGTCTACATAATATAATAACGTATCTACACAATATAATGACGTATCTACATAATATAATGAAGTATCTACAGAATATAATAAAGTATCCACATAATGTAATTATGTATCTACATAATGTAATGAAGTATCTACACAATATAATGACGTATCTACATAATGTAACAAACAGTCTACATAATATAATAAAGCATCTACATAATGTAATAAAGTATCGACATAATATAATGATGAATGCACATGATATAATAAAGTGTGCACATAATACATAGAAAATGGACCATATAAGACAGCTATGGCGTTCCATATTTTACCATCAAACATATTCTGCTATAATTCAGTATCAATTTTCCGACATAACAATTTAAAAAATATAAAATGAAATATGAACCAAAGTACCTGTGGTACTGAAAGTCGTGCTTTAATAGATATGCATACAGCTTCCTAGTTTGACTGATATCATTGTAGCGTTTGGTTCATTTTATTCAACATTTTTAAATGGCAAAATACAATTTCCACAATTATATGTTATTGTTTGATTAATTTCTGCTGGCGGCATATATAAAATAAATGGGGAAAAAATGAAATTCGAGGAATAAAATAGTCACTGTGGAGTATAATTATTAGGGCGATGACCGGCACTACAAAGCTTGACCATGACAATATTAGCCGGGCTATACCTTCGACATACATCCTGGCTAAAACGAAGAAAAATTCAATCTTACCATGCAAGTCATCTCCAGCATCAACGAAGAATTTTCCGGTGGCGTTATATGGACAGATCGGATAATACTTGTTTACAACAGGAGTGTCTGCATAATTGCTACAGTCGTACAAGTCGTCTGTAGCAAGTGACCTTGAGATGCACCTCTTCATCTCACACTTACCACAGGCAAACAGATCTTTTCGTCTGCAATTATCTTTAATATAAAACGCACATTTTACTGTTTTTTATGCATACAAAGCATCTCTTACAAACTAGTTATCTTTAATATCGATGTAAAGTATAGTTTACTGAAACACGCTGAACAAAACAAAGAAACGTCCAATTAATTTAAAGCTGTCGCCAAAACGTAGGCATTTAATTTATCGTTCCTGATACGGCTGTGTAACAGATGTATACAAATTACAGTAACAGCAGTTGCTGTCAGAAACCCATCATTCAGATTGGTGTAAATGATATTGTGGTCGCGAGTGGTGACACATCTTTGCCAACGTCTTCTGTCGACATGCCTACATTGGGCATACTCGCTTATTCCCATAGACTTTGCGGTGGCGTTATATGGGCAGACTTGTTTACAACAGGAGTGTCTGCATAATTGCTACAGTCGTACAAGTCGTCTGTAGCAAGTGACCTTGAGATGCACCTCTTCATCTCACACTTACCACAGGCAAACAGATCTTTTCGTCTGCAATTATCTTTAATATAAAACGCACATTTTACTGTTTTTAATGCATACAAAGTATCTCTTCCAAACTAGTTATCTTTAATATCGATATGAAGTATAGTTTACTGAAACACGCTGAACAAAACAAAGAAACGTCCAATTAATTTAAAGCTGTCGCCAAAACGTAGGCATTTAATTTATCGTTCCTGATACGGGTGTGTAACAGATGTATACAAATTACAGTAACAGCAGTTGCTGTCAGAAACCCATCATTCAGATTGGTGTAAATGATATTGTGGTCGCGAGTGGTGACACATCTTTGCTAACGTCTTCTGTCGACATGCCTACATCGGGCATACTTGCTTATTCCCATAGATTTTCTTGAATTTTCGACATTTGAAGAGTTTAGAAAATTAGATAAAATCTAATAGTTAAAACTCTTCCCTTTGCATTGCCATAAAATAGTAAAATAGCGGATGGAAATCTCGATAAAAAGCACGTGCATTTACCTGGCCCGTCTGTGCATGTCCAAATCATTTGATCGCAACATACATCATTGATTATTTGTTTTTATGTAGTTCACATTACATGTTCATCGACATAAGATACAGAACACTTACGTATGGGAATCGGGTGTTTCACTTTTTAGTAAGTATATAACACTATACTTATACTATGTTAAATATTTAATTTCATGTCTACACCAAAATCAAAGACCGATTCGTGACCTATATTACTGAAAAGAAAACCATGAAAATTATGGTCTGTATAACACATTGACATTTAATTTATAACTGTTACACATTTATATGATTAATACGAGTACCCCATACAAAAACTGTATCTGTCAATATTTTGTTTGAATGTGGTTTAACGTCATTTTAACACATTTAAGGTTATATATGGCATATCCAGTTTTGTCAGTGTGTTGAAATAAAGACCACGGAATAAGTCTGAGTAGAACCACCGTCTTCCCGTAAGTAACTGGAAAAATATTTCACATAAAGTTTTTTGGATGGATCGGGTCACGAACCTTTGACCTTAGCAATGAGAGGTAACTGATCATGAGAGTGTCTGACACACACACAATGCTTAGTTATCTATAATGGAAAAACGTAGTGTTACTGAAGTATATTAAAATGTTCGCATCAATTAACAGTGTAACGTGATAATTTAGTTGGTGTGCGTTACAAAAGGTTAAGGATGGTAAAGTTAAGACTTAATTTGCTTGATGCGAGATGATCAAGAAGTACAATAGTATACATTATTTTAAACACGAATAATAACAGGTACCTAGTTACGTTGTTGATGTTCACATAACAGAAATTCCAGAAGAATGAACGTTTTGTAACCATGCTGCCAGGACCAAAGACATAGTAAAATATGCTTCAAATACCGTTAAATGGATATGACATGCTAGCTTATTGCTTTATATGTATATACCACATGTTTGAAACAAAACATTGCTACAATGTTGTTATAAAATGTTAAAGTTACTAGTATTTAAATATCTCTTCTATTGAAATATCTATTGCATTGATAGCATTTCATTTAAAGAACAACTGAAACAGGACATTGAACAATTAATATATAACTTTATAATGTTACTTTCTAGATTCAATAAATAAAGGATACAAGTATTATATATATCAAATGAAGGATACAAGTATTATATATATCAAATAAAGGGTTATACAAGTATTATTTATATCAAATAAAGGGTAATACAAATATTATATATATCAAATATGTTTAACACGTATGTTACCATAGCAAGTATCCGTGGATTCATCAGAATGGTCCACACAATCGAAATGATTGTCACACACAACATGCATTGACACGCATTGTCCATTGGCACACTTCCATTCATGGCCGTCACATCGGGGTTGTACTTGTAATGTTAATGGGATAATGCATGTAAATCTGACCAGACAATTAAACATATAACAACATTTTTGAAACTTTTAAGGAAGCCAATCAACGTTTAATGAGCAGATATGATAGCACCACTGGATGACAACGTTTAATGAGCAGATATGATAGCACCACTGGATGACAACGTTTAATGAGCAGATATGATAGCACCACTGGATGACAACGCTTAATTAGCAGATATGATAGCACCACTGGATGACAACGTTTAATGAGCAGATATGATAGCACCACTGGATGACAACGTTTAATGAGCAGATATGATAGCACCACTGGATGACAACGTTTAATGAGCAGATATGATAGCACCACTGGATGACAACGCTTAATTAGCAGATATGATAGCACCACTGGATGACAACGCTTAATTAGCAGATATGATAGCACCACTGGATGACAACGCTTAATTAGCAGATATGATAGCACCACTGGATGACAACGCTTAATGAGCAGATATGATAGCACCACTGGATGACAACGCTTAATTAGCAGATATGATAGCACCACTGGATGACAACGCTTAATTAGCAGATATGATAGCACCACTGGATGACAACGTTTAATGAGCAGATACGATAGCACCACTGGATGACAACGCTTTGGATATAAAACTTGCATCATGCCAAACTTTCCACATACAAAATTGTGTGAGGAATTATGATAGCATATCTTAGCAGTAAGATTGATAGTTTTAAGATGATAAATATCATGTTGAATAAAGATAAATATAAGCAATTTAGAGATTCTATATCTATATTTTGATATTTGAGCGCGTGGTAGAGCTTCGGACCCAGAATTGGAGGGTCATTAACATGTTTCACAATTGAGGCAAAATAAATACATGTAAGTTTCAAACAGAAACACGTACATTTTGTGATTATGTAACTAAATGTTGATGTGGTAACTACTCTCTCTAATGTCTACAACAGTAACCATGTTGCTGCCGGTTAAAGGGGACAAACAGAGTATTTTTTATTCCCGATATTAGTGAAGCTCGTGCGGATACATTTCAGATATTGTTTCTCTATTAAAGCAATCAATATTAAAATAAAATAATCAAGAACAGAAGTAACTTCATTTTTTTCCTCAACATTAACATACGCAATAATATGACGGGGTGTGTTAGCAACAGTGTTGGCTCATTTAGTTTTAAAAAAAATATTCACAATATACATAATATTCGTACATTCAGTGTACACATTAAATTACAAGTGAAGAGAAAGAGAGAGAGAGAGAGAGATAGAGAGATAGAGAGAGAGAGTTGGGGGTAGGGGGGGGGGGGTACTTGATGATAGTATTGGATATATTATGAGAAGAATACAGTAATTGATGACGCAACAAAGGAAATACTTACTTTAATCCAGTAAAAGGTTTTAAAGTCTTCATTAACTCAATATTTGCTAGTCTCTAAAATACCCCCCTAAAATTGGTTTTGCCCTAAAAGTCAAATATTTGAAATATACTTACTACAGTAATGTTCATCCGATTTGTCAGGACAATTATAAAAGGAATCGCACCACTGCCCAATATTAAGTCGCGTTCCGTCATTGCAATAGTAAGATCCTATATCCCAACTTTCACCTACCCGAATAAATGAAACTTGATAATGGTTTGACATGTATGGATAATAAATTGGCTCGAAGTTCAGTTAAAAAAAACATCATTTAGTCACAATCTGTCAACAATGTTTCGTTAAAGTATTATACAAGTTTGATTCCAATGGAGAGGTCAGCCATCTAGCGTATGTAACTGAAGGCGGGATATGTGATGCTGAACCGATAAAGTATATAACGAGTATTTCTACCTCAAAGAAACACTCAAATAGATCCACAGTTATCTCAATACACTGTGATCGGGAATATAATTTTACTGATTTGTATAAGCGGGGCATTACAGTTTGGATATTCCACACAGATTTCGATCGTAATATTTCGGTTAACATTTTTGACTGCTCTATTGTATATTTCAACAAAATGATTACTGTACCAGTGTTATAGGTATGTCTTAATCAATTCAATTATTTATGTGTCTAATATATTGCTTGTTAAATAAAGTTGGTTTAACATGCAATTTCAAGCATTTGTGTACAATTTCATAAACTTTATATCCCTTTTTGACTGCGTAAAAGTAGTTAAGTCATGAACAAAACTCGACCAATACTTCACATTTCCAACCGAAGGAAACTGGGTATTAAGCCAAGTTAGTGGACATATTTATTCTTAAACCATGATATCACCACCATACCATCATAACCCCAATACCACTAAAGTGTAATGGACTTACAAAACTGTTTCTCGTCACTATCATCATTGCAATCGTTGATATTGTCGCAAACATAAAGCATATTGATGGATTCCCCACTGCCACACAGGAATATATTCGATATGTTGTTTGTGAACACGGTTCTGGTTGGTATCTCTAACGAAGCATCTGTAATTCATTAAATGATAATAACCAAGAGTTACTTTATGTATCAAGTTTATCTGTAAAAAAAAAAATCAAATACTTAAATACTTTTATTTAAAAATTTCTGGATTGCAACTTCATTAAAACACATTGCATTAATTGATTAGATACTTGATAGCGAGTCCTGTAACTGAGTAGTGACTGCTTTGATACATCAATATACTTTGAAGTATGCCATATTTTACAATAATCACACATTATTCCATAATAAACCATGTTATAATTTCATGATCATGTGATGCATACTCCGCCAATTAAAATAGTTGGGATGATATGTTACATGGTTTATCGGTAGAAAGAATACTGATTAAAGATAAACGTGAAAACACGCGTAAAACATACGAAAGACAAGAAACTAATTTTTTAAACAAAAGCGTAATATGTTAAAAGAGATTTATCATTGATATCAGTGCTTTATGTGTAGTGTAAATTATACTCTGGTTTGGTGACATTCTCTTTGTTAACCATGCTCAAATTTATCTCGTGCAATTAGGAATGCATCCAAATTACGGTATAACTTATACTACACATATTAACACATAACTATAAATTCTATATAACATATGATATAGAATATACACAACATATCAATTCTATATAGCACATGATATAGAATATACACAAACTATCAATTCTATATAACACATGATATAGAATATACACAAACTATCATTATAATTATGTTACTGTTGCGCTGATGAGATATCCATAGACACAAAACCATTTTGTTCTCAGAATCACATGACATGTCCCTCATCTCAAGTCGATTGCCCGTATAATGAAGTCCAAAGCATTTCTTAGAAGCCGTCTGATTCGATGACCTAAAAGGTTAAATGACACAATTTAAATAAAGGGCCCTTGAATACAAATCACCATATAACAGTCCGGGTAAGTATATGTTGGTTCCTATATCAATAATACAAACAACTCTCAAAAATACATAATTCAACAATACTAAACCTCATGTTGATTTGATATACAATAGCAGAATTGCATTTTTTAAATAAATATTGTAACTATCATTATATACCTGACGTAATGTTTAGTCAAATACCATAACGTATGTAATGTAGTTAATATTTATTAAGTGCAGTTTAAACAAAGTATATTTAGTCAAACTGTAGCGACTGTGCTAAGCTGGCGTGTGATAGACTAAAAACCACTTCTCTTACTAATCACCAAAGTAACATTATTTACTTTTCAAGCTAATTTTCTACCAATCATTCGCAACGACCGACACCATTATCTGCGTTTCTTTACAAATGAAGAGTCTCAAAGAGTTTCAAAGCACTATACTTCTTCCAGTTAATGATATGGTGTTGTCGCGTGATCACGATTGTCAAAACTCTAGCTACAGCAGTACTTGATTAACAGAAAGCCAAGCCAAGAACATAAGGGGAAATTAGCTTAGGACAATTAGCAAATTACGGCATATCGATTGAATAGAAGTATAAGTTTGAGCACTGAAGAATATTTCTGGAAAAGGAAGTTTCTTTTATTGTAAGTATATTGTTAGTAATAAATTGAAGTTACCACCTTCTTCACGTAAGGACATGTATCTATGCAGAATAAAATCAACATACTATTAATTTCAAACAAAAAATCAAGCTACTTCAAAAATGTTAAAACTGTCTGGCATTGTATAACGACGAGAAAACTTTCATTTGACACTCAATATGGACGCCATGACTGTCCGTATCAAGTGAAATCAAACCAGTATTGAGTATTGAGAGGCCGTTAGATCGAGAATCCACAACCTGCTGGCGTAAGAGATCAACACTCTATAGAATGTACTATCGCACCGCTTAATTCGTTTTGACATACCGTTTGGAATAGCGCGACTTTGCGTTACAGAGAAACGAGTATTACCATTGTGTGAAGGTAAGTGGTGACCCGTCAGACCACATGAAGTCGGCATGTGTGTTGTTTCCTTTAACTTTTCGTAGACCTAGAATAGTTACGGAAATATATTACTAAGTAAATGGTTATAAGAACACAAAGAAAATGGCATTATACTACTAATAGTGACACCACTACTCTCTCTATAACCACCGCACAGCAAAACAAACGGCATAATGAAGTCGGCATGTGTGTTGTTTCCTTTCACTTTTTGTAAAACCTAGAATAATTCAGGAAATATATTACTAAGAAAATGGTAATAAGAACACAAAGCAAGCGGTATTATATTACTTTTAGTGGCACCTCTATTCTCTCTCTAGAACCACCACACAACAAACGGTATTATACTTCTAGTGGTGACACTACTACTCTCTATAGAACCACCAAACAGCAAACGGTTTTATACTACTAGTAGTGACACCACAACTCTCTCTCTAGAATCCCCAGACAGCAAACGGCATTATACTACTAGTAATGACACCACTACTCTTGTCTAGAACCACCAAACAGCATACGGTATTATACTACTAGTAGTGACACCACAACTTTCACTAGATCACCAAACAGCAAACGGTATTATACTACTAGTAGTGACACCACTACTCTCTCTCTAGAATCCCCAGACAGCAAACGGTATTATACTACTAGTAGTGACACCACAACTTTCACTAGAATCACCAAACAGCAAACGGCATTATACAACTAGTAGTGACACCACTACTCTCTCTAGAACCACCAAATAGCAAACGACATTATACTACTAGTAATGGCACCACTACTCTCTTTCGAACCACCAAACAGCAAACGGTATCAGATTAGTTCAAACATATTTATTTTACTTCGATTGTGAAACAAGTTCTTACAACTTAGACAAATCACGCTCGAAGTCTTCCTGGGTAGAACTAATACTAAGCAAATGCGGGAAATGTGTCATGCCCAAGGACACAACACATAGCCCTGGCGAAGGATCGAATCCACGACCCTCCGATCATGGGTTCGGTGCTCTACCACTGGACCACGCAAACGGTCTAATACTACTAGTGGCATACAGCACTACAGGTACCATACAGAAGCCAAACAAAGTATAAAATTCAAAGTACTGAGCATATGATAATGAAGTGTTTTGTTCATACTAACAACTGGTGTCCTTATTTGAGGATCACTGTCATGTCCACTCGGTTCTGGATTCGATGCTCTAATACTGAACTACGACCTTTTTCATCAGAAAGCACTATACGATGCAGTGTTATAATAAATACCTATTTTAAATGTTTTCCTCGAAATAGATTGATAATTTGGGGTGGCTTTCAGATACTCATCGATTTTGTCTAATGTTCTCTTTTCACCAATTGTTAGGAATTTGCCCTTTCTTTGTAAGCAGTCGTTTTCATCTACCAAGGCGAAACAGGACTTTCTGAGAACAATAAAACACAATTAATATATGATACAGATTTAGACAGCCAATATCAATATATTCAAACTGTAGGTAACTGGCCCAATGTGTCTAGGAGGCATCTTAAATCTGATGCAAGAAAAATGTAATTATTTCAGACAGGTTCCTGCGTAAAAACATTTAAATCAAAGCGTCACTTTGGAGGCTGGCCCTTATTTAACGAACTGCCCTTAGTGGCCATTATCCGTTCTAATGATTTATCACCCAAATGACTGCGTAAACCGAATTTAATAGGATTAAAATATCTTTATTCAACTATTCTAATGAACCAGTTTTGTTATTCGTATTACCGTAGATATATATCTATAATCCAGGTAAAGTCAGGTACACAACTATCTGTAATAAAAATGCATTACTTATTGTAATCAAGGTGACATTACTATCTGTAATCATTACTTACTGGTCTATTCTCCGCTCCTGGATTCCTGGACAACATTGTCTGTACTTTTCCGATGTGCATTCTTTCATGACGTTCATATCTTGAAAATAGTGTTGAAGTAATCAACATATATAAAGCAAAAAATGAAACTGCACTGAATGATATATGAAATTAAAATACCCCGGTATGTATACCAACCTTTAATTTTGTTAGATTAATAAATACTTAAAAAATACTTTCGTATGTTTGAATGAAATGAGTGGCATTTGTAAAAGCAGCAATATTATTTTAACAGATCTTTTTAAAAAGGTAACTATAATTTGAGTGACATTATCTGCTTTTCATTGGGATTTACATATATAATCGTTTGCTAACACGTAAAGCCCATAATCAACACCATGGCATTTATTTGACGGAGTAGTAAACAAAACAAATTAATAGATATATAAAATATATCTATTAAGGGTATTTGTTTGGATATTCTTAAAATGAAATTGTGTTGCACCATACATACTATCATCATGTGTGTGATGACGGATATCATACAAACTGTCTCGACTACTGTGTATTTTGCTATTGGCTTAACGCATGCATAAAATACAATCGCCAATTACTGTACTATGGACGTGATATCAACGTTAGTTCAAATATTGAAAGCATTTTGATATAAAAAATATGTAGAATATTCACATATCGTTATTTAAACACGTGTTTGAATAAAAAGAGGATGAAAATTAACTTAATTTATATAAGTATTATATTAATATTAAAAATAGTTATGAACTATACCGCAATCTTCCTCATCGAATAGATTTTCACAATGCGGAATCCCGTCACATAGCAAATAATACGGTATGCACGAACCATCTTTGCAGTCAAAACTTCTGATATCTGAACAGTTAATACCTACAAACAGAGGGTATGGCCATATATATGTGTGTGTGTGTGTGTGTGCGTGCGTGCGTGCGTGCGTGCGTGCGTGCGTGCGTGCGTGCGTGCGTACACAAACATTGATTTGCTGTCTTGCTGCAGTATGAACTTGGTTAAACATCTTAATATAAATTGCGTAAATAAAAAAATAAACTTTCAAATCAAAAACGTATTTACACATTTGATACCTTTAGTATTGTTTTCTATTTTAAAACCAAATACCTCCCAATGCAACATCATTTGTGCTGCTTTACTGAAGTTACACCGGCAAGCTTTATTGCGCTACAGTTTTATACTTCAGTTAACAATTATTTATAATGCACTTTATGTTAAACCCTTTTAATTTTCTTATTATTGGCAGACAATATCTAAAGTTCCTCAAATTTATTTCGGAAAATGTAGCGCTAAGAGCTTTTACAGAAGTCATACGGCCGTTGATTATAAAAATACTGAATATTTATTATATTTAACTTGCGAGTGTGACCTACTTGAACGAATGGAAGGTATAGCTATATATCAGTGAACGACACAAAAGTTAAAAGAAAATGTCATGTACCGGTATCCAACCATTTACATCAAGAAAGTTTGCTAATAATAAAAATCAATTCAATTAAAGTTTAACTGAAATTGAAATAAAATTAACCTGTACATGAACTTAACATAAATACAGATAAATAAATTGTTGGACATATAAAGCAAATAGAACTTTATCTTCACGACAACGTTCACGGATTTTCCAAAACCGAAGACTTTTAGTATGAGATATTGATTAACAATGAAATGACGATAATAACTGAGATGGTGTGACTTTCCAAAACCAAATCCCATGTCAATATGGGTATATCACATAGTTTATGGTATATATTTGATATAAAACTTAAAGTTATACATACGACAATTTGTTTCGTCCATTTTGTTTTTACAATCAATCATACCGTCGCATAACACTTTCCTATCGATACATCTACCATCACCACAATCAAACATGTCGGTTGCCTGACACTTATCTTCAAAAGACTCATTTACTGAAAATAAATTACAATAGTAAGGCTTTTGTGTTTATTGCATATACTTATTAAATCATTATGAGGTTCCTCAAAGAAATTAATTCATAAAATGGAACGTTCGATATACAAATTACCAACGAGAGAAGGATAGCCAATGAGTGGAAGTCATGAAACACCTACAGATTCGCAAAGAATTTCAAACTATGGTTATTTTAGTTAAACTATTCGGAAATATGTATGTTTTAACGTATGTTGTGAGTGATACTTTCCTTGGTCGATAATGGTATATGAACTATTCATTTAAGCCTTCGTGAGAAAGAAACACCATCTAAAGATCACTCATCTCTCATTACTGAGGTCACTGAAACGAGTCCTGCTGAACTGCGTTTCACAAAATAACCGTAATAAAATCGCCGTAAGTAAATTTGATACTTTTTTCGTGGAATGTTTAAATTTTTATTGACATTTTAAATGATTATACTTCCCGGAAATATATCGTTCTTTGTATGATTTGGTTCATTTGGATGAATATTAAAAAAGTTATGAACAAGTGTTGGTTTACGTTTACGTCGGAATTTGTGAAACGCAGTCTAGGTCAATTCAAAACTTTTAATTAAAAAGTTTGTCAATCACTTTCAAAAGAACAGGGTGTTATTCCTTAAAATCATTGTTTAAATACACGTGGTCACGGTTTAGTGAAAGTAATTTTATAGTTCCGCATGCTAAGAGTTTCGATTCGGGTACCTTTTACTGCAATACAATTGCTGACTGGAATAATGTGTCTAACGATTTGAAGAAGTTAACCAATAAGCAAACTTTTAAACGTGAAGTTAAAAAACATTTATGTATCTCCTCGCAGGCTAGAGAAAATTTGAATATTTAATTTTTAAGTATATGTTGAAAATATTTCTTATAATGTGAACCACTTATATGTATTATTCAAGTATTCAGGGTATAAGATAATTCAATGTTTTTTTGTATTGTTACATTTTAACAAGTTTATATCAAATGTTTTCATTCTTAACATTTCATGTATATCATATCATTTTAATTTTTAAAAAATCACAATTTTAAGGGAAGGGACCCCGTTGGAAATAAGCGCATTTGTTGCTTTAATGGGTTATCCCAGGTTATAAGATCTTTAATTTTTAGATGATTACTATAATTATTTTACTTATTTATTTTCTTGATTTATTACTGTTATTTTATCATCATCATGATATATATGTGCTGTATAATGATCTTATATACCTGAATAAATTTGAATTGAATTGAATTGAAGAAGCACTAAAAGTGTAAATATTGTTAAAGACACTATTTGATATTTTATTTTCTGTACTAGAATGTCACATTATTTGAAGAGCATACAGTGAAAAATCAATATGGTCTCGTTAATGTTTGAAAATTTGGTGCAAATCTACAATATGTGTAAATAGATCGATCTAAAAATATGAAATACAAGACTCACCACATGTTGTACCCGTGTCATTTAGACACATTTCCCAGCAATCTATAATCGTCAGGGGATATTTGCCGTCACAACATCTGGTGGATTGAACTTTCTTACACTCGAAAGAACGGCTTATACAATTTTTTCTTTCTATGAGACACTTTGAAACAACTGAAACATACGACATTAATGAATATGGAGGGTCGTGTGTTTATTTATATTTACTATGTTTCACATTATACACTTGTGAGTACACCCAACTCGTACGATCAAGAAATAAAATAAATTGTTTTACAACATTGTTGTGTCCAGTTCCGTTTAATTCCGTTTTTTATCAATAGACCCAAATAGTCCGATCAAACCAAAATGACACTTTTCACAAAATACTATAGCTGCGAATATAGAAGCCTACAATGGTAGAATGTACCAGAGGCTTTTTTATTCTAATGACTGGCTCTGATTATCCCAACCCATGACTATTTAACCATGTGGTTTTTACAATCTATTTGGATAGAAAGGTAAAAATGTAGCAAGAAAAACATGAAACCTTCTTCTCATTTTTCATTGAATATCATAGTTTCTGTTGTCGAATTTATTGTTATCTATTGACCTTTTCCATTCTTAAGTGCTTTTTTTATTTATTTGTTGCGTAGTAGTTGTTTGTTAATATCCTCGTAATAATAAGGCAATACTATATTTATTTTATTTTTTCTCTATTTTGCTTTCAATTAATTAATACCTTTGAATGATATAGTTATACAATTTTTTAAAATGGAAAAAATCAATATAAAACAATAGATGCGATGACAGAAATATTATACAAATTGAAAAAAGAGAAGTAGATTTCATGTTTTTTTTGCAGAAGTTTGACCTTTCTTACTTATTTGACACGTCGTAAAAGTTATTTCAATTTTAAGCAGGACATTCTTATATATCTAACCTGTGTGCGTATGGCAAGTTAATCATTTTGAAATGCACTATATTTGTATGTTTCCACAGATATGACAATAAGAGCGTGTTAAGTATATTTAGGCACGATACATTGGAAAACCAAAACTAGCTTGATATACTGCCTTTATATGCTAAAGTCTAATATCCCCAGGAAGTAACGTCAAATTAATATTGATTATTAATAGTATGCTTATATATATATATATTATCCGTAAACGCATTATTTGAAATTGAGATACAAATCTCGTCAAACGTATTTTTTAAAGAAATAAATAAAGCGGAAACTATGTACATGTATATTTATTGATTTACATGTAGATGTTAAACATAAAATATGTCATTGTATGGGATACTGTCGCAAAGATGTTCGATACCTTAATATTCCATCCCTCCATGATAGACACGACCTGACTCGCCTTGTCCTGTTATACAAGGTGATCGAGGGTGATGCGACAATCTTCCATCCCTCCATGATAGACACGACCTGATTCGCCTTATCTTCTTATACAAGGTGATCGAGGGTGACGCGACAATATTCCATCCCTCCATGATAGACACGACCTGATTCGCCTTATCTTCTTATACAAGGTGATCGAGGGTGACGTGACAATCTTCTATCCCTCAATGATAGACACGACCTGACTCGCCTTATCTTCTTATACAAGGTGATCGAGGGTGACGCGACAATCTTCCATCCCTCCATGATAGACACGATCTGACTCGCCTTATCTTCTTATACAAGGTGATCGAGGGTGACGCGACAATCTTACATCATTATGACTAAACACACCAACCATGTGACTGTATACTTTGTAGCCACAAGTTTCATTGAAAACCACATCAACAGTAACTGTGAATATTTTGTTAATGCATAGTGTAATGCCGAATAATATAAATAGTCATTCTTTTCTAAGACTGTCAAAGTTTGGAACCAACGAGAAGACAGTGGTGTGTATGTCTAAACAGAAACGAGTATCAAAACAGCTAAACATTTCATAATCTACAACCACTGTGAAATAGATGTTCAACTGTTTAACTTCTCTGATGTTAGTTTTTGTAATCTCTCGAAGACGTATTCCGTGATTGGGTCGTAATCATATCATTACCATCTAGAAACAGGTTCAAATTTAATATTCCAATCATAAACAAAATCTGCTGCAGCTTTTGATGATCAGCTGATCATTAATCATGTGAAATGCATAAGAGAGTAAAATCGTGACACGGCAGTCAATCAGTTTATTTGTGGGAAAAAATAATAATTCAAATTCTTATTTTATTCATGAGGTTTATGACATTAATGACAATTCTGATGTATGTGTTCATAACATTGATCCAGACTATAATTACGATGAAAGCGCTATTAATACTCTCCGTATCACCGATTACCATAAAGTTGACTTTGATGCGCGGTGAATCTAGATCTGCAATGAAAGACCACGTAGTGTTCTTTGATTATGTTAAATCTTATCTGGTGGTCATATATGAATGAGATCTTTGGCAAAGTTAGGAATTGTTAGGTAGACATGCAACTGCTGCCGTAGTAATGTTGTCGTGCGATACGAGTATCTTATGTATTAAGCGTCACTTTTATACCATCGAGGGCTAAAGACGATCAGATAACCTAACCACTGTTTCCTGGGATTAACCAGTACTCGAGCACACCCTATCTCCGCAAGAAACTGATAACTTTCCCACTTGAATCAGCGGTGAGAGACGAATGATAATGAGACACAATGTATATTATGAATATTAATCCATTTTATGTCGATTTTAAAATACAACTCTAAAAATATTTAAAACCCCGTATATTTTTATTCTACAAAAAGCAGCGATCACGGCTAATTAATTCCACGCTTTAGTTGTCTTGTATCTTTATTGATATACATGATAGGACTAAAATACAAAATGCCTCACAATGTAAATACACTGAATTGAACAACTAAACCCATCACCTGACATTTTATGTACCTGGTATTTTCTGTATTTTCTCAGAAAGGAATTGCCTTGAAAATTGGACACTAATAAGAAAGAACATTTAAGCTATGTAACATCAATACATAATAACAGTGTTTGTTTATATCGTATACAAATGTTAATAACGCTACTTGATGTTTTGAAGAAACTTTTGGAAATACGAAAATGGCGGGTTAGCTATTCCGTTTAGTATAGGAATGAGCAAGCGAGGACGCATCCTGGTATTTCTTATCGTATTATCAATTTTTTACTTAAAAAAATAAAAAAAGTGTTGAGTTAACAAAATTCAGGCTATGTGTATTACCGTAACAGTGGAAGAAAATAATGGGCAAGTCGACATACAAAAGGGTGTATCTAATAACAATAGAGCATAATTTAATTTACAGGAAATGAAAAATGTCACACAAAAGTATGACAATGTTTACAAGTCATTAAAAAATGTACAGCAGAAAAGTATTTGCTTTTTTTGACTACTTAAGATGGCTTATCGATATTGTTATTTATATTTCTAAATTTAATGGTTGTGTAAACAAATATTTAAGTGTTAAATACATCCTGCTGTCTTTAGAATTTTTCATAATCTTTTAGAAAGATATACTCTTTAATATTTAAGATTGAACTTTAATTTCGAATTGTTGAAAAAATGTAAGAAAGATACGAATGAAATGTTTTCTTTTTCTCTAAGATTATTCATATTAGCCTTGATCATTCGCTAAAATAAATCAAAATTGGAAGATGTCGATTATTTAAATGCTACAACATGCAAATATCTGAAAAAGAAGTATTTGGGAAATCACTTTTTTTCCGGAAGAAAGGCAAATACTTGTTTTGTGAATGTTCTAATCGACTTTCTTGCAATAACTCTTACAATTACATTTAACTACTTAAAATGTTTAGAAATAATCACATCCATTATAAATTATTCATATATCTTTAATAGAAAATGCTTATCTTAATCACCTGCATGTATATATATTTTGATCGTAAATGTAACATGTGTTTGGGACGGTGGCCTCTTTTTTTTTATAAACGAATCTGAAAAAAAGAGAGAGAAAAAAAACGGATTTGCTTTTATTGGGAAACAAGTATGGAAACAGAATATCACTTTATAATGATATGTCCTCTATATGACGATTTGAGATCGCTATATCTGCCAAATAATTTTGTTGATCAATTACCATATTTTAATAAATTAAACGAAACGTTTATACAAAAACTGGCAATGTTTGTTTACTCTTGAAGGATCAAAAGGTAAAGGATCTCATTTTATGAAGATAACAAGTTGACATTGCTTAATTTGCATAATATATTGTAATTATTGTTCTAGAAAATACTTACTAAATCATCTGTACTTATATACATATTTGTGTCGTAATTGTTACATGTGTTTGGGCCGGTGGCCTCTATAGTTAATAAACGAATTTGAATTTGAACACAAATCTCATGGGAAATAAGTAATGTCATCTTTAACTGATTTCTTCAAAGAAATTATTTGATACATGCAAACATATTTAACCAAAGAAAATACACAATATATAAAAAATGCTACAAAAATAACAGAATGGGTTCAAAGAACATCATTACGTACCTCGTCTGTCTGATACACCTGTAGTTATAACCAGGATGTACATGCAAGTACCCACAATTAACGTCACAAAACATGCATGTGTGTGTATCCCACCCATTGTTAGAGAATAACACGTCTCGCACAAGCAGATTCACCTTTGCAAATGCTATGCACATAATTTGATAAAACAATTACTAGTTATGGTTTGAATCTAATATCAATAATTGAATCTATTCACGTTATGTTCGGTCTTGTGATATTTCATTGGCAATTTAAACAAACAAAGTAAGTCGGTTTGTTGGTTGTATATTGTTTAGCTTCGCTTTCAACAATTGTTCAGTTATATCGCGACGATGTGCCACACTGGAGTAACATGCCGCAGCCACATGGTATGATACCCCACCCAGTTGCCTTATACTGACACCGAGCCGACCATACCTAGAACTCTCCTCTTAATGCTGAGCGCCAATCTAGGAAGCTTATAGTACGTTTTTTCTTTGGTGTGACCGGGTGGGAATTGGGTCCACGACCTTCCGTATGGAAGGCTACAGCACCTCTGCGGTTAAAAACAAAGAACGAGACACACGGCAATTTTAATAAAGTCTTTTAACACTGTTTATGAAAAGTATCAACATCATGAAAATATGAAATAAAAGTACTTATGTATTTAAGGAATCCCTTAATTTTTGCTATGTTCTGGAACAAACGCAGCGGTGGTCTGGTGGTAGAACAACCTCCTCTCATGCAGAAGGTCACGGGTTCGATTTCCGGTCAGGTCATAAAAACACTTGAAAAATGATATTAGAAGCTTCCTCGCTTTTCGTTCAGCATTTAGAGAATATTTCTGGGTCAGGCCGGCCCGGTGTTAGTATAATGCGACTTGGTGTGTGAATGTCCTGCTGGAGTCATTATAGTATATCGTAATATATTAAATTCAAATAAATGCTTTATATGTACATGCAAACCTCACGTCCAATATGCCAGACGTTCAATTACTTTGAATTGTGTTCTTTGATCTGTATAAAATAAGGTCTAGAATTTCCACGTTAAAAAATATATTTCCACATTGAATAATTTTTTTTTTTTTTTTTTTTTTTTTTTTAAGAACGTGCAGTGACACCATAAGATTACTTTAAAAATACTTTTAAGAAGTCACCAAATGCTCATAAATACACGCATCTGTTAAAATTCTAAAAACGTCGCATTTTAACACCAGCGATTCTTATTGCAGTATATATGCCATGCAGCTTTTGCTTCACTCATCTGCAGCAAACAATTACAGACCCTGTGAACCAATTTGAAAATATTCCAAAATCCAAACATAATTTTTTAAGTGCAAACATGTTGCAACCGTGACAAAAAGGGGCGCAGCTGTTTAATGAGACTCCCCCCTCCCCCCCCCCCCCCCCCCCCCCCACACACACACACACATATATGCAACCGTCACTCACAGGAAACCAAAAGCAATAGAACTCTGTAGCGAGTATTGGCAATCAACGTAGTTTCAATATATACTAACTCAATTTTATCTGTATACATGTATGGCTTTTCAAATAGGTTTCATTTATATCCTTACGTATTTTTGTATGATAAAATGTGAGTGGGTCCTCAGTGGACGAGTTATTAAAGGTGCCGTCTGAAGATCACCTATCTGTCACCGCTTAGGCCGAAGGTTCGAGTCCCGCTCACTCCAGATAAAGTTTGCCAGTTACTAGTGAAGGACTTGTGAATCTACTCGGATTTATTTTGGGGTCTTCCTCCTCAAATAAAACTGGATTTGACATAAATAATCGGAAATGTGTTGAAAATGGCGTTAAACCCCATTCAAACAAATGTGTTGTTCTTAATCATTATTATATTTTAATTTTAACTTTGTATACTTAGCGTCTTTAACAACGTAGGTATGGATATTGTATCAACTATACATGTAGATATGACATGTAAAATAAACCATGAAAACAGTTTTATCTTGTTGTTTTTTTTCTCAATATTATTCCAACAATTCCATCGCTTTCAAACACGAATTAAACAAACTGTTTGATTTTGTAACATATATGAACCAATGAAAATGATAGCAGTCCTGGATAAAGGCGTCAAGTTGTATCCGTAGTCATAACTCAATGTTTGGCAGCCAGATAATATCGTCCTATGCGGTTGTTATAGTGCACCAACATATATAGGTAATATAAAGTCAGCAGGAAAGAGTATTTAACCTCCTTGCAAAAACAAGATTAAAAAAACTGCAACAAAATACAAACACATCAACAAATAAGTACGCAGACATTTTTTATTTAAAGGTAGTAGGTTAATTGTCGGTATAATACAACGCATCAACAAATAAGTACGCAGACATTTTTTATTCAAAGGTAGCAAGTTAATTATCAGTAGAATACAACACATCAACAAATAAGTACGCAGACATTTTTTATTCGAATGTAGCAGGTTAATTATCTGTAGAATACAACGCATCAACAAATAAGTACGCAGACATTTTCTATTCAAAGGTAGCAGGTTAATTATCATTAGAATACAACGCATCAATAAATAAGTACTAAATATTTGCAGTATTTGCCTTAATGAAAATATATATGATACTATCATGCTATGTTGATAAATATTCAAGGTTTCAGAGCGCTAATCAAATATTACCCAAGCCATACCAACTTTAGGGCACTTCCCTTCTTAATAATATAATTAATAATAGATAGACATGAGAATGTGTGTTTTTCACCATAGCTAGCACAGTTATTATAAAAGTTCGTTAACAATAAATCCTCATATTTGGTCCAATTGTCCCTTAGAGATAAAAATACGTCAAACATAAACAATACATGGGGTTAACTTCATTTCCAACACATTTCAGGTTATATGGCATGTCCAGTTTTACTGGTGGTCTTGAGACGGCGCTTTAGACAATTCGGCCACGAATGACCCCTATACATGAACAAATAATAATAATTATTGAGGAGAATTTAGAAAAATCAAAATGTTAACACTTCGGCGGCCCACATCCAAATTGTTATGATACGAACAAACAATACTTTAAGTTGAATAAAATAATTACTGAAATAGATGAAATAATGAAAACATATTTCGGTATTCTTATGTAATGTAAAGATTAAAGTAACCTCTTATGGTCCCAAAATACCATCTACCACCAAGTCGAAAGGTAACTCATTTATTATCCTAGTCAATGAGTGTGTTGCGAGTCGAGGAGGTCCCACCGCACTCTTTACAATATCAACATATTCATCAATAATGACTCGCGCACAACACTCACATTCTCAGTAAATTTAGAATATTTCAAATACAGATGTATATATATTTTACTATCTTAATGCGATATTAATATCACCGATATTGCCGTCGTTTAATGACGTGTTGCCTTGCCAATGTCGTTCATACGCATGTATGCATATCACAGTTCATGTACACATCACAGATAATGTAAATATCGCAGCTTGATCAATGTCTCTTACATAAACCACGACCCGCATCTCGATGGGTATTAGAGAAACGGGTTAAACTGTTGTTCGCAGAGAATTCGAAGTCCACAGAACAAGTCTTCGTTTGGTGGCATTTTCTTCCAGTCGGCCCATATCCAACCTGTAATACCAATTACAAAGAGGTAGAAGTCAGTGACCAAGGCAGTGCTAAGTGATTAATATGGTCATTAAAACTTACGTCTTTTATTAAAAATGAAACACGAATTATGTTTGTATGTGTCTCCGTTAAATGTACCAAAAATATATAACTAAGCCAGTATAGCGTTCTTCAGATTCTTCTTATTTTTCACCCAGGAATTACATAGAGAAGGAAAGGCAACTAATGTAGCTAAAATAACAACAAAATTGCGACAAGTTTTACTTCATACCTTAATATATTTAAATTAAGATCATTTTGCGCGATCAAAACATATTAAACATCTAAGATTACCTACAACTTACATGTATGTACAAGAAAGCAGTTGCCTGTGAATTCTGAATGATAAATTTGCCAAATAATTAATCCTTCGTGTGATATTTTATCAATATTTAGTCAGGAGATGCAAGTTTCCTATCCTTCTATATACATGTAAGTCCTGATATTTACTTAAGTGTTACTGTATATATTAAATGCACGAGAACCATGTACATGTATATTGTGAGTAAACTATGGTTTAAACAAACTATCAACCCATGAAAACTATATTGTTATTTTTTAAGGTCATGAAGTCAATCAAATTCGAGGTCACCACTTCGTAAATTCCCAAATTATGTTACCAAGAACATCCAATTGTGCCTGAACCAATCATAATAGACAATGACTGACTGGCTGAATGACTGACTGGCCGACTAACTGACTGTTAGTCCGTGAAACGATCCAATAACTATTGCATTGTAAATGCACTCGTCAATTTATACCCCTTACCACACAGTTACGTGTTTTTTTACCACAGTAACATGATTTTTACGATAAAAAAGTCCTCTGTAATTTGGTTTTTAAATATTTCCAAATTGGTTTATAGTGGTTGTGATTTCTTGCTGCAGATGAATAGAGCAACAGCTGGCATAGAATACTGTAATAAGACATCACTGGTGTTAAAAAGTGACGTTTATACGATTTCAACATATGCATGCATTTATGAGCATTTCGATACTTCTTTATTTAAAAAAAATCTTAGGGTGTCACTGCACTCTCTATAAAAGTCACAAGCTGGTCAACATACCAGTAATTGTGCATTTGTATGTGGCTATACATTCCTGCTATGAAATAAAGTACTTAAATTTTTTATAAGGAATTGTTTCCTAGACCTTATTTGATATAGAATAAAGAAAAAAAACTGAACTACACAGTTTTGTTCTTTGTTCTATATTTATAAACAATACAATGCCGTGAGTGCCTTTCAATCAAATTCAAATCAAAGCCAATGGGTGTGTTTTAAGCTACTGAAGCGGATTTCAGGAAATACATATACTAGTAGCTACTAAAGACAGTGAAGAGTTTCACATTACATCTACACAATGGCTTTAATTTGAATTTGATTGAAGCGCACTCACGATATTGTCTTGTTTATTTGATAGGTATCCCATCAGAACATTTAGAGAACCGTGGTCAAATATAAGAGTACTTACAGAGAAACGAATACCGACTGTCGAAGTTTTTACCTTGAATTGAGACCTTAGCCTTGAACGTACAAAAATGTGCTCTAAACAATTGTGTGAACAATAAACATTCAACTGAATGTATATAAACAGCAATGTACTTAAGTACAGGGATATATGGCTTACCATTAACAGTAAACACTGCTGTATAATGGTTATAGGGAATGTCATAAAACTATGATGTTATTAGTATCATTGGTAGTCAATATACTGTTACGCAAGATTATTAATAAAAAGATAATAATAACCTAAAAATAATTCATATAAATAAACGATACCTTTGCAACTAAAGATCAATTTAAGGCACATTTTCTATACCAACAACAATAATAAACTAGTGTTGAAGGCTTTACGACATACTTTAGTTTGTTGATATTCTTATATTGACAATTACTGATGGTATGTTGTATATAAGGTTGCTAACGATATTGTCTTATTAATAAATTGTTAACATGGTAATCAAACACAATTAGTGTAAACATACAATCAATAGAATTTAATTCTGTTGAAGGTCAAGGTTGAGTCAGATTCCTCCGATACTATAAGCATTTATTTGCGCTATAAGTAGCGGTGTTTGGCTTAATATATTGGTTTTACTTACAATAAATAACCATAGTTTCATTCAATTTAACACTTAAAGAAGCGTATTTTATCATATGGCTGCACAAGGTAAAATAATAATTATAAACAAATCCTAATTAATTAGTCATCAATTTTGTTGGACCACGTAATAGACAACAGCAGTTAAATATCATGAAAATTAAAACGTTTGAAATACTCAAACTACTTAATAAATAATAATCATCCATCATCATTCAACTATCACTCACGCAGATTTAAAATAATTATCTCTGATTTTTTTAATAATCACCTTACCCAGGTTGCCGAAATGATTAGTTCACAGCCCGAGGGTAAATATTAACTTGTACATACATACAAACTCATTGCTAATCAGTTCATTACAAATCTGATTTGAAGTGATAACTGATCTTTTAAAACATTTCTTAAAATGCGCATTAGTGCTTATATTGCTTGTCAAATTTCAATTTTTTTTGTCTTAAGAACCTTTAGACGCAAGTCAAGATTAGCAATGGGTTTTCAACTTTTATTGAAATATAATGTTAATAAATTGTGATGATTAATGTGATAAGAAAAAATATTTTATGAATTAGAAATATTTTATGAGTTGTATATTGTCTCTTATAACTCTTTTTAGAATGGTATATGTTATTTTATGTATATATATTATGTTCTATATTGTTCCACATATGATGAGACATGAATAAATGAATAAATACATACATTTGTGTGATGTTGGATTAAAATAATGTCAGTAATCTTAAAGACATATTTGGCCTCCAACTGTGAACTTGACTTTGGTACAAGTGTAAAACTGTGTCAGTTGTTTTCGGATGAAAACACAACCGAAACATAATTGTAATGACAAACTGTTAAACTTTGAAACGTAATCTTGACAATGAACATTTACTTTTGAAATGTGTACGGCATACTTTCTCATAGAACTTGACGTTAACGAAAAGTTTGATGGAATTTGTTTCATTAATTTTAAATACAAATAGCTTAAACACTATTTGAAACGACACACTTATGGTCTTCAAGCATTACAATGACCGTGAACATAATGTCAGAAAGTGTGTGTGCATGGTAAACGCTCGTATTCTTATTCTTTTTGGTTTCAGTATGGTTGGATTTAGAAAATAAGAATTTGATGAAATAGGTATGAGCAGTTTTTGAGTAATAGCTAAAATGTTTGACAAACAGGCAAATACAAAAACGATATCACCTCACTCATTTTGTGTTGGCATCGAAGTGTAAAATATTGATAGACAGTACAAGAGCGAGAAATACAGGAAAGAAATAATAAGGGGGGAAAGAGAGAAGAGAGAAAATACAATATATGGAATGAGATAGCGAAAGAGAGTGAGAAGAGAAATTAGAAAAAAACAGAGAGAGAGAGAGAGAGATGGACAGATGGTGGATGGGTACAATGATGCTATTGAAAACATACGATATTATTAGTTCTGAGAATTTCTCTTTATTGAATTCGTTAGTTGAATCTTACCGTCACATTTATCTTGTTCCATGTTCTCTGGTTCCGCCTTCACACTTCTGTCCACCTCCCCTTGCAAGACCATCTCCACGTAATGATAGTCCGTTGCCAGATCAAGGGCATTCAATACAGTCTTGTACTGGATGTTGGTCAACTTCAGCCCAGTCTCTTCTAAAGTTTCTCTGTACGCACAATCTGCCCATTCTTCCCTGAAGCAAGAAAACAGTTGTTCTGATAAGGTACATTTTTCTTCGCAATAACCCTGGGGTCGTATTCAACAACCATTCTTGAGAATATTCTTAGAATTGAGCTTGGAAATCCAAATTTCAACCATGACCGACAGAGTAACTGTGAGTTTATTTGACTATAATTATATTAGGTGTCCCTACATGCTTGCACATTTTGGTCTCAGGACATGGTCTTTAAGTGTGCTTTTCAAAATTATTTCTTGAGTTTAAGAATGGTTGATGAATACCACACAAGGGCAATGTTTCACAAAATAATTAAAATCACCTAAGTCAATTTCCTAGTGTGTTCAATTTTGATCGACGTTTAAACTGATTGTGTTTCCAGACAATATATCATTTTCTGCGTAAATTTAGCCAACTTTGGGATCGTTTGGATGAATATTAAAACAGCATGAATAATTGATGGAGTGCGTTACGGCATATTTTTATTGAGAAAACGCACCCCTGTATTTTAGATAATACTGTTACGTGTCACTACGGTACGTTTGCAATAAACATTGTTATTACATTTTGTGCGAATTAGAACTGCTATGTACGACTACGTTATCACTGCTTCATGAGACTAGGATACGCCACTTGAGATGTTACATCTATCTGGCACTATAATATCACTTCTTCGTGCCAGTAGGCTAGTTCAGCTGTGTGCTACTATAATATCACTTCTTCGTGCCAGTAGGCTAGTTCAGCTGTGTGCTACTATAATATCACTTCCACGTATCACTAGGCTATCACAGCTTTGTGTTTATATAATAACACATCCACGTTCCACTAGTCTATTACAGCTTTATGCTACTATAATATCACTTTCACAAATCACTAGGCTATTACAGCTTTTGCTACTATAATATCACTTCCACGTATCACTAGGCTATTACAGATTTGTGCTACTATAATATCATGTTCACGTATCACAAGGATATTACAGCTTTGTGCTACTAAAATATCACTTCCACGTATCACTACGCTGTTACAGCTTTGTGCTACTAAAATATCACTTTAACGTATCACAACGCTATTACAGCTTTGTGCTACTATAATATCACTTCCACGTATCACAAGGCTATCACAGATTTGTGCTACTATAATATCACTTCCACGTATCACTACGCTGTTACAGCTTTGTGCTATTAAAATATCACTTCAACGTATCACGACGCTATTACAGCTTTGTGCTACTATTATATCACTTCCACGTATCACTACACTATAACAGCTTTGTGCTACTGTTATATCACTTCCACGTATCACTACGCTATTACAGCTTTTGCTACTATAATATCACGTCCTAGTATTACTAGTCTATTACAGCTTTGTGCTACTATAATAACACCTCAAAGTTCCACTAGGCTATTACAGCTTTGTGCTTTTATAATATCACTTCCACGAATCACTAGGCTATTACAGCTTTGTGCTTTTATAATATCACTTCCACGAATCACTAGGCTATTAAAGCTTTTGCTACTATAATATCATTTCCACGTATCACTACGCTATTACAGCTTTGTGCTACTAAAATATCACTTCCATGTATCACTACGCTATTACAGCTTTGTGCTACTGTTATATCACTTCCACGTATCACTACGCTATTACAGCTTTGTGCTACTAAAATATCACTTCAACGTATCACTAGGCTGTTACATCTTTATGCTACTATAATATCACGTCAACGTATTACTAGTTTATTACAGCTTTGTGTTTATATAATAACACCTCCACGTTCCACTAGGCTATTATAGCTTTGTGCTACTATAATATCAATTTCACAAATCACTAGGCTATTACAGCTTTTGCTACTATAATATCACTTCCACGTATCACTAGGATATTACAGCTTTGTGCTACTAAAATATCACTTCCACGTATCACTAGGGTAGTACAGCTTTGTGCTACTATACTATCACTTCCACGTATAACTACGCTTTTACAGCTTTGTGCTACTATAATATCACTTCCACGTATCACTAAGCTATTACAGCTTTGTGCTACTATAATATCACTTCCACGTATCACTAGGCTATTATAACTTTGTGCTACTATAATATCACGTCCACGTATAACTACGCTTTTACAGCTTTGTGCTACTTTAATATCACTTCCACGTATCACTACACTATTACAGCTGTGTTACTATTATATCACTTCCACGTATCACTACGCTATTACAGCTTTGTGCTACTATAATATCACTTCCACGTATCACTACGCTATTACAGCTTTGTGCTACTATAATATCAATTCCACATATCACTAAGCTATCACAGCTTCGTGCTACTATAAAATCACTTCCACGTATCACTACGCTATTACAGCTGTGTGCTACTATAATATTACTTCCACGTATCACTACGCTATTACAGCTGTGTGCTACTATAATATCACTTCCACGTATCACTAAGCTATCACAGCTTTGTGCTACTATAAAATCACTTCCACGTATCACTACGCTATTACAGCTGTGTGCTACTATTATATCACTTCCACGTATCACTACGCTATTACAGCTTTGTGCTACTATCAAATCACTTACATGTATCACTACGCTGTTACAGCTTTGTGCTACTAAAATATCACTTCCACGTATCACTACGCTATTACAGCTATGTGCTACTATAATATCACATCCACGTATCACTAGGCTATCACAGCTTTGTGCAACTAAAATATCACTTCCACGCATCAAAACGCTATTACAGCTGAGTGCTACTATAATATCACTTCCACGTATCACTACGATATTACAGCTTTGTGCTACTATCAAATCACTTACATGTATCACTAGGGTAGTACAGCTTTGTGCTACTAAAATATCACTTCCACGTATCACTACGCTATCACAGCTTTGTGCTACTATAATATCACTTCCACGTATCACTAGGCTATCACAGCTTTGTGCTACTATAATATCACTTCCACGTATCACTACGCTATTACAGCTTTGTGCTACTATCAAATCACTTACATGTATCACTACGCAGTTACAGCTTTGTGCTACTAAAATATCACTTCCACGTATCAATACGCTATTACAGCTGTGTGCTACTATAATATCATTTCCACGTATCACTAGGCTTTCACAGCTTTGTGCTACTAAAATATCACTTCCACGTATCACCGCACTATTACAGCTGTGTGCTACTATAATATCAATTCCACGTATCACTAGGCTATCACAGCTTTGTGCTACTATAATATCACTTCCACGTATCACTACGATATTACAGCTTTGTGCTACTATCAAATCACTTACATGTATCACTACGCAGTTACCGCTTTGTGCTACTAAAATATCACTTCCACGTATCACTACGCTATTACAGCTGTATTACTATTATATCACTTCCACGTATCACTAGGCTATCACAGCTTTGTGCTACTGTAATATCACTTCAACGTATCACTACGCTATTACAGCTGTGTGCTACTATAATATCACTTCCACGTATCACTACGCTATCACAGCTGTGTGCTACTATAATATCACTTCCACGTATCACTAGGCTATCACAGCTGTGTGCTACTATTGTATCACTTCCACGTATCACTATGCTATTACAGCTTCGTGCTACTATCAAATCACTTACATGTATCACTACGCTGTTACAGCTTTGTGCTACTAAAATATCACTTCAACGTATCACTAGGCTGTTACATCTTTATGCTACTATAATATCACGTCCGCGTATTACTAGTCTATTACAGCTTTGTGCTTATATAATTACACCTCCACGTTCCACTAGGCTATTACAGCTTTGTGCTACTATAACATCACTTCCACGAATCACTAGGCTATTACAGCTTTTGCTACTATAATATCACTTCCACGTATCACTACGCTACTACTGCTTTGTGCTACTTTAATATCACGTTCACGTATCACAAGGCTATTACAGCTTTGTGCTACTATAATATCACTTCCACGAATCACTAGGCTATTACTGCTTTGTGCTACTTAAATATCACGTTCACGTATCACAAGGCTATTACAGCTTTGTGCTACTATAATATCACTTCCTCGTATCACTACGCTTTTACAGCTTTGTGCTACTTTAATATCACGTTCACGTATCTCAAGGCTATTACAGCTTTGTGCTACTAAAATATCACTTCTACGTATCACTACGCTATTACATCTGTGTGCTACTATGATATCACTTCCACGTATCACTACGCTATTACAGCTGTGTTACTATTATATCACTTCCACGTATCACTAGGCTATTACAGCTTTGTGCTACTATAATATCACTTCCACGTATCACTAGGCTATCACAGCTTTGTGCTACTATAATATCGCTTCCACGTATCACTAGACTATCACAGCTTTGTGCTACTATAATATCACTTCCACGTATCACTAGGCTATCACAGCTTTGTGCTACTATAATACCACTTCCATGTATCACTTGGCTATTACAGCTTTGTGCTACTAAAATATCACTTCCACGTATCACTACCCTTTTACAGCTGTGTGCTACTATAATATCACTTCCACGTATCACTACGCTATTACATCTGTGTGCTACTATAATATCACTACCACGTATCACTAGGCTATTACAGCTGTGTTACTATTATATCACTTCCACATATCACTACGCTATTACAGCTTTGTGCTACTATCAAATCACTTCCACGTATCACTACGCTGTTACAGCTTTGTGCTACTAAAATATCACTTCAACGTATCACTAGGCTGTTACATCTTTATGCTCCTATAATATCACGTCCTAGTATTATTAGTCTATTACAGCTTTGTGCTTATATACTAACACCTCCACGTTCCACTAGGCTATTACAGCTTTTTGCTTCTATAATATCACTTCCACAAATCACTAGGCTATTACAGTTTTTGCTACTATAATATCACTTCCACGAATCACTAGGCTATTACAGTTTTTGCTACTATAATATCACTTCCACGAATCACTAGGCTATTACGGTTTTTGCTACTATAATATCACTTCCACGTATCACTAGGATATTACAGCTTTGTGCTACTTTAATATTACGTTCACGTATCACAAGGCTATTATAGCTTTGTGCTACTATAATATCACTTCCACGTATCACTAGGGTAGTACAGCTTTGTGCTACTTTAATATCACGTTCACGTATCACAAGGCTATTACAGCTTTGTGCTACTATAATATCACTTCCACGTATCACTAGGTTATTACAGCTTTGTACTACTTTAATATCACGTTCACGTATCACTAGGCTATTGCAGCTTTGTGCTACTAAATTATCCCTTCCACGTATCACAACGCCATTACAGCTTTGTGCTACTATAATATCACGTTCACGTATCACTATGCTATTACAGCTTTGTGCTACTATAATATGACTTCCACATATCACTAGGCTATTACAGCTTTGTGCTACTATAATATCACTTCCACGTATCAATCCGCTATACAGCTTTGTGCTACCACAATAACTAGTTCACGTATCGCTAGGCTGCTCTGTGCTACTATGATATCACTTCCACGTACCACTAGGCTATTACAGCTTTGAGCTACTATTATATCACTTACATGTATAAATGCTAGTACAGCTTTTTTGCTTCAATGATATCACCTCCACGTATCGCTTTGCTATTACAGCTTTGTGCTACTATAATATCACGTTCACATATCACTAGGCTGTTACAGCTTTGTGCTACTATAATATCACTTCCACGCACCACAAGGCTATTACAGCTTTGTGCTACTATAATATCACTTCCACGTATCATTAGGCTATTACAGCGTTGTGTTACTATAATATCACTTCCACGTACCACTTGGCTATTACAGCTTTGTGCTACTATAATATCACTTCCACGTATCACTAGGCTATTACAGCTATGTGCTACTATAATATCACTTCCACGTATCACTAGGCTTTTACAGCTTTGTGCTACTATAATATCAATTCGACGTATCACTAGGCTATTACAGCTTTGCACTATTATAATATCATGTCTACACACCACTAGGTTATTACAGCTTTGTGCTACTTTAATATTACTCCCACGTATCACTAGGCTATTACAGCTTTGTGCTACTATAATATCACGTTCACATATCACTAAGCTATTACAGCTTTGTGCTACTATAATATCATTTCCACAAGGCTATTACAGCTTTGTGCTACTATAATATCATTTCCACGTATCATTAAGCTATTACAGCTTTGTGCTACTATAATATCACTTCCACGTACCACTTGGTTATTACAGCTTTGTGCTACTATAATATCACTTCCACGTATCACTAGGCTATTACAGCTATGTGCTACTATAATATCACTTCCACGTATCACTAGGCTATTACAGCTTTGTGCTACTATAATATCAATTCGACGTATCACTAGGCTATTACAGCTTTGCACTATTATAATATCATTTCTACACACGACTAGGTTATTACAGCTTTGTGCTACTATAACATGACTTCCACGCGTCACTAGGCTATTACAGCTTTGTGTCATTATAATATCATTTCTACAAACCACTAGGTTACTGCAGTTTTGTGCTTTTATAATATCATTGCTACGTGCCACTATTCTGTTACAGCTTTATGTTCTATAATATCACTTTCTCGCGCCTCTTGGTTTTTACAGCTTTGTTTCATTATAATATCATTTCTACGTACCACTAGGTTATTACAGCTTTGCGCATTTATAATATCAGTTCTCTGTACCACTAGGATATTACAGCGTTATGCTACGATAATATCGTTTCTAAGTACCGCTACGACATTACAGCTTTGTGCTACTATAATATCCTTTCTACGTACCACTAGGCTATTACAGCTTTGTGCTATTATAATATCTTTTCAACGTGCCACTAGGATATTACAGCTTTGTGCTACTATAATATAATTTCTACCTATTACTAGGATACTACAGTTTTGTGCTACTATACTATCATTTCTACGTACCACTAGTCTATTACATCTTTGTGCAACTGTAATATAATTTCTACGTTGCACAACGCTATTACAGCTTTATGCTTCTATAATATCATTTTTACGTACCACTAGAACAATTATATCATTTCTACATACCACTAGGTTATTACTGCTTTTTGCCATTGTAAAATTATTTCTACGTATTACAAGGATATTACAGCTTTATGCTTCTGTAATATTATTTACATGTATCACTAGGATATTACAGCGTTTTACCATTATAATGTCATTTCTACGAAACACTAGGATATTACAGCTTTGTGAGACTATAATATCATTTCGAAGTACCACTAGGATATTACAGCTTTGTGCTACTATAATATCATTTCTATGTGCCACGAGGATATTACAGCTTTGTGTTACTATAATATCATTTCTATGTGCCACGAGGATATTACAGCTTTGTGTTACTATACTATCATTTCTACGTGCTACTAAGATATTACAGCTTTGTGCTACTATAATATCATTTCAATGTACCACTAGGTTATTATTGTTTGTGCAATTATAATATCAGTTCTACTATAATATCATTTCTACGAACCACAAGGATAGTAGAGCGTTGTGCTACTATATCATTTCTACGTACAAATAAGATATTTCAGCTTTGTCCTTCAATAATATTATTTCTACGTACCACTAGGATATTATAACTTTGTGCTACTTTAATATCATTTCTACGTTCCACTAGGAAATTACAGCTATGTGCTACTACAATATCATTTCTACGCACCACTAGGATATTACAGCTTTGTGCTACCATAATATCATTTCTATGTACAACTAGGATATTACAGCTTTGTGCTACTATGATATCATTTCTATGCTATTTCAGCTTTTTGTTACAATAATATAATTTCTACGCACCACTAGGAATTTACAGCTTGGTGCTACTATATCATCATTTCTACGTACCACTAGGATATTATAGCGTTGTGCTACTATTATATCATTTCTACGCACCACAAGGATATAACAGCTCTGTACTACTATAATATCATTTCTACGTGCTACTAGGAAATTACAGCTTTGTGCTACTATATCATCATTTCTACATACCACTAGGATATTATAGCTTTGTGCTATTATAATATCGTTTCTACGCACCTACACTAGCATATAGCCTAGATATACGCTACACTAACATATAACCTAGGTAAAGGCTACACTAACATACAACCTCTATATACTACACTAGCATGTAACCTCTTTATGCTACACTAGCATATAATCTAGATATACGCTACACTAACATATAACCTAGGTATATGCTACACTAACATACAACTTCTATATGCTACACTAGCATATAACCTCTATATGCTACACTAGCATATAACCTCTTTATGCTACACTAACATATAACCTAGATATATGTTACACTAATATATAACCTCTATATGCTACACTAGCATATAACCTCTATATGCTACACTAGCATATAACCTCTATATGATACACTAGCATATAACCTCTATATGCTACACTAGCATATAACCTCTATATGCTACACTAGCATATAACCTAGATATATGCTACACTAACATATAACCTCTATATGCTACATTAGCATATAACCTCTATATGCTACACTAGCATATAACCTCTGTGTGCTACACTAGCATATAACCTAGATATATGCTACACTAACATATAACCTCTATATGATACACTAGCATATAACCTATATATGCTACACTAGCATATAACTTCTATATGCTACACTAGCATATAACCTCTATATGCTACACTAGCATATAACCTAGATATATGCTACACTAACATATAACCTCTATATGATACACTAGCATATAACCTATATATGCTACACTAGCATATAACCTAGATATATGCTACACTAACATATAACCGCTATATGATACACTAGCATATAAGCTATATATGCTACACTAGCATATAACCTCTATATGCTACACTAGCATATAACCTCTATATGCTTCACTAACATATAACCTCTGTGTGCTACACTAGCATATAATCTAGATATACGCTACACTAACATATAACCTAGATATACACTACACTAGCATATAACCTATATATACTACACTAGCATATAACCTCTATATGCTACACTACCATATAAGCTCTTTATGCTACACTAACATATAACCTAGATATATGTTACACTAATATATAACCTCTATATACTACACTAGCATATAACCTCTATATGATACACTAGCATATAACCTCTATATGCTACACTAGCATATAACCTCTATATGCTTCACTAACATATAACCTCTGTGTGCTACACTAACATATAAACTAGATATGTTACACTAACATATAACCTAGATATATGCTACATTACATTATAACCTCTATATGCTACGGTAGCATATAACTTAGATATATGCTACACGAACATATAAACTATATATGTTACACTAACATGTAATCTAGATATATGCTACACTAGCATATAAACTAGATATGGTACACTAGCATATAACCTAGGTATATGCTACACTAACATATAACCTCAATATACTTCACTAGCATATAACCTAGATATATGCTTTACTAACATATAACCTCTGTGTGCTACACTAACATATACCCTCTGTGTGCTACACTATTTTACAATATCTGTTTAGACAATATGAGTGTACATAATCAATTTACTTTCACATTCATAAAATATAAAAAACTATGAGTTGGTTTATGTAATATTTATTCATTTTTATAACTTCAATACATTTTTCAAGGTATTTACCAATGGATATTAAATTACAATTTCAAAATCATACAAGAGGAAATATTGACCCTGAAGATGTTCAATTGAGTTGGAAATCTTTATTTTTTATCTTGAAAGAAGTTTTCAACACATGACAGGTTATTTATGGCATATCTAGTTTTACTGGAGGAGGAAGACCACAGAAAGGATATGAAGAAAACAACCTTCGGCAACTAACTCACATAAAGTTTTAGGACCAAGCTATAGAGACCTTGGTTGTGAGAGGTTAGTGGTCACTACAGAACAGCGCCTTAATCCACTCCGCCATGGAGGACCACAGAAACTGTTTAATCTCACATAGTATCAATTTTAAAGAAACTGGCATTCTTGTACAACTTACTTTATACAATTTATATAATTATGTTCATATTATGTTTATCTATTCATAACAATGCTAGATGGCAGCTTATGGCAATAAATACATATTATTTGTAAAAATAAGACATCCCAAGATCAAAACTGATCAATATTTTTAGCTCCAAAGTTAACCACCAAGCTCTGAGTGTTGCTCGTTTGGTATTAAATGTAAATTTGTCCACATAACATGTAGTTCAATTGAATTGATTATAGAAGGAATGTAAACAACAATTTAAATGAAAGTCGAGAAATGTCATTATATTTTTTTAGATCTATCAGGAATAACATGAGATTGTACATGTATATAACATGGAACAGGCTTCTGTTTATCCAAAACTTACTTAAAAACATCAAAACTTAACTTAAAATTTGACTGGTTATTTATCTTTTATATAACCAACATCAAATTAAACCCTATGCAATCTTACTGGAACCAACCTAAAATCATGATGACCTGGATGCTTTTCTTAGACTTAAGTTTTTAAGTATATACCTAAATGTACTGGTGGAACAGGTGGCAGAACCTATATTCATTCAGACTTTAACTATAATGTTTTTCATTGATATGTTGTAAAAAGTTAATAAAGTGAGGTATCATCTCAATGTCTAAAGTGGTCCCAAGAATCTGTTGCTTACAAGCAAATCTTCACTATCAACTCCCATGCTGTTTATCTTTAGTACTAAATGGATTGAAGCCTTCCTGTCTTAGAACTTGTAATGGTCTAAACAGTCTATCTAGGGGTGGAAATTTGTCCCAGTCACACCACATCCAACCTGAAATATAGAACATTTTACACATATAATAATCTAACAACTGGTCACTCACCCTTCAAACTAGAATGTAGAATATTTTACACAAATATTAATCTAACAAATGGTCACACACCCTTCAACCTAGAATGTAGAACATTTTACACAAATAATAATCTAACAACTGGTCACACACCCTTCAACCTAGAATGTAGAAAATTTTACACAAATAATAATCTAACAACTGGTCACACACCCTTCAACCTAGAATGTAGAACATTTTACACAAATAATAATCCAACAACTGGTCACACACCCTTCAACCTAGAATGTAGAATATTTTACACAAACAATTATTTAACAACTGGTCACACACCCTTCAACCTAGAATGTAGAAAGTTTTATACAAATAATAATCTAACAACTGGTCACACACCCTTCAACCTAGAATGTAGAATATTTTACACAAACAATTATTTAACAACTGGTCACACACCCTTCAACCTAGACTGTAGAACATTTTACACAAATAATAATCTAACAACTGGTCACACACCCTTCAACCTAGAATGTAGAATATTTTACACAAACAATTATTTAACAACTGGTCACACACCCTTCAACCTAGAATGTAGAACATTTTACACAAATAATAATCTAACAACTGGTCACACACCCATCAACCTAGAATGTAGAATATTTTACACAAACAATTATTTAACAACTGGTCACACACCCTTCATATGTTCATACAGTGTTACAAGTATGGTTATATGATCAAAAAGAGTGACTAGTCTGGTAATATGTTCATACAGTGTGAGTAGTTTGGTTATATGTCCATACAGAGAGACTAGTCTGGTTATATGATCCTAAAGATTGACTAGTTTGGTTACATGTTCATACAAATTGATTTATCTTGTACTATGTTCATACATAGTGATTAGTCTGGTTATATGTTCATACAGAGTGACTAGTCTGGTTATATGTTCATACAGAGTGACTAGTCTGGAAGTATGTTCATACAGAGTGACTAGTCTGGTTATATGTTCATACAGAGTGACTAGTCTGGTTATATGTTCATACAGAGTGACTAGTCTGGTAATATGTTCATACAGAGTGACTAGTCTGGAAGTATGTTCATACAGAGTGACTAGTCTGGTTATATGTTCATATGAACCAGTACTGAGTGTTGTTTTATGAGAGGCATCGGATCGAGCTGGGGATTAAACCCGCAACCTCTGGCGTAAGTGGCCAACACGCTTTCCATTATACTACCGCCCTGCTTGAGAACAGTGCATTGTAATGAGACAAGAACAA
Organism: Panopea generosa; assembly: GCA_029582155.1. Classification (NCBI taxonomy): domain Eukaryota; kingdom Metazoa; phylum Mollusca; class Bivalvia; order Adapedonta; family Hiatellidae; genus Panopea; species Panopea generosa. The sequence continues at coordinate 19,508,317 of CM055906.1, forward strand.
TATACCAGACTGGGTTCTCTTTTTGGGATGGACTGGCTGCATATAATTTTTCTCTCCTAACTGTGACATACATGTGTATATAACTAAGGGAAACAATCCGGGCAGTGGTCATTATAGTTAATACACAGTTACTCATCCTGTATAACTTAGTATATATATGTATTACACATTATTTAATGCATATTATACAATACAGATAACAACAATCTATTGTGTTATATATAGTCTGGTTATATGTTCATACAGAGTGTCTTATCTGGTTGTATGTTCATACAGAGAGACTAGTCTGGTTATATGTTCATACAGAGTGACTAGTCTGGTAATATGTTCATACAGAGTGACTTGTCTGCTTATATGTTCATACAGTGTTACAAGTATGGTTATATGATCAAAAAGAGTGACTAGTCTGGTAATATGTTCATACAGTGTGAGTAGTTTGGTTATATGTCCATACAGAGAGACTAGTCTGGTTATATGATCCTAAAGATTGACTAGTTTGGTTACATGTTCATACAAAGTGATTTATCTTGTACTATGTTCATACATAGTGATTAGTCTGGTTATATGTTCATACAGAGTGACTAGTCTGGTAATATGTTCATACAGAGTGACTAGTCTGGAAGTATGTTCATACAGAGTGACTAGTCTGGTTATATGTTCATACAGAGTGACTAGTGTGGTTATATGTTCATACAGAGTGACTTATCAGGTTCTATGTTCATACAGAGAGACCAGTCTGGTTATATGTTTGTAAAGAGTGATTAGTCTAGTGACATGTTCATAAAGAGTGACTAGTCTGTTTATATGTTCATAGAGAGTGACTGTCAGACTAGTGAGGTATAATGTTCATACAGAGTAACTATTCTGGTAATATGTTCTTACAGAGTGACTTGTCCAATTATATGTTCATACAGAGTGACTAGTCTCGTAATATGTTCATACAGAGTGACTAGTGTGGTTATATGTTCATACAAAGTGACGAGTCTGGTTATATGTTCATACAGAGTGAGTAGTCTGGTTATATGTTCACACAGTGCGACTAGTGTGGTTATATGTTCATACAGAGGGACTAGTTTGGTTCTATGTTCATACAGAGGGACTAGTCTTGTTATATGGTCACAAAGAGTGACTAGTCCAGTTCTATGTTCAACCAAAGTGACTAGTTTGGTTCTATGTCCATACAGTGTGACTAATCTGATTATATGTTCATATAGTGTGACTTATCTGATTATATGTTCATACAGTGTGACTAGTCTGGTTATATGTTCATACAGAGTGACTAGTTTGGTTCTATGTTCAAACAGTGTGACTGATCTTGTTATATGCTCGTACAGTGTGACTAGTCTGGTTATATGTTCATACAGAGTGACTAGCTTGGTTCTATGTTCACACAGTGTGACTAATCTAATTATATGTTCATACAGTGTGACTAATCTTATTATATGTTCATACAGTGTGACTAGTCTGGTTATATGTTCATACACAGTGACTAGTTTGGTTAAATGATCAAACAGTGTGACTAATCTGCTAATCTGGTTATATTCTCATACTGTAATTACAGTTTGTCTAGTCTGGTTATATGTTCATACAGAGTGACTAGTTTGGTTCTATGTTCATACAGAGTGACTAGTGTGGTTCTATGTTCATACAGAGTGACTGGTCTGGTAATATGTTCGTACAAAATGACACGACTTGTTATATGTTCATACAAATTAACGAGTCTGCTAAGCATGCATAAAAGGACCTGCCTATTGTCAACCCTTTTTTTTTTAAAAAGAGATTATTTTGGCTCTTCTTGAGAGTTTGGAATCAGGATTTAAATGATTCTCACTTTTGAAGTCTATTGAGAACAGTTTAGGTCATATTAATTTACTTTAGCTCGATTGCGATAAAAATTCAGAGCTTATATGAACCGCTATCAAGTCTGCTTCCTGGGTAGAACCAGTACTGAGTGTTGTTTTATGAGAGGCATCGTATCGAGCTGGGGATTAAACCCGCAACCTCTGGCGTAAGTGGCCAACACGCTTTCCATTATACTACCGCCCTGCTTGAGAACAGTGCATTGTAATGAGACAAGAACAATATACCAGACTGGGTTCTCTTTTTGGGATGGACTGGCTGCATATAATTTTTCTCTCCTAACTGTGACATACATGTGTATATAACTAAGGGAAACAATCCGGGCAGTGGTCATTATAGTTAATACACAGTTACTCATCCTGTATAACTTAGTATATATATGTATTACACATTATTTAATGCATATTATACAATACAGATAACAACAATCTATTGTGTTATATCTCTGATCTCAATGGAAAACTGTTTTCTATCCAGAATTTGTTAACTTTTACTCCAATTCTGGATATATTATAACACTAACAAGTTAATTACACACAATTGGTTATACATAAATGTCTTGTACATGTACCAGTTTTTCAACGTGACCTCACCTTCACACTTGTCTGGTTCCATGTTCTCTGGTTCTGCCCTGTAGTTACTCTGGCTCCCGTCCACTTCACCTTTCATGAACACTGTTATGTAGTGATAATCATTCTGTACCTCTACTGCATTGACCACAGCAGCATAGTGGACACCAGACAGATGAATATCACATTCTTCTATCGTCTCCCTTGAAGCACACTCCTCCCAGCTTTCACTGTAATATACATTGGTTCAATATTCAATTCATTTTCTTTCTGTGTCTTTATCTGGTATATTTCCCAAGCCCATTCCATTTAAAAAAAGTACTGTGATATCATTTAGGGCCAGTGTCCCATTACAAGACAAATATCATTTATATTATAGAAAATTCCATCCTAAGCGATAACTGTTTTGGAGGGATCAAGGCTCTGCTAGCTTACCATGTAAGCAGAACTTTATTTCAGAGACTGACTTTCCTATTGAAACTGAAAAAGTCATGAATGATTTTTTTTCTTGCAAATCAAATATATCAATGAATAATTATTACAATTTAATTCATTTATACTTTTCTAACAAGATCACTTTTAAGGCATCAAATTATATCATTTGCGTCATATAATTGTAGACGTCACATACTATAAAGTATATTTCTAATGTCACAGCGCAAGAACTTTACCTTGGTGAGATAGAAATATCTTACCCCAGTAAAAGTGCAGATAGTCTTATCTGGTATATGAGAAAAACACATACAAGAACATGAGTGACACAGTAGCAGTTCAAGGGGGACAATTGATGAATAACATACTAATATAATTATCATGTGAACTGCAGAAAATAATGGTAATCGATAATCTGCACGCAAATAATGCTAAAAACTATTTTAAAAGATTATCCCACCTGTTTTATATTTGGAAATTTAACATGTCATTATATTATGTAGTCTAGTGTTCTGGATCTTTGACCCGTGGGGGCATTAAAAATTGTTGGTTTATTTATGAAACACACACTTGCATTACATACCTGTGAAACTGATAATCTAGCTCTTAACAGCTACAAAATAGAACCGTTTCGAATGTATGATTTGGAACTGTATCTTTTGGTAGACCAGTTCTGTACATAGCAGGTTTCCATGGCTTTCAAGTTTATTTTATTAGGCAAATAGTGAGATTGAGTCGTGGCAAGTTCAGTCACTTGTGATGTGCTACCCAGCAAAAATTAATGTAGTTTAAATTGGTTTTGTTTATTTGTTAGTACCTGATGGGAAGGAGATGCTGTCTGTAATATCTGTCACATGTTTAGCCAGTTTATATCCGAAAATTGTCTTGCTTTTTAAAAAAAACATTCTTTTTTGTTTGTTAGTTTTTATAATTATTTTTTTATATGTTTCATCAAGAATGGAATTGCCCTGCATGATATCTGACAATTGTATTCATGCGCCGTAGGTCTAAAGAATGCATTGCATCACAATCTATAGGAAGTTTCATTTAACACCTGATACACACATCAGCAGAAAGGTGAATTGTGATCCATCGATGCATCATAACACCTCTTCTAATCCAACATAATGATATTTTTTGGGTCCATATGTGCATTTATATCTTTGCATGTGTCTAGTGATTGTTCTAATACCTAATGATGACTGAATTGGGTGAGTATCCTTTGTATTCACTGATGTCGAATGCAATGAACATAAGTTCAGGTCACCATTTTGAATCATTAGAAAAATAGCCTTCAATAAATGCATTTTTAACAACTGTTTGGATTTGTCATGGAATTTTAGAAGACTTCTTCTAAAATTCCTTGGATTTGTGTACAATGGAATCAGTTATTTTACAATAATTTCTTTCAATGAAGCAGCTAATTTGCATATTAGAATTACTGATCAGTAAGAATATATCTAAAACACGATTTTTTCATGCGTAAGAATTGTATCGGCTGTTATAAATTCATAAGAGTCGATAAAAATTCACGAAAATGTTCTTCATTCATAAATATGTTGTTTATTTCTTTATACAATAAACATCTTAAATTAAAATGTGCAAACAACCATACAAAAGAAAAATGAAACAGTAAAATGATATAATAAGTTAAATAGATTAGCTTAATAGCTATTTTATCAAGTACATAATTAATCCTAAACTTTAAATTGAAGTAAAACGTTCGGTCCAGCAGTAGAGCATTGAACCCAGTATCAAAGTCATGGGTTTGATCCTCTTTCCGTATATGCTTAGTACTGATTCTACTCAGAAAGACTTCGAGTGTGATTTGTATAAGTTGTAAGAATTGTATCACAATCAAAGTTAAATAAATAAGTTTAAAACTAGTGATAAATCATTCTTGTACCGTCACATATATACAACAATATTTCAGAGGGGTCCTACTAAATGCCACTAAGGACCACTAAGGACCACTAAGGACTACTAAGGACCACTAAGGAGTTCAAAGGGGGCACTAAGGACCACTAAGGGGTTCAAAGGGGGCACTAAGGACCACTGAGGGGTTCAAAGGAAGCACTAAGGACTACTAAGGGGTTTCATATTAAGATTAAGATTGTCAGTTAGCTACAATGGACACATTTTAAGTGATTTAAATGATGACTCGGCATTAATAACCTGGATACAGATGAGTTTCTTCTATTAAACATGCTTGGTGTATAGTACCATCACATTGGCCCTTTGTTTAAAGTCCCATATGACAATTGTTAGTATATTTAATTGGCCAGCCCTGGGAGTCAAACCCGCAACCCCGAGACTAAAAGTCTGAGAACCACTAAGGACTACTAAGGAGCCACTAAGGACCACTAAGGAGTTCAAAGGGGGCACTAAGGACCACTAAGGGGTTCAAAGGGGGCACTAAGGACAACTAAGGGGTTCAAAGGGAGCACTAAGGACTACTAAGGGGTTTCATATTAAGATTAAGATAGCTACAATGGACACATTTTAAGTGATTTAAATGATGACTCAGCATTAATCACCTGGATACAGATGAGTGTCTTCTATTGCATGCTTAGTGTATAGTACCATCACATGGGCCCTTTGTTTAAAGTCCCATATGACAGTTGTTAGTATATTTAGTTGGCCAGCCCTGGGAGTCAAACCCGCAACCCCGAGACTAAAAGTTTCGTGCTCTATAGACCGAACTGATGGGACTGTTCCTATTACAGACAAAAAAAAGGCACAAGGTACTGCAAAGGGTCACTAAGGGATTAAAAGGGGACACTAAGTACTACTAAGGGGTTCAAAGGAGTCACTAAGGACTACTAAGGAGTCTCTAAGGGGTTAACAGCTGGTACTAAGGACTACTAAGAAATTTTAGGGGGTAAAAAGCAGGCACTATAAAGTCTCTAAGGAGTAAAAGGGGGGCACTAAGGACTACTAAGGGGTTCGAAGAGGAGAGGCCACTAAGGACTACTAAGGAGTCTCTAAGGGGTTAAAAGGGGACACTAAGGAGTCTCTAAGGGATTAAAAGGGGCCACTAAGGAGTCTCTAATGGATTAAAAGGGGCCACTAAGGACTAATAAGGTGTCTCTAAGGGGTTAAAAGGGGCCACTAAGGACTAATAAGGGGTCTCTCAGGGGTTAAAAGGGGACACTAAGGAGTATCTAAGGGATTAAAAGGGGCCACTAAGGACTACTAAGGAGTCTCTAAGGAATTAAAAGAGGCCACTAAGGACTACTAAGGGGTTCAAAGAGGCCACTAAGGACTACTAAGGGGGCGCTAAGGAGTCTGTAAGCGGTTAAAGGCGGCATTCAGAGTGGACCATACATTATTGGAAGAAGAAGCCACGAAAACTAATAAGATACATGCCCAAATTCTAAATGACCACCGGGTAAAGCATACTGTCCAGTACCAGGTGCACTCCCTTTCCTTATTCCAAGCAAAACACAGCCTGGGTGATCTTTACTGGTTACAATTACACCTATACCAACTTTAGGCCTTTTTGATTTATCGGGCGCAGACATCTTGACGGACCGGTGATGTGCATTTCAGATTGTAAAATTTGATTGGTTTAAATTGTTTGTAAGATTTTTATTGACTAATCAATTAATCCCTTTCATTCAGCCCGTAGATCTTTAGCTCAGATGTCAACATCCGGTAATTACAGACGATAAAAATGTTGCCTGTGCAACATCTTTTAAAACCAATTTCCTGGTCAAGAATTGTCACAAATTTGTGCAAGACTGAACATCTGTACTCTAGAAATGTTTCCAATCAGGTGACCGCCTTATTTATACTCTGTAATAATACATGCATGTGTAGTTCATCAAGTTGAAGCGATATAATTGTGACATGGTAGCTGTGGAAAAAGTAAAATCTATTAACATTTTAAAATACGTAGGACAAGATGATATACACATTTTTAAAGAAACAGCAAATGTTAGTGCATTTCCATTTGCTCTTCTTTTCAATAAATCTATTTCTGGTGGAACTGTTCCAAATAAGTGGAAACTAGCCAATGCTACAAGTATTTTTAAAAGTGGTGATAAGACCAAAGCATGTAACTATAGATCAGTTAGCTTAACCAGTATTTTATGCAGACCCATTGAAAATAGAATTAAGATATCTGTAATGTCTCATTGCAATGAAATATCTACAGACTCACAATACGGTTTTAGGAATAAAAGAGGATGTGTATATTGCAACTTCTCTAAGTTTTTGTGCCATATATATGGTTCACAGACAATGACACTGCTGTTAACCTTGTTTTTCTAAATATTAAAATAGTGTTTGATTGTGTTGGGCATAGAAGGCGTATTATGAAGTTAAATTCTTTAGGAATATCTGGTAACGTTTTAAGCTGGATCTTCAACTTGCTTAAAGATAGAAAAGAATGTGTTGGTATAAATGGTGATTTACAGTGAAGTCGGTAAATGACAATCTCGGTAAAAAGGATTTATATAGTAAATGGATTGGTGACCTCGGTAAAAAGGCAATTATATAGTACAATAGTGAATATCACACCTACCGTGGATACGTTTTGTCACGTTCACTCGCCTCATTAATGAGGTGTGATATAGTGATTTGTTTGTTTTGTTTTTTGTTTTGCAAATGAAGACACCGAGTGACTCAGCGTATTAATCGAGAAAAATCAGACATTAAACATGGCTTATCATTTCAGATAAATAACTACAAATGCATTTTCTTTTAATTTGATTTGTTTGAATTTGCAAATATGTAGATCATATACAGTTCTTAAATGTATTTTGATGCCGAGTATATCTGTCTAGGACTCGTGATGCGGCCCATCATTATTCACTGTTGATCTAATATTTGCTAAAGAAATATGATCCACATTACTGTTAATTAATTGTTTGTTAAATATTTGTGTGAAAATATCTTATGGTATTAAATGAATTAAAAAAAAAATATTTTTCTTTTATTTATTCACACCACCCGTATTTGATGTAATAATTAATTTCTTTAATACAAAGTCACCTTTTCCGACTATTTTTTTATTACTCGGCATCTTTAAGTACGGATATTTAGCTGTGGCTAAATATCAAAAAAAAATTCCACACTGCGCGAGTTTTAGTCACACCCAAATTAGAGGTGACAACATTCGGCAATTGACAATGCATCCACCATGACAACGATTGGCGAAAGGTGTTAAAGTATCCACCGTAGGTGTGACAATCACCATTGTACTATATAATTACCTTTTTACCGAGGTCACCAATCCATTTACTATATAAATCCTTTTTACCGAGATTGTCATTTACTGACTTCACCGTCACCCTAAATGGTCAAGCATCAGAATGGTCAGATGATCAAGTGGGGTACCTCACGGATCTGTCCTTGGCCCCTTGTTATTTGTCTTGTACATTAATGATTTACCATATACGTTCAGTCGTATTGCAATTGATTTACTGACTATGCTAAACAACCTCCCAGAGTTTGAGTCAGTTCAAAATGATCTTGTCAGTGGACATCAAAGTGGCTTATGTATTTTAATATAGACAAATGTAAAGTTATGCACATTAGAAAGGAAAACCCTTAATTCGATAATGAAATGACAGTCAAAGATGGCAATGTAAGAAGCTTAATAGTTACAGATAGTGAAAAAGACTTTGGAGTCCATATTGAAAATGATTTGAAAGTTAATAAACACATAAGCCTCACTGTAAATCTTACTAATAAACTTGTAGGACTCATAAAGAGACCATTTTCTTATCTATTGTTGATACAAGACAACTAAAAGTCTACCCATTTTGGACTTTGGTCATACTGTGTGGTATCCTACTTTGAAAAAAGATATAATGCTAGTTGAAAATGATCAGCAGAGAATCTCTAAACGTTTCCCTGAATTGTACAATATTAATTTTTATAAAGATCATTTAAGTTAATTGAAATTGTCCACATTATTACATAGATGAAATTGCATGGATTTGATACACGTTTTTTTAAGATAATTGAGAATATTTATGATCTTCCAATTGAATTTAGTGACAGCTAGACCAGAGGTCATAGGAGACAATGAAAGAAACCTATGAGCTTGAAAATTTTTCGATTAAATTCAGTCTGCATCAGAACAACTGAAAAATGGAACAAACTACCAGATAATATAGTTAGTGCCAAAAGTGTTCTGCAGTTCAAAACCCAGTTGGATAGACACCAGGGTGATACCAGATTTGACATAAATTTCTGATATCATTATATTAGTCAGCCATCATTTTTCAGACAAGTACTTTTAGAAATAACTCCTTAAGTGTACTCTTTAAAAAGAAGTTGAAATATTACAGCTTGATGTTGAAGATCTTTCAGAACTCATGATCTTCTACTACACCAATACAGGAATCTGTATGCATAAAGTCATACATTATAATAATCATTCATGATATATGAGCATGGATCACATTTAAAGTCACAGAAGAAAGGTTTCAGGTAAATTGATTGAATGATATTTAACGCCATTTTTATGCTATCAAGGGCTAACAGATGATCAGTTAACCTAACCACTGTTTCCTAGGATCCTGAAAGGATAACCAGTACTCGAGTACACCCCATCTCTGCAAGTAACTGATAACTTTCCCATTTGAATCAGCAGTGAGAGACGACTGATATTGAGACACAATGTCATATATTAATCATCACAGAGACTGTTGCCGGGCGGTGATTCAAACTCACGACCCTTGGATTGATAGTCAAATGCATAACACACTGAGCTAATCAGTTTCAGGATATTTTGCTGCTGTCTTATCTGGTAGATCACAGGACTACTAAACCTTTAGAAAGAGTGGTAAGTCATTTCCCCAAATGCGTAAATGATTTTTAGCTCTACTTGCTAAAGTCCAGCAGGGCTTGTGTCATGGTAAATTGCCCATCATCCATTCTGTTAACCTTTTTATTGTGGACGCGATAACACCTCCATTTTTCAATAAATCTAGAGCAGACTTGCACAGCAGTTATATAATCGCAAGATCTTGATGTCTACATATTATGCCCATGCTACAGGGCTTAAATGCACATTTTAAGGGAAACTTAAAAAAACATTTACTCTTAAAGTTCAAGTCATATACTTTAGATACTTTACATGTAGCATTAAATGGAGGTCCCTTAAAAGGGTTATTGAAGCTGTTTGTAGGCAAAACGGTCCCAAACAAATGGCTCCAGTCAAAACAGTCCCAAACCAAAAGGCCCCGTGTGCCTTAGTCAAAGCAGTATAATTTTTTTTATAGATATGTTTGCTTAATTAGTTTAATGACTGGACCGACTTCATAATATGCCACATACCGGTACATACTATGTAATTTATAGACCTGATAATTATATAATTAAGTTGAAATCAGGTCCTCAGTGTTAATTTTGGGATCGCCACTGTTTTACATTATATAGGGAAAATGTTACCATTTTCATGTAGACACGATGTTCTTGTTATTGGTAAGAGTGGGACATTTTTTTTGTAATTATTATGTTAAAAAAATTCTGATGTTATATTTATACTCCATGGTTTGACTTTTACATAATTTTTCTAAAACATTTTTCACCTGGTTCAGGGAGGTGCAGTGATGTTTGATTGTTATATTAGATCTTATTTTGTGGCTTCTTTAAGTATTTAAAAAATGCTCTGGACAGTCATAGATGGTTCAACTTAACTGAATGCAAAATGTACAAGATAACATGTAATTAAGTTAGATTGATAAGATTTATTGATATATATTGTTTTTTTAGGTGAAGAAAACTAGTGCTTTGATATGCAAAAGAATGTTACCTCAACTTCCTGCTAATCCACTATTAAATGTAACAAGATCATATAGCACTGATGAAAACAAGTAAGCAGATTCTTTATTTTTCCAGTCATAAATAAATAATAATTAAGGTTTTGATGAACGATTTCAGTTTACTATTTTTTAATTTGTCTCAATATATATATAGTGATATAATGACCTGGGAAAAACCAATCTCGGCTTACTTGTATCGTGCTGTTTCTCTGAAAAGCTCAAGGGCGACAAGACAAAAATAAAATCAATATTAATGCACATACAAACAATTTGATTGGCTAGGTATATCAAGCTTTCTGAAATTGATTAACCAATACCAGGCCATGGTTAAATCCCACAATGCATCAGGTGGAGGCAGTTAGGTTGGCAGTCACTTGAGAATAAGCAAAAAAAATTGAGGGTTGTGAGATAATTTTATCTGTACTCGCTTGTCTCATATTGGTAAAAAGACATCATAAAATCATCCGTTGACATCATTATTCTTGCACACTTGATAATGATGTCTGCATTTTTATCGGGGTTAGATATTTCTATCTCACCCTAGAGCTGAGATAAAATTCTGACGCTGTGACGTTTTGCCATTCATAAAATTCTCGGGCTATGACCAATCACTCTTGCTATGATGTAATGCCACTCATAAAATGCTTGTGTCATGAGTATTCATTCATAAATAATATGGTATCTGTATGCTACTATATAAAATAAACCAGAATAAAAATCATAAAAATCACATGTAGTTAGGGTTGTATACAAGAAAAAGTTTTTTTCGTGGGTTTTTCAGCGCAGATTGTAAATTTTGACCCTCAGGATAACTAAAACAGTTATCCGGATAACTAAAACAGTTATCCCTTGGGCTCTATTCATGCTATGATATGGTACTGAAAAGTTACTAAAAAGAGTGGGACAGTTGTGTAATAGATATGGTCTTGCAGGTTGGATCCCAGACTTTACCATAAAACCTTACATGAACAATATAAAATAGTGCTTTTACCCAGGAAACAGACTCAAATGTCATTTTCAGAGGACTTATGGTCAAAAAATCTTTTAAGGATACTATGAATACTCAGAATTTTAAAAGGCAGGACAAAACATACTGAAGCTCTGTTGGTGTTTTAGTTTTGTTTATACATTTTCAAAGTCATTGGTTACTTTCAAACATGACCTATCCAAGAAATCATAATTTCCATTGCTACAAAATTAAATTTAAAAGAAAATCTAGATTAATGTACAATATGTATATTCTTCTTTACTATGACTTACAAAATTTATGATTATTGTCAATGAATTTGTGTGTAATTTCAGTTTGAATGAGGCAGAGTATGAACGTATAGCTGATGAAACTCTGGATTCTCTGACTGAAGCGTTTGATGAGTTGCCAGAGACCATGGATTGTGATCCTGAGTATGATGTTACATTTGGAGTAAGCCACCCATAATAAGGATATGTTACATTTGGAGTAAACCACACATAATTATGATATGTTATATTTGGAGTAAGCCATACATAATTATGATATGTTACATTTGGAGTAAGCCATACATAATTATGATATGTTACATTTGGAGTAAGCCATACATAATTATGATATGTTACATTTGGAGTAAGCCACACATAATTATGATATGTTACATTTGGAGTAAGCCACACATAATTATGATATGTTACATTTGGAGTAAGCCACACATAATTATGATATGTTACATTTGGAGTAAGCCACACATAATTATGATATGTTACATTTGGAGTAAGCCACACATAATTATGATATGTTACATTTGGAGTAAGCCACACATAATTATGATATGTTACATTTGGAGTAAGCCACACATAAATATGATATGTTACATTTGGAGTAAGCCACACATAATTATGATATGTTACATTTGGAGTAAGCCACACATAAATATGATATGTTACATTTGGAGTAAGCCACACATAATTATGATATGTTACATTTGGAGTAAGCCACACATAATTATGTGACCTATGGTGAGTATCTGAAATAGTCTAAAAAAATTGTTTTTCATCTATGCGGTCATAAAAGAATTACGATAGGTGATGAATTTTTTTTTAAAAAATACAGTCAATGGTGAAAAATTATGATCAGTCGAGCCACCAGAAACATAACTATTTTTTAGCCCTAAATGAAGTTAAAACATTTAAAAAAGTTTGAGTTGTGGAAAGTCTTAAGTTGAGATATTTAGTGAAAATTGGGCCTGATCTTTTGAGCTTGTGTTTTGTGGTCATGTAAGGTTATTATATAGTTTCTTGTACAAGTCAGTGTTGAAACACAGACCCTGTATTGGACAAGATGCCGTGTATTAACGGTATATAGACTTATAACAATCTAGTGTTGAATCACATGGTAATTTACAGGATAGTCTTTTCATTGGTATAGAAATATAACTGGTATAATAATATATTACAATTTACTGTACCGTTATCATTGGTATCGAACTAGTATAATAATATAGCACAGTTTACAGTATTTACTTACTTGTTATTTTTATGAACCTTAAAACGTATAGCTGTAAGTATTTAAACATTTTTACAGAGCGGTGTGCTGACAGTGAAGATCAACAATTCCTGGGGGACGTATGTTATAAATAAACAGGTGCCAAACAAGCAGATATGGTTTTCTTCTCCAACAAGGTAGAGTGTCATATGTCCATTGTTACACACTTTATCAGTCATGTCAGTTTGCCTAAAACCTCTGAATATGATTGTGATTCAGATATGTAGGAGCAAATTTTTACCATATTCGGTAGATGTGTCGCATGCAACACTTGTTCCGAAGGTCAAAGTCACAGGTTAAATGTTGACTTGATTGTCAAGATCTTACGGCTTATTAAGAGAAGTTATTGTCGCACTGGGCTTATAAAAAGCTGACAAAAATATATAGAATTCAGAGGTGCCTAGATATGCTTAGTATATATGTATGTTGTGTGTTTGGCTTCTTGTAGCCGGGAAATAAAGTTGTGAACTTGAACTGTCTTGTATTGTTACTACGTAACGGTCTTGTAAACAACTTCCTCTTTGGGTATGCTTACTGTTATCCTCTGGAGCTTTTAAGCTCACAAGTGAGCTTTTTCGTCTATTATGCATCCATGTTATGTTGAAACTTTCTTTTAAACCTTTGTTATAAATTACTTTTTGGATTTTGACCTTAATTGTATGGGCTATATATATAACCTTAATGGTTAAAATTAAGAAAAAAAATTGTCTACTTTGTTTCATTATTTAAACATTGTTACTGCTGTGTGCAAATTTAAAATTGATGCCGACAATTCAATTTTTTTTTCATTAATGTAGATATAAGACAATATTGTTGACATTTGTGATAATACTTGCAACAACAAAATCATTATTGTCGTTTGCTCTTTAGCCATCATTGTTTCGTTCAAGCATCAAGCACTGATACCCGGTAAAAGATAACATCTGTACTTAAAATAGGGAAAAAAATCGACAACCTCTAGCTGAAATCACTTCCATGAATTAATGAGAGTTTAATTAATTATGGTTATTACCGGTAGTTCAAACAAGGGCGGGCACTGCTTTAGCATATTAACAATTGTAATTAGTTCCATCTTTTATTGCTAAAAAGTAAAAATACAGGAATAATTTATTGTTATTAATGTTTGTGTATTCTTTTTCCTATTTGCAGTGGTCCGAAGCGTTACGACTTCATAGATGGCATCTGGATATATAAGCATGACAGCGATGTTTTACATGAGCTGCTAAATAAAGAAATATCCGAGGCATTAGGACAAAGTGTAGACTTTACAAATTGTGTGTACGGAAGGAGATAACATCAGTGGAATACACTTTATTATAATTTAAAACAATGTGTTCTTGAAAATGATTATGCTGTCAGTAAGATATATTTCATGTACCTGTATGAGTAACCAGAGAATAATTGCTTACCAGTTATAAAGCAATCTGCAGAAGCCTTAAATGATGGAAATTGTTTAAATAACTGTTATAAAACCATGAAAGCATGGTGTTGTATGGAAAAACAGTATATTAAGATATATTATGCTAATATATTGTCTCTAAACCCTATTTTATTTGTTTGACTATATGTGGGTCCTCGGCATAGGCAGATCCAGGAATTTATGTTAGAAGGGGTGCACATTGGACACAATGAATGTTAAGGAAATCCAAAGTTAAAATTTAGATTTGAATATAGTTTTTAGCTCGTCTTTTTGAAAAAAACGAAGAGCTATTGTCATGATCTTGGCGTCATTGTCGTCGTCCGCTCGTTAAAGTTTTATGTTTAGCTCAGCTTTATCTCTGTTTCTGAACAAACAACTCGTGTTACAGTGACTAAACTTCATAAACAAATTCATATCATGTTGTACAAACAATGAATATAGCTAACTTACCTAAATTTACATACTTTGGGCTCTAAAACCTTCGGTTAAAGTTCTTTGTTTAGCTTGGGTTTGGTTAAAGTTTTATGTTTAGCTCAGCATTTTCTCAGTTTCTGAACAAACAACTCATGTTACCGTGACGTGACTTCGTAAACAAATTCATATCATGTTGTACAAACAATGAATATAGCTAACTTACCTAAATTTACATACTTTGGGCTCTAAAACCTTCGGTTAAAGTTCTTTGTTTAGCTTGGGTTTGGTTAAAGTTTTATGTTTAGCTCAGCATTTTCTCAGTTTCTGAACAAACAACTCATGTTACCGTGACGTGACTTCGTAAACAAATTCATATCATGTTTATACAAACAATATTTATAGCTAACTTACACAAATTTTCATACTTTGGGCTTTAAAACCTTAAGTTAAAGTTTTTTGGTAAGCTTGGGTTTGAATTTTTTTTTTTTTAAATCATTTTTATTTTTCAGTAATACTTTTAATTCTGTAAGCTGATCACCATTAACTAAAAAAAATTGACATCATCTACCTTCACCTTTTTAATGGACTTTCCTGCCCGAGCCCAACCAAGACCCCCATCCACTCCCATTTTTTTTTTTAAACTTTGTTTTGTATTGAATTAGATACACTGTCCCTTTTCACCAACCCCAAGACACCCTCTCCCTCCAACTTTTTATTTTATTAAACTAAACAGTCCTGTTTATTAAACTTTGGCACACACACCCCCACATCCACACCCAGATTTTAAAATTAAATTATATATTTCAGCTTAAGTACTGGCTAGCTAGCCTTAGCCAGACATAGACATAGTGTATATTCTGCCCTAGTAGTCCTACTTGCACATACATGTATCTACTATTTGCTAATATGAAAGATGGTTTCATTCATACAGATATATCTGTTTTTTCTGATGGTACATGTTCTGTGATCGACAAGACTAGAATAGTCGAGTTAATGCTATTCTTCGACATCTCTATTTTTTTGGTGATTTTTTTTCAAATCTGATTTATTTTTTTAGTAATAGTATTGGTTTTTTAAACTAATCACCATCCAGTTTAAAAAGTTGACTTCACTGACTTTGACTTACATAGTAGATCTGGAAAAAAAAAGATGAGTGTCTGCGCCCACTTGCGGTGTTATTGTTTAATTTGAATTCATCCTTGCTCTGTGACTAAATGGTCTAAAAAACTGACCTATCACTGTTATCATGGGTTTGGGCCCAGCTGGGACTAAATCAATAATTTGAAAAGGTTTGCCAGTTATTTGCAGGATGGAGGTAATATCTTTGAATACATAGGTTTGATTTGATAAAATCAAAACATTATTAAATGTATCAAGAAAAATTATTAAAAAGATTCAGATATAAAAATAAGTTTATAAAATAAATATCAAACATTTGATTACCATTAATTTATATCTGAAATATGAATTCAGTCAAACCCGTATTTAAGTGGTCACCACCACTTGTCATAAGCAGCCACATTTGCAATTTCTCAGTTCTATACTTTCAGAGCAAACTGACTTGCATTAAGCAATAACCTGTGTTAAAAGGCCACTTTTGGTCCTTCCCCTGATTGGCTGCTTAAAGGGAATATATCAGGATTTTTTTTAAATTGGCTTGAAACATTTTTGTCAAATATATCATGCCCATTTGCCCATATACACACACTGAACCATAAAGGATATCAATTTAAACACGCCAAAATAAAATATTGAATAGAAATTTCCCAATTCGGGCTATGTGACTAGGTTAGACTAAAATAGATTTCCCGCTTAAGAAAATATTTTGTGCTGTGTTAAAAGTGTTCATTATTTTATTTTATACGTTATTCAGGTGCACATGTAATAAACTGGCTTCATATTAGAAAGAGTTGTTATGGTGATATGAATGTCGCCAAGCTGTATTTAAGTGCTGTCTATTTTCAGAATGGGGATTTCGTTTAAGATCACCGCTCCAATGTAAAAATTGAGTTTTGACAAACCAAACCATTCGGATTTTATTACTGGTATTAATGATAATGAGATGCTTTTTATCCATTTTAAAAATGATATTATTATTTAAGACAATTACTGCGTTTATTCCTGATATACTCTCTTTAAGACAATTTTTTAAGCTCATCTGAGCAGCTCATGATAAGCTATTGTGATGTACCTTCGTCCGTCCGTCGTTTGTCGTTAACTTTTGCTTATCTAAAACCATTTGTTAATTCAGTTCTGCAAAAATGTTGCATAAAACAATATTTTAATTAAAGTGTTGAAATTGAAACAAAATCTCTAAAGTATAAATAAATATTGTGCTCATGCTGCTGGACGACCTTCACCTGGTTGTTCAGACTCTCTCTTAGATGAACCAAAGTCAACACGATGCAACTGATATGATGGAATCAAATTGGAATCTGGTTTTGTGAGAAACCCTTCTTGATTCATTATTTTGGTATGTTTAACAGATAACCTTGTGATAATAAGGGGTTAATGAGTATATCTAAGCCTGATATGTATTGGAAAAAGGTGTTTATTTACTTATGCTGAACAGTTAAATATAAGTGATATACTGCGGTTAAGGTTGGTTTTGTAAATCTATTGTTCTGTACAGTCACACTAGCATACACCACAAGCAACGTTTAAGAGGGGATATATAGGAGTTACTGTGTTGGTCAGTCGGTCAGTCTGCAATTTTTCAAATATTTGACTTGAAACTTTGCAGCATGGTTAACATCAACTGTAGATGTACGAGACACAAGTTTGTGAGCCTGACTTAATTCCATGCAGGGTAGCCCTCGCACTTGGTTAAATTGCTGTATTTACCATATTGTAATTCTTGTGCAGCAATCTACTTTCAAAGATTTCAAACAATTGACGTGAAACTTTGCATACGTGATCAACATCAAATGTAGTTGTAGAGTGCGCAATTTTGTGACATTGACTTAATTTCATGCAGAGTTATTGCACTTGGTAACATTTCTGTATTTACCATATTACAATGTTTATGCTGCAAACTATTTCCACAGTTTTCAAACAATTGACTTGAAATTGTGCATACATGAACAATAAATGTGGATGTGCATGATGCAACTTTTGAACGCTGACTTAATTCCATGCAGAGTTATTCCATTGTACCCTTGAACTTAATATTGCTGTATTTACCATATTGCAATTCCTGTAGAGCAAACTGCTTCCACAGTTTTAAGGCGATTGACTTGATACTTTGTATACAATATCAACATCAAGTGTAAATGTACATGCTACAAATTTTGTGATGTTGATCTAATTAATGGGGTACTAATCACATTTATTGGTAGATCTGGTTATCATTAGAACTCTACAGAGCTTTAACACACTAGCCTTCTCGAAAATGTAAAAGAACTTTGCTGTTTAGAATATTGTTAGCTGATAAATGTTCTTGAAGAATGAAGGTGTAATTTCTAGTACAGATTTACTTTTAGTACTTGTGTACTTTAAAACGTCCATTTCCAAACTCTCGGTGGAAGGGAGGTGATCTCGGCGGAGTGGAGCCCCGGACTCACTCGGTAGTCTGATTGATTGATTGGTTGATTGATTTATTGATTGATTGAATATTTAACATCATGTTTATGGCACCGAGGGCTAACGGACGATCAGTTAACCTAACCACTGTTTCCTGGGATCCTGAAAGGTTAACCAGTACTCGAGCACATCTCAAGTGCCGCATCCGCAAGTAACTGATAACTTTCTCACTTGTATAAGCGGGGACAAACGAATGATAATGAGACACAATGTCGTATATCAATCGCTCGGTAGTCTGAGCCGAAAGAAGTGATTTCGATATTCATATATATGTGTTGACGTTTAAAACGCATTTGAAAAGTAGAATATTTTTGTGATTAATGTCATTATCGAAGGTCTATCACTTGATTGGTATGAATGGGAGAATAAAAATCCGTCATGAGTTCATCGATGTTGAATGGAAAAACCTCACGCTCTGGGTCAAAATACATGCAGAGAACTCGGCAGAGCCTCGTCCCTGCATGTAATTTTGACCCCTCGGGCGCGATGTTTCTATCCCACATGGATACTCATGATGAATTCTTATATTCTTCATATACGCGAAATTTTGACCGTAAAACACGCATTTAAAAAGTAAAATATGTTTATAATGAAGACCATTACCAAGGATATATCATTTGACTGATATGAATGGGAGAAAACAATCCGCCATGAGTACATATAAGTGTGATAAAAAAAGCTAACCCTCTGGGTCAAAATTAGATGCAAGGAACTCGGCAGAGCCTATTCACTGCATGTAAGTTTGACCCCTCGGGCGAGATGTTTCTATCCCACATAGATAATCTTGATGGATTCTTTAGATCTAGTATTTCCCCTTTATTACTGTATAGTTCATGTTGTGGTTGCATGGTGTTTTGTGTCGCTTCAACAATTTCCATTCATATTGCAACGGTGTCTACTTGGGACAGTATTCTAAGCACGCCACACTAGAATATCATGCCACAGACATGGTATGATAGCCCACCAAGTCATATTAATCTAATACCGTGCTTACCAGACCTAGAACTATCCTCTAAATGTTGAGCGTCAAGCGAGAAAGCTTCTATTACTGTTTTTGACGTCTTTGGTATGACCTGCCGGGGATGGACCAATGACCTTCCGTATGAGAGGGGACTTTCTACCCCCTTGACCACCGCTGCGGTTTCTGCATAGTTTAAAATTGAACGAAGATGCATTATGATGGAGAAATATGTAGTCAATTATTATCATCATGAACTTTTGAGAATGATTAAAAAAAATGTAAACCGTTCTTCCGATTTTTATGGAACGTGGTATGGAGTGCCGGTCGGTATGATATCTAGTTGTATGTTCCATTCTGATGAATTATGCCCACTTGTGGCTTTTTAATTTTTGAAAATATTTTCCTCGTTTTTTTTTACCTATATCTTTCTTGTGATTTTGATGTACATTCATCGAAAGAAGGACAAAAAAAACATTTTCATACTCAATTCAAACTCGTACTCAAACAATTTCTAGCATTCATATAAAACACAAATGAAAACGAACACACGTGACTCGGTCTTTGGTTTGAATGTATTAGTGAAGATTTGAAGTAGAAAGTATCGGGTATATAATTTCTTTTTGTTATACCAATCCAGATACCCGCAGTATGTTAGTAATTCTACATCAGACAGATTGGCGTCCTTGGTCTTTGTCAGGAATACGATTGCTAATCACGTGATATTCATTTAAACGCAGTGAATTATTTATGCACACATCAATAACGTTCAGTCAAGGAATTATATAGAGATACAAGACCTTGATTCAATCTAGAAATCAATGGAATGCGCCAATTCACTTTTAATTAAGTCGGATTTTTAAGAACTCTTTGTTTCCTCATTCAAAAGTAATCTGCATTTTTCAAGATGCAGTCGTTATTACCCTGCTAGTTGAAGACTGTTGAAGGGTTATTAAACGTTACCCCTGTGTGTTCGTTTGTGCGTCCGATGTGAAATTGATGTCCGATCAATAACTTTTTGTACGGCTCTTTGCATTTAAATAGTATTTTGTGTGTAGTAGTTTAATTATAAATTACAGGTTGTGTTTAGAACTTGTCACGATCAGACATTTTTGACAGGAGTTATGACCCCCTTTCCAGTTAATTTTCGGTAATGTAATGGTTTCCGAGATATAACAGGAGTTATGACCCCCTTTCCAGTTAATTTTCGGTAATGTAATGGTTTCCGAGATATAACAGGAGTGATGATCCCCTTTCCAGTAAATTTTCGGTAATGTAATGGTTTCCGAGATATAACAGGAGTGATGATCCCCTTTGTAATGGTTTCCGAGATATAACAGGAGTTATGATCCCCTTTCCAGTAATTTTTCGATAATGTAATGGTTTCCGAGATATAACAGGAGTGATGATCCCCTTTCCAGTTAATTTTCGGTAATGTAATGGTTTCCGAGATTTAACAGGAGTTCTGGTCATTTTTTGATTTTGTATTTGGTAAATTTTATTACCATTGCTGGACATCCGTGTCCTATGGACACATTTTTAGTTCAAAATTATATTAACACTGGTTTTAAGGTATAGGATTTAATTTAATACCCTAATGTGTTTCATCAATGTCCACTTAAAAGAAAAACGTACTGCGCGCTCTTTAGTTTATCATATTTTAAAACAAGTTATATGGCAAATTCACTGATACAATTGAAATTCAAAGAAAAATATCAAATGAATACATGTGAATAATACACTTTCAAGGTCGCCACAAATAGCCTTAGCGGAGGATCGAACCGACGACCTCCGATCATGGGTTCGGTGCTCTACCGCTGGTCCATGCGCTCCTTTGTTAACGAAATGTAACAACTTATTGTTAAAATGTTGGTTACAAATATTAAGGTTGTGCAAACCCATGCAATATCATTGAAAGTGTATTAGTCTAAACATATCTGTTGCTTCTAATTATATATTTACATTACAATGGTAGTATTACTATGAATATTTACAAACACATTTAAGCAAGAGATTGATTGATTGAATATTTAGCGTCATTTTTTATGCCATCGAGGACTAACAGACCATCAGTTAACCTAACCACTGTTTCCTGGGATTAACCAGTACACGAGCACCCCCCACCATCTCCGCAAGTAACTGATAACTTTCCAACTTGAATTAATGGTGAGAAACGAATGATAATGAGACACAATGTCGTATATCAATCATCACGGAGAATGTTAAGCAAGAGGGTTTGGTGACAAGTTTTAATGTTGGCACAACTTGTGGCCCTATCCTTTTGCTAATATGTGTTTGTAAATATTTATAGTGTGTAAATTTTCAGACTTCAAACCTCAATATCTTTAATTCAAGATGTTGTGATCGAAACATTTTAAATCATCTAAGATTACATACAACTTACATTTTATGTACAAGAAACCAGTTGCCAGTAAATTATGAATGATTATTTATCAAATAATTAACCAGGCGTGTGGTATTTTATCAACACTTAGTCAGGAGATGCAAGTATCCTTTCCGTCTATAAAAGTCCTTGAATCAATGCAAAATAAATTAGTTTTTACAGGTATACATGTACGTTGACATGCATGTAAACGTGCTTTATTTTTACGTGTGTATTCTCTTTTCCGTGTATCAAACACTTAAGAGTAATATATATATATATATCAATCGAAAAAATACACAAACGACTAAAACACTACCATACTGTTAAAATGACAGACGAAACTATTCACTGCCTTTTCTCCAATTCTTTTTGTTACGTTTCTTGACCTCGCCATGCTGTAAAATATGTGCCAACATTAATTAGCTCCAGTCTAACGCATTCAGATAAGGTTTCACCATCACACTTCTAGTATCTTTTTGTGTTCTTTGTAAAAAAAAAAGCGGGGATAGGGTTATTTTAACGAATATTGATTTTATATCTTCTGCATAATCTTCACATAGGATAAATAGAAGCAGACGCTACTCGCCGATGCCTTTAATATTCTTATTGTTCCTATTCCCATTCAACATGATCACCTAATTATGCTGGTTACGCTACACGTACCTGCACGCATGTGCAGTGTCAGAGTGAGTGAATGAATGGTCACGTCGTAATAGTTAGGGAACGAGGTAAGGTTTATTAAAATGAATGACCAAACACTGAGTTTATTAACGCTATTGGTAGAATAACGTTATCGCGTGTGGTAGCACTACATGTACAATACTGTCATCGCATGTGGTAGCACTACATATGCAATATCGTCATCGCGTGTGGTAGCACTACATGTGCAATATCGTCATCGCGTGTGGTAGCACTACATGTACAATACCGTCATCGCGTGTGGTAGCACACTACATGTACAATACCGTCATCGCGTGTGGTAGCACACTACATGTACAATACCGTCATCGCGTGTGGTAGCACACTACGTGTACAATACTGTCATCGCGTGTGGTAGCACTACATGTACAATAACGTCATCGCGTGTGGTAGCACTACATGTATAATACCGCCATCACGTGTGGTAGCACACTACGTGTACAATACTGTCATCGCGTGTGGTAGCACTACATGTGCAATATCGTCATGGCGTGTGGTAGCACTACATGTACAATACTGTCATCGCGTGTGGTAGCACACTACGTGTACAATACTATCATCGCGTGTGGTAGCACTACGTGTACAATATCGTCATCGCGTGTGGTAGCACTACATGAACAATGCCGTCATCGCGTGTGGTAGCACGACATGTACAATAACGTCATCATGTGTGGTAGCACTACATGTATAATAACGTCATCGCGTGTGGTAGCATTACATGTACAATACCGTCATCGCGTGTGGTAGCACTACATGTACAATACTGTCTTCGCGTGTGGTAGCACTACATGTACAATACTGTCATCGCGTGTGGTAGCACTACATGTACAATAACGTCATCGCATGTGGTAGCATTACATGTACAATACCGTCATCGCGTGTGGTAGCATTACATGTACAATACCGTCATCGCGTGTGGTAGCATTACATGTACAATACCGTCATCGCGTGTGGTAGCTTACTACATGTACAAAACCGTCATTGCATGTGGTAGCACACTACATGTACAATACCGCCATCGCATGTTGCCGCACTACATGTACAATACCGCCATCGCGTGTGGTAGCACTACATGTACAATATCGTCATCACGTGTGGTAGCTTACATGTATAATACTGCCATCGCGTGTGGTAGCACTACATGTACAATACGGCAAACGTGAGTGGCAGCACTACACGTACAATAACGTCATCGCGTGTGGTAGCACTACACGTGCAATAACGCCATCGCGTGTGGTAGCACTACACGTGCAATACCGCCATCGCGTGTGGCAGCACTACATGTGCAATACCGTTATCCCGTGTGGCAGCACTACATGTGCAATACCGTCTTCGCGTGTGGCAGCACTACATATACAATACCGCCATCGTGTGTGGCAGTATTACATGTACAATACCGCCATTGCATGTGGTAGCACTACATGTTCAATGCCGCCGTCGCGCGTGGTAGCACTACAAGTACAATACCGTCGTCGCGCGTGGTAGCACTACATGTACAATACCGCCATCGCGTTCTGGTAGCACTAAATGTACAATACCGTCATCGCGTGTGGAAGCATTACATGAACAATACCGTCATTGCGTGTGGTAGCACTACATATACAGTAACGCCATCGCGTATTTTAGCACTATGTAATACCCCCACCCCCAATTATATTTTTTCAAAAAATTCATAATTACTTATGATAAAGAAAGCATAAAACTTGTATTTATAATGAAGCAAACTTAAAAGCAAAAATGATAAAGAAAGCATAAAACTTGCATTTATAATGAAGCAAACTTAAAAGCAAAAAATAACAGAGTTATCTTATATATTATAATTTCAAATTTTAATTTTAAATGATAACCTTCAAATATATGACTTGATATGCATTTACAAACATAAAGAGCATGGTCACTTTATTTTGGTAATTTTTTCTGATAAGGAAAAAAAGGCGGCTGAAAAAGCTATAGCCATTATATTTTTAACCCCATTCCCTAATATATTTTCTAAAATGAACACAACTTCTTACTATGATAAAGAAAGCATCATAGTTGCATTTGTAATGAAGCAAACAAACAAAGAAAATGGGGTGGAAGTATTATAGCCAATGGCCCATTTTATCCCCACCCCTCAACTCAACTATCCCACTTAAATGATTACCTTCAATAGTATGACTTAATATGCTTTAACAGACAAAAAGTTTAACATGTTTGCTTTATTTAGATAATTTATCTGATAAGGAAAGAGAGGCGGTGAAATATTGTATTCCTAATGAAGCAAACATGAAAGTAAAAAATAACAGGGGTTGAAAATATTATAGCCATTATATTACAAAATACATTGGGTTACTGTCTCAATTAGATTACCTTTGTTTGTTCAAGTATAGTTTTTCATTATCGTGTAGGTAATAAAGCTGTAATTCTAAATATGAATTCGGATAAAAGAGTATTTTTAAAGTATTTTTTAGTATGTGTGTGTGGTGGTGGGGGTGGGGGTATTATAGCATATTTTATAATATTTTCAACCGTCCCTCTTTTCTTCAAAATACATTAGGTAACTTTCTGAATTAGATTAAATTTGTTTGTTAGTTTAAACATATTCTATTGCATAATTCACATAGCAAACGGATTGGGCCGCAAGTTCTGGCAACATTAGTTACGGCCCTCCCCTTTGAATATACAAATAACATTAGAATCTAGATGGCAATTTTAACATTCAATAGGATGTAAACCAACAATCAAAGAAATGAAGAAATGAATAAAAAGAAAAAATGATTAAAGAAGGAGGTGAGAAAAAGAGAGAAAAAGACATTACATGTTTTAAGTGCTTTCATTATATCGTTCCGGTGCATTGAAAGGCTGCATAAAATTAGGTATTTGATGCCGAGAGTCAGTTGTTGACAAAACGTTTCGTGTCTTTAATGTATGGTTGTACTTGTGTAAGTGCAATAAGCGACTGCGTCCGTTTCTCAAACGGGCGAGCGTGGAGAACTGATAAAATTCAACTACCAGTTAGATAATACGATGGTAACATTTGCGTTTTAAAATACATGTTTGTTATATTTGTTTTGAAACTATTCACTGCCTTTTTTCCAATGCTCTTTGTTACGTTTCTTGACCTCACTATGCGGTAAAATATGTGCCAACATTAGTTTGCTCGAGTCCAGCGCATACAGATAAGGTTAGTTTATTATATCACTTTCACATATCTCGTATCTATTTTTTGTGTTCTTTGTAAAATATCGGGGATACTATTATTCGTACGTACCTTGATTGTATATCTTCTGCATAATCTTCACATAGGATCAGTCAAAGCAGACGCTGTTACTAAACATACCTGAACAAATGTGCAATATATTGGAAGGATTTCAGAGTGAGTGAGGATATGAATGAATATAATGTGGTTTAAGGATAAAGAAAGGTTATAGAAACGTTGCACATGCAGTACCGTCATCGTGTACTATATGGTGTCACTACATGTACAGTACCACCACCGTGTACTATATGGTAGCACTACTTGTACAGTACCGCCACCGTTTACTATATGGTAGCACTACATGTACAGTACCGCCACCGTGTACTATATAGTAGCACTACATGTACAGTAACGCCACCGTGTACTATATGGTAGCACAACATGTACAGTACCATCAGCGTGTACTATACGGTAGCACTACATGTACAGTACCGCCATCGTGTACTATATGGTAGCACAACATGTACAGTACCATCACCGTGTACTATATGATAGCACAACATGTACAGTACCATCAGCGTGTACTATATGGTAGCACTGCATGTACAGTACCGCCATCGTGTACTATATGGTAGCACAACATGTTTAGTGCCATCACCGTGTACTATATGGTAGCACTACATCTACAGTACCGTCACCGTATACTATATGATAGCGCTATAGTACAGTACCGCCATCGTGTACTATATAGTAGCATAACATGTACAGTACCATCGCCGTGTACTATATGGTAGCACTACATGTACCGTACCGTCAATTTGTACTATATGGTAGCACAACATGTACAGTAACATCACCGTGTACTATATTGTAGCACTACATGTACAGTACCGTCATCGTGTACTATATGGTAGCTCTAAATACACAGTACCACCATCGTGTACTGTATGGTAGCACCACATGTACAGTACAATCACCGTGTACTATATGGTAGCGTTACATGTACAGTACCATCAGCGTGTACTATATGGTAGCATTACATCTACAGTACCATCAGCGTTTACTATAATTTGTAATATAAATATATATGTATACAATATAAATAGGTGGACAGCATCAGCAGAGTCTATCGTGTACTCTATGGTAGCTCTACATGTACAGTACCACCATCGTGTACATACACGAACACTACATGTTCAGTACCTTCATCATGTACTATATGGTAGCCCTACTTGTACAGTACCGTCATCATGTATTATATGGTAGCACTACATGTTCAGTATCTTCATCGTGTACTATATAGTAGCAATACATGTACAGTACCATCATCGTGTACTATATGGTAGCACTACATGTACAGTACCTTCATCATGTACTATATGGTAGTAATACATGTACAGTACTGTCATCGTGTACTATATTGTAGCATTACATGTATAGTACTCCATCTTGTACTATATGGTAGCACTACTTGTACAGTACCGTAATCATGTACTATATTGTAGCACTACATGTACAGTACCGTTATCGTGTAGTATACGGTAGCACTACATGTACAGTACCGTCATCGTGTACTATATAGTAGCAATACATGTACAGTACTGTCATCGTATATTATATTGTAGCATTACATGTATAGTACTCAATTTTGTACTATATGGTAGCACTACTTGTACAGTACCGTAATCATGTACTATATGGTAGCACTACATGTACAGTACCGTCATCGTGTACTATACGGTAGCACTACATGTACAGTACCGTCATCATGTACTATACGGTAGCACTACATGTACAGTGCCGTCATCGTGTACTATACGGTAGCACCAAATCTACAGTACCGTCATCGTGTACTGTATGGTAGCACTACATGTACAGTACCGTCATCGTGTACTGTATGGTAGCACTACATGTACAGTACCGTCATCGTGTACTGTATGGTAGCACTACATGTGCAGTACCGTCATCGTGTACTGTATGGTAGCACTACATGTGCAGTACCGTCATCGTGTACTGTATGGTAACATGTACAGTACCGTCATCGTGTACTATATGATAGCACTACATGTACAGTACCGTCATCGTGTACTGTATGGTAGCACTTCATGTGCAGTACCGTCATCACGTACTGTATGGTAGTACTACATGTGCAGTACCGTCATCGTGTACTGTATGGTAGCACTACATGTGCAGTACCGTCATCGTGTACTATATGGTAGCACTACATCTTAAAGTACCGTCATCGTGTACTGTATGGTAGCACTACATGTGCAGTTCTGTCATCGTGTACTGTATGGTAGCACTATATCTACAGTACCGTCATCGTGTACTGTATGGTAGCACTACATGTGCAGTACCGTCACCGTGTAGTTTATGGTAGCACTACATGTACAGTACCTTCATCATGTACTATATGGTAACACTACTTGTACAGTACCGTAATCATGTATTATATGGTAGCACTACATGAACAGTACCGTTATCGTGTACTATACGGTAGCACTACATGTACAGTACCGTCATCGTGTACTATACGGTAGCACTACATGTACAGTACCGTCATCGTGTACTATACGGTAGCACTACATGTACAGTACCGTCATCGTGTACTATATGGTAGCACTACATCTACATTACGTCATCGTGTACTGTATGGTAGCACTACATGAGCAGTACCGTCATCGTATACTGTATGGTAGCACTACATGTGCAGTACCGTCATCGTGTACTGTATGGTAGCACTACATCTACAGTACCGTCATCGTGTACTGTATGGTAGCACTACATGTGCAGTACCGTCACAGTGTAGCTTATGGTAGCACTGCATGTACAGTACCGTCATCGTGTACTCTATGGTAGCAATACCTCTACAGTACCGTCATTGTGTACTACATGGCAGCACTACATGTACAGTACCGTCACCGTGTACTATTGTAGCATTGCATTGACAGTACCGTCATCGTGTACTATATGATAGCACAACATTCAGTACCGTCATCGTATACTATATGGTAAATCTACAGTACCGTTATCGTATATTGTAGTATTACATGTACTGTACCGTTTTTTCGTTTATGGTTAACGACACGTACTGTACCGTTCTCGCATATGGTATCACTACGTGTAAAGTATCATCCTGATTAATGTTAGCAAGACATGTTAAGTGCTGTCCTCGTTAGTACTGTCTTCGTATATGGTAGCACTATATGTACAGTACTTGCCTCGTGTATTGTGGCACTTCTTGTACAGTATGGTAGTACTACATGTACCGTTCTGTCCTTTCCTATGGTAACACTACACAATGCACCTGTCCTCCCTGCCTGTACGTAGTTTATACGTAGTGCGTATATACGCATGTATGTGTGAACAGAAGCATACAAGCATATACTGGTATTCTGATCTGCTAGTTTTTCCTCTGCTTGATATATGCTTATCTATACTTGATATATGATTGTTCGCCGCTCTGTTCAGGACTGTGTAACGTTGTTCTACTTGTCAAACACGCGTGAAGATAATCACATATAAGGGACCTTCAAATGAATTAAGAAGTCATTAATAAACTGAGCGGTCAAATGGATAAGGACCAACGACCTCGGTTAGATGGATAAGGGCCAACGACCTCGGTTAGATGGATAAGAGTCAACGACCTCGGTTAGATGGATAAGAGTCAACGACCTCTGTTAGATTCATTATGGTCAATGATCTCGATTTCATTGACAAGGGTCAACTGGTTTTTTGTATGTCTTTCCTTTTAAGTAGATATTGTAATTGTAGTTTTTAATGGTTATATTGTATTTATAAGAAAATTTGTAGTATTTTGCGAAGATTAACATAAAGTTTACAATTCTATAATCATGTTTGATTTAATTCGGTTATACCAAGGGAAACAATCGTGTAATCTAGAGTTAACGGAATGCCTTTTCAGAAATTTCGACTTACTGGACATTTCCACAAGAAGTGAATAATTGTCTCCTCGTTCATATGACAAAAATATTGGCCAGGTTTATTATTTTACAAAGAAAGCTATGACTGCTCGCAAGCGTAACACGACGTCAGACGTCAAACTTGAGTACATTTGACGTTCATATGTATATTTTAATTAAAAACATAGACCCCTTTAAAAGTTATTGATCAGAAACCAATTGTTTTCCTCGGACGGACGAAGCACGGACGAACGAACGTACAGGTATAAATTTATCCTGCATGCATTTTCGAATGGCGGGAGCATAAAAACAGACAGGATGATTTCAAACTCAGAATAGTTAAAAAGTTAGAGCCGTGTACATATGGATATACAGTCAATGATCATCTCTTGATCGGAACACAGATTTGCTACCGATACAGATAAGGAAATAGACAGCAGCGTAATGTCATTCATAAACGGAAATTGTTATGAATGTTTGAACACTGCTTCGATATCTAAGCCTTTCCATGCAAACGGTTATAATAATAGAATATAGCCGAAATATACACAGCTGCAACGACCTTTACCGAAATTGTGCAATAGCGAGATAGGATGTAATACAATATATCGTGACCCTCATTTGCAACCTTTGGCACTGACATTAGTTAATGTTGCGTTGTGACATTCAATTGATACAATCGATTATCGCGCTATATATGTATATGCATAATGCTGTTGTCGTTGAACGTCTCACATACCAATTAATTTTGTACTGATCTACATATATAGACATGCACTTCTGGAACACTGGATACATTACCAATGGTTCTAAAAGTGCCTTATTCCCATAGATAGTCCTCTGTTGGTCCAAAATATGCATAAAAAAACAAAAAAAAAAACAACAGAAAATACTTTTTTATACTGTTTATTTTCTCAAAACACAACGATTTAGCAGGACTGATTTTCACAGTGTTATGTGTTCTCGGAGCAGGAATTAACGGCATATAGTTGGACCTTAATGGACCTATCCGTCCGTTCGTTTTACATATCTAGTACTCAACCAAATGAAATGCATATTAACGTAGTTATGGATAGTAATGCGACAATGTACAGCATAAACGTATGCAAGCTCATATCGGTTGAAAATGTTGTTTGCTGTTCTCTCAGTATGTTGAAATGTTTAATCAAACTAGAACAAAGATCAGAAAAGGTTTCATTATTGCTTTTTCTATCTCAGTTGTATCGAAAGAAAATATGTTCTAACTGAAGGTAGCAAGGTGTTTTAAGATCTATTTTCAAGAAGTTATTTGGCATTTATAATTGTGTAACAGTTAGTCAGTATTTTAATAAAGTCCTTTGTAAGATTTAATAGATAGTATATCGGAAATGTAATTAAAGAAAAACTCAACAGGAGAAGTGATTCTTTATTTGACAGATCAACTCTCAGGAAATTGTAGAACAAAGAGTTTAGTAGCTTGTTAACACTGATATCTCATTATTAAGACAAATTGCGTCTAATATTCTCATTTAATTGTTCCAACATCTACTAAAGTGAATTGTTGGGACAAAAAAAAATACCAAAATATTTGCAGCGAATCACCAACTGGACGTTTTGAATCGCCTTCTGGTGAGTATATTCGTTATATTGAAGAAACGACGCGGGTCTGGTATCACTCCTTAATTATCTTTCTTTAATAAGTTTACACTAGTAATGAAATTATCTGGGGGGGGGGGGGGGGGGGGGGGGTTCTGTTAACATCAACTATGCTGTATAGTTATTGACAAACAATACAATTAAATAAGAATGATAGAATTATAAAAGCATATAAACTTTTTCTCTCTCTCTCTTTTTTTTTTATACACACTAACATAACGTGACAATATAGAACTTTGATATAATGAATATCATTTATTTCTGATCATCATTTAATAATCCTCATATTGATCATGCTTTATTTATTCATTCACTAAGTTTTATATTCATTCATTCATTAATACATTCATTCATTTGTTTAATTACATTCATTAATTTATTCATTCATTCATCCGTTCGTTCATTCATTCATTCATTCATTCATTCATTCATTCATTCATTCATTGACAAAAGCTTATTTTATGCTTAATGAATAAATAAATAAATAAATGAATAAATGTTCAATATACAGTAGAACTTCGTTAGCTCGAACACGGCGGGCTTGAATACTATATGTGGCTTGAACCACTTTCTGGTCCTGGCTGAATTCCTATGTCGATGTATATACATGTAGATATGTGATATGATGTAGAATAATATTTGGGTCGAACGTTCCTCGAATTATATTGTCCAGTCCTGTCGAGTTCGAGTTGTCGAAATTGTACTGTATGTATAAAACGCAATTCAACATGATTGACTTTTAAATGTAATACCTTCTCATTCCGTTGATGTGGTTATATCACAGACAATCTATAACTACATTTAAAATAATATATGAAAAACAGTATACGAAACTAAAATTACTGTTAAAAAAAGTTTATTATAATAAATAGCACCAGTGGTGATTTGTTTCTTCAATAAAACGAATATACTTACCAGACGGCGATTCAAACTGGCCAGATAGGGATTCGGCTTTTTTTATCAAATCGATATTGGTTTAAAAAAACAAACAATACTAAAGAAATAACAGTTTATAAAAATAAATAAACACCATTCCCACCTTATTCCCTCAAAACCATGAATATATTCATCAGGACGCGATTCAAAGTTCCAGTTGGGGATTCGGATTTTTTTAAATCGCTGTTTTATTAATTTAACATATCGATTCAATAAAAAACAGCTTTAAATAATAAAAAAAAAAGACACCGGAACCGCGTTATTTCCACGATATACCGAGTATACTCACCAGACGGCGATTCAAAATATCAAGTTGGGATCCGGATTTTTATTATTTTAACAACAAGTTTATAATGATAAATAACACACCGATGCCGGTTTCTCAATATAACGAGTATACTCAGTCGGCGATTCAAAATATCCCGTTGAGGATTCGCCGCGAATCGCCAACTACCAACCAGCTTCCAGTTGGGGATTCAGATTTTATATTAATTTACATGTACATACGTTTGTTTTGTTGATTATATTTTGAGACATATAGACACGCGTGAAATATGTAAATTAAGTAATAATTATAATAACGAATCCGAATCCCCAACTGGCAACTGGTATGTAGTTGGTTATTCGAATCCCCAACTGGCAACTGGTCGGTAGTTGGTTATTCGAATCCTCATCTGGTATGTAGTTGGTTATTCGGATCCCCAACTGGCAACTGGTCGGTAGTTGGTTATTCGAATCCCCAACTAGTTGGTTATTCGAATCCCCAACTGGTATGTAGTTGGTTATTCGAATCCCCAACTGGCAACTGGTCGGTAGTTGGTTATTCGGATCCCCAACTGGTATGTAGTTGGTTATTCGAATCCCCAACTGGCAACTGGTCGGTAGTTGATTATTCGGATCCCCAACTGGCAACTGGTCGGTAGTTGGTTATTCGAATCCCCAACTGGCAATTGGTCGGTAGTTGATTATTCGGATCCCCAACTGGCAAATGGTCGGTAGTTGGTTATTCGGATCCCCAACTGGTATGTAGTTGGTTATTCGAATCCCCAACTGGCAACTGGTCGGTAGTTGGTTATTCGGATCCCCAACTGGCAACTGGTTGGTAGTTGGTTATTCGGATCCCCAACTGGCAACTGGTCGGTAGTTGGTTATTCGGATCCCCAACTGGCAACTGGTATATAGTTGGTTATTCGAATCCCCAACTGGCAACTGGTCGGTAGTTGGTTATTCGGATCCCCAACTACCAGCTGCGTACTACCTACTTACTTAACGCTCATATGTTAATGCACTTGTGTCTCTGACATGAAATGTCAAAGAGTTACGCCACGCATTCGCTCATACGTGGAAAATATTCCACAAAGTGTCGTTCATAACGCGTAAGCATTTAGCCTGTATTGCGAGTGGGCGATTATGAACGCGGAACATGTTCCACAAGGTCGTATAGCTACCATAGTGTCGTTCATGAGGCGTAAATATTTAGCCTGTACTGCGAGTGGGCGATTTGGACGCGGTATTTATTTGTGAATTTGACATGAAGCACCGATGGCATTCAGGACGTTGTTATGTGCCGATTTATTGCGATATATTTCAATGCAATTTACGCAAATTTTATGCAAATATTACGCACTGTAAACGTCTTATTATCGTGTACGAAATTTGAATTGTGTTACCACTAGTATAATCATCATTGTACAACATTTGCGTTTCTAAATCGCTAACTAAATGTCATACAACCCCCTTTAAAGGAAAATTATCAGGAATTTTCACAGTTTTAAAAATGGCTAAAACATTTTTTTCCCGATAAAACATGCCTATATATACTCAATGACACCGTATTGCCAACATGATATATAATTAAACATGCCAAAATAATATATTAAAAAGAGATTTCCTAACTTAGGCGCGTAGCCTAGGTTACATTGAAATAAATTCCGGCTTAAAAGTACCGCATATTCTATTACGTATTAAATGAGTGACGTGCTTTCATTTTGATTTCAATTTGATCCGTTATGCACAGCGGTGGATCCAGGATTTCAGTTTAGAGGGAGCGTAACAAAAATATAGACGGACACACATGCTTTTAGTAAGATATAGTGACTTTTAATCAAATATAGGAGTTTAGGGGATATGGGGAGGGAGGCGTAGACCAACGAAGATACATTGTTTACAAGTAGTAACTTTTTTCATCTTAAAACGAGTCCGAATGACGTCAGTCAGTATTAAAGTGCTGCCTATTTTAAGAATGGGGAATTCGTTTCAAGAGTACCACTCCATTTTATATATCGATTATGCCACGTTTTGTAGGATTTGATATAACAAACCATATGGATTTCATTTCTGTAATATAAGTTGATGTTTTATATCTATTTCAAAAACAATTTTAATTTTTTAAGACATTTATAGCTTTTTTCGCTGATATAGTTCCTTTAAATACTACAGTATTCAATATAATATTATACTATTTCATAATCCAATAATTCAAGTTTTGTTAACACACGTGGTGTTTGCTGACGTTCTGGTCCTACACTCACAAAGCATCTAAACTGGAGTATTTCTGAGCGCTGTTTCACTTTAGATTATGCTCAACTAATGCTATAACTTAATTTACATTGATTGCCTTGTTTTATATATTCTACCAACGAGTAAAGATTAGTGCGACATATTGCACGTCTCTATGGAGCCTTTTATAGATTTTTATTTTGCGTCTCCCGAAACAGTTGATCAGATATAAAAATAATAAAAAATCTGTCCATCCACGCCTTATCTAACCAGGCTAAGTAAAGATGTGGGTTGACTTCGATTCTGTGCGGTCATTTAATGTCACATGTTCAAGTTATCATTAAGGAAAACTGATATTTTTATAAATCATTAACACTAACGTTTTCATTTAAAATCTCAAAATTTTGAATGTGGAAAAGTTCAGCTTCAGATGTTTGGTGAAACCGGTCCCCAAATCTTAAAATTTCATTTTCACTTAACAACATTATTGTTAATCAGTTTCAATCGTTGTAAATTATAATGTTTATATGTATAGTTTCGTCTTAAAACTATTATAGTTGCGTATTCATACATTGTAATTGTTATTCATACATTGTAATTGTTAATTATACATTGTAATTGTTATTTATACATTACATTGTAATTGTTATTCATACATAGTAATTGTGTTATTCATACATTGTTTTTCATATATTGTAATTGTTATTCATACATTGTAATTGTTATTCATATATTTTTATTGCTGTTCATATATTTTAATTGCTATGCATACATTGTTATTGTTATTTATATATTGAAGTTGCTATGCATACATTGTAGTTGTTATGCATATATTGTAGTTACTATGCATACATTGTAGTTGCTATTCATACATTGTAATTGCTATTCATACATTGTAGTTGCTATGCATTCGTTGTAATTGTTAAGCATACATTGTAGTTACTATGCATACATTGTAGTTGCTATTCATACATTGAAATAGCTATTCATACATTGTTATTGTTATTAATACACTGTTATTGTTATGTATACACTGAGATTGCCATTCATACATTGAAATTGTTATACATATATTGTAATTGCTTTTCATACATTGTAACTGCTATTCATACATTGTAGTTGCTATGCATTCATCATTGTAATTGTTATGCATACATTGTAATTGCTTTTCATACATTGTAGTTGGTATGCATACATTGTAATTTTTATGCATACATTGTAATTGTTATGCATACATTGTAATTGCTGTTCATACATTTTAATTGCTATACATCCATTGTAATTGCTATTCATACATAGTAATTGTTATGCATACATTGTAATTGCTTTTCATACATTGTAACTGCTATTCATACATTGTAGTTGCTATGCATTCATCATTGTAATTGTTATGCATACATTGTAATTGCTATTCATACATTGTAGTTGGTATGCATACATTGTTATTTTTATGCATACATTGTAATTGTTATGCATACATTGTAATTGCTGTTGATACATTTTAATTGCTATGCATACATTGTAATTGCTATTTATACATTGTAATTGTTATGCATACATTGTAATTGCTGTGAATACATTGTAATTGTTAAGCATACATTGTTATTGTTATTTATATATTGAAGTTGCTATGCATAAATTGTAATTGCTATTCATACATTGTAACTGCTATTCATACATTGTAATTGTTATTCATACTTTGTAATGGTTATTCATACATTGTAGTTGTTATGCATATATTTTAATTGTTATTCATACATTGTAATAGTAATTCATACATTATATTTGCTATGCATACAATTTTATTACTATTCATACATTGAAATTGTTATTCATACATTGTAATTGCTATGCATACATTGTAATTGTTATTCATACATTGTAATTGTTATGTATACATTGTAATTTAACAATACATTGTTATTGTTATTCATACATTGTAATTGTTATTCATACATTGTAGTTGATATGCATACCTTTTAATTGCTATTCATACATTGAAACTGTTATTCATACATTGTAATTGCTATGCATACATTGTAAATGTTATTCATACATTGTAATTGTTATGCATACATTGTAATTTAACAATACATTGTTATTGTTATTCATACATTGTAATTGTTATTCATACATTGTAATTGTTGTTCATACATTGTAATTGCTATTCATACATTGAAATTGTTATTCATACATTGTAATTGTTGTTCATACATTGTAATTGCTATTCATACATTGTAATTGTTATGCATATATTGTAATTATTATTCATACATCGTAGTTGCTATGCATACATTGTTATTGTTGTGCATACATTGTAGTTGTTATGCATACATTGTAATTGCTATTCATACATTGTAATTGTAATGCTTACATTGTACTTACTATTCATATATAGTAATTGTTATGCATACATTGTAGTGTAAATCATACATTGAAGTTGCTATGTATACATTGCAATTGCTATTCATACATTGTAATTGCTATTCATACATTGTAATTGTTATGCATACATTGTAATTGTTATTTATATATTGTAGTTGCTATGCATACACTGTAGTTGTTATGCATACATTGTAGTTACTATGCATACATTGTAGTTGCTATTCATACATTGTTATTGTTATTCATACACTTTTAGTGTTATGCATACACTGTGATTGTTATTCATACATAGTATTTGGTATGCATACATTGTAATTGTTATGCATACATTGTAATTGCTATTCATACATTGTAACTGCTATTCATACATTGTAGTTGCTATGCATTTATTGTAATTGTTATGCATACCTTGCTATTGCTATTCATACATTGTTATTGCTATTCATACATTGTAGTTGCTATGCATACATTGTAATTTTTATATATACATTGTAATTGCTATTCATACATTGTACTTTTATGCATACATTGTATTTGTTATTCATACATTGTTATTGTTATGCATACATTGTAGTTGCTATTCATACATTGTAGTTGCTATTCATATATTGAAGTTGCTATGCATACAATTTAATTGTTATTCATTCATTGTAGTTGCTATTCATACATTGTAATTGCTGTTCATTCATTGTAATTGCTATTCATACATTGTAGTTGCTATGCATACATATTTGGTGCTATGCATACATTGTAGCTGCTATTCATACATTGAAGTTGCTATGCATACATTGTAATTGGAATTCATACATTGTAGTTACTATTCACTCATTGTGATTGCTATTCATACATTGTTATTGCTATTCATACATTGTAATTGCTTTGCATACATTTTACTTGTTATGCAAACATTGCAATTGTTATTTATTCATTGTAGTTGCTATGCATACATTGTAGTTGTTATTTATACATTGTTATTGGAATTCATATATTGTAGTTACTATTCATACATTGTGATTGCTATGCATACATTGAAATTGCTTTTCATACATTGTAATTGTTATGCATACATTGTTATTGCTATTCATACATTGTTATTGTTATGCATACATTAAAATGGTTATTCACACCTTTTAATTTCTATGCATACATTGTAATTGCTATTTATACATTGTTGTTGCTTTGCATACATTGTAGTTGTTATGCCTACATTGTAATTACTATTCATACATTGTAGTTGCTATGCATACATTGTAATTGCTATTCATGCACTGTTATTTGTATTCATACACTGTTACTGTTATACATACACTGTAATTGCTATTCATGCATAGTGATTGTTATGCATACATTGTAATTGTTATAAATACATTGTAATTGCTATTTATACATTGTAATTATTATTCATGCATTGTTGTTGCTATGCATACATTGTAGTTGTTATGCATACATTGTAATTGCTATTCATACATTGTTGTTGCTATTTATACATTGTAGTTTCCATTCATACATTGTAGTTGCTATTCATACATTGTAATTGTTATGCATACATTTAAGTTGCTATGCATGCATTGTAGTTGCTATGCATACATTGCAGTTGCTTTTCATACATTGTAGTTGCTATGCATACATTGCAGTTGCTATTCATACATTGTAGTTGCTATGCATACATTGCAGTTGCTATTCATATATTGTAGTTGCTATGCATACATTGTAATTGCTATTGATACATTGTAATTGCTATGCATACATTGTTATTGCTATTCATGCATTGTGATTGCTATTCATGCATTGTTATTGCTATTCATGCATTGTTATTGCTATGCATATATTGTGATTGCTATTCATACATTGTTATTGCTATTCATTTATTGTAAATGCTATGCATTGATCATTGTAATTGATATTCATAGATTGTAATTCCTATTCATACATTGTTATTGTTATTCATACATTGTAATTGCTATGCATACATTGTAATTGCTATTCATCCATTGTAATTCATACATTGTGATTGCTATTCATGCATTGTTATTGCTATGCATATATTGTAGTTGCTATTCATTTTTTGTAATTGTTATTCATACATTGTAATTGCTATTCATACATTGTTATTGCTATTCATTTATTGTAAATGCTATGCATTCATCATTGTAATTGATATTCATAGATTGTAATTCCTATTCATACATTGTTATTGTTATTCATACATTGTAATTGCTATGCATACATTGTAATTGTTATTCATCCATTGTTATTCATACATTGTGATTGCTATTCATGCATTGTTATTGCTATGCATATATTGTAGTTGCTATTCATTTTTTGTAATTGCTATTCATACATTGTAATTGTTATTCATACATTGTAGTTGCTTTGCATACATTGTAATGATTATTCATACATTGTAATTGCTATTCATACATTGTAGTTGCAATGCATACATTGTAATTGTTATTCATAAAATGTAATTCATACATTGTAATTGTTATGCATACTTTGGAATTATTATTCATACATTGTAATTGCTATTCATACATTGTAATTTCTATGCATACATTGTAATTTTTATTCATACATTGTTATTGCTATTCATACATTGTAGTTGCTATGCATACATTGTTTTTGTTATTCATACATTATTATTGTTATTCTTACATTGTACTTGCTATGCATACATTGTAATTGTTATTTATACATTGTAATTCCTTTTTATACATTGCAATTTTTATTCATACGTTGTAATTTTTATTTATACATTGTAATTGCTTTTCATACATTATAATTGCTATTTTAACATTTTATTTGCATATTCATACGTTGTAATTGCATATTTATACATTGTTATTGCTATTCATACATTGTAATTGCATATTCATAAATTGTTGTTGCTATTCATACATTGTAATTGCATATTCATACATTGTAATTGCATATTTATACATTGTTATTGCTATTCATACATTGTAATTGCATATTCATTCGTTGTAATTGCATATTCAAACGTTTTCTAACAAAGCAGTTTTAAATTTAAGCTGAAGTGCTTAATGAAGTTGAGACAATGAAGTTGAGTTAATTCAAAGCCACGTACAAGCATCCTGGTATGTCTCGGTTGTACCATTAATTAACATTTTAATGACTTTCAATAGTAAGTTACGGTAGGGAACATATATTAAACTGCTTATTTACATCCCATAACGATAATAATTGCAAACGTGGTTCAAACCGGCTGTTTCCGCCTATGTCGATAATGTATATATATATACTTAAAAGCGATGTATCGTTCTTATGTGCAAGTTAATCTATGTAACTGGATTACAAAACATGCTAATGCAGCAGGTGTTTGAGATTTAAAGTGAAAACGTAACTGTAAATAATCTTTGTATCGTAAACTGCATGCCTAGTGTGTGCACATAATTTACTGGTCATGAATACAGATATCATATTTTTCATCTTTTTAGCATGTTTTGTGGATAATCACATATTTGAAACCATATATCAAATTAATGGGGTGATAGTGACAGTGACAGTGTCATATCTGTTGTAATCCTTTCTACGGATATATTTTGTTTACAAACAAATGAAGTAAATATGGTGGTTAATTTGTGACACGTCGTGTTGTCGTGTTAGCGGGATGAAATATATATGTTTTCTTTTAATTTTAATGCAATAGAGGGCTATCACACTATCGATTAACCTTTCTTC
This sequence comes from Panopea generosa, assembly GCA_029582155.1. Taxonomy (NCBI): domain Eukaryota; kingdom Metazoa; phylum Mollusca; class Bivalvia; order Adapedonta; family Hiatellidae; genus Panopea; species Panopea generosa. Next base: position 19,549,191 of record CM055906.1, read on the forward strand.
CTTGTGATCCTGGAATGTTAACCAGTACTCGAGCACACCCATATCGATAAGTAACTGTTAACTTTCCCACTATAATCAGCGGTGAGAGACGAATGACAATGAGACACAATGAGACGGTATGAAAGAACGACACACACGGTATGTAAAGCGACAGGACGGCGTGGCGACAAAATAAAAGACAAAACAATGACACATTTTCAAGAAGACAAACGGTCGCACGAGCAGGAATACTTTGTCGTCCTTTCGGCCCGCTAGCACGACACATTTTACATGTGTTCTGTTGTCTGCTGTCCATTCACCCCAACAGAACGACACGACGATTGACACAAATTATCCACCATAAAGAACGATAATCGCCAAAATTATTATGTCAATATCAGTTATCAACATTAAACTAGGATCGTTAAGATTAGAGTTTTATCAGTATTTTTTTTTTGATACTCCTTGCTTAAACAAAACTGCTTTATTTCGTTTTGCAAATTGAATATGGGGAATAAATAAAACGAGGCAAACGAAACGTAATTGTACTAATGCTATAATAAAGACGTTATTAAACGAGAGATCACGTTTAGTGTACCGTGAGGCCTTCAGCAATATGCATATATGTGTAATACAATGTTTACAGAAAAGGAAATATATATCAGTTACACTAGTAGAACTTAGAGGCATAGGCTAAATAATACTATTCAGTACCCGGCTCCCAAGTTAGGAGATATTCCTCGCAAACATGTAAAAGGGTGGTGTATTTAATGCTCTGTGGTACATATTTCCAATTTTAAGGGTCAAATTGAACTTAATTTTTTCGCCGGTATTTTGCATTGTTAATGTATACGACCACTATTTTAAGAGATGTTCAAAGCACATAATATTAACGGAAACTAGTTTTAAATCAAATAATGACATCTATAATGAAGCAACATATTGCGTTAAAGAAATACAGACTAACATTTCATTTTTTTCTTTAGCCAGTCTGATTTAAGTATAAAAAATCCAATACTTTTCTGTGCTTTTTTTTCTTAATAATTTAGTACAATTTATAGAACAGTATTATAATGGTTTAGACACTCGAGAATCCAATATAAATATACTGTACCACGTGATGATGATCTTGAGGACCTTAAAATTGTAAATACTCGTACATACACGGATGACACGTATTTAGGCAGAGATTGTCGAAATTTTACAAAATGCACAAATTGTTCCAGAAGTCTTGCTGCATTGGTATTTGTTACACATATTCTGTACCTTGGTCTCTTTTGTGGCGATATTTCTCGTCCAGATATGCGGAAAATTATATTATTATGGTTCTATTTGTTTGAGTATTTTGGCAAAACTAAAAGTGCCCGTTTTCAATTCAATCTGCAGTTTATTTTCCCCATACATAGTTTTACAGTCTGTGCTTAGAGAGCTCCTTATAGTCACATGATTCAATTCAGCCAGTCAGCGTGAAGCTTCGTCATTCTTCTAAAATATTACAGCATGAAAGCACGTTTTTTTGTTTTTATTACGTTTTCATAAGTACTTTTATTTTCTCTGATGTCTTTCAATACGTTTTAATATCCCTAAAAACTACAGTGACAAATATAGAAAACCAACACATGGATATGTTAAAGTACTTCTTGCTTAAGGAAACAGATGCTTTCTTTTATACAGGTGGTAAATTCAGTACTTTCTGATACCGATTGGCAACGGATACCTGTTTACTTTGCTTGTTTAGGCACCGGATTACTTGATTGCAAGACGCGAGGAATTGCACATCCAAATTCAATGCCAGCTGCATAGGAACGGCATGCTTTGTTGATATTTACAACTTGACAGTTTAAAACACTTAACATTTCATCAACATTCACATTCAGTTATATATGTAAAGCCGCTGTAGCCACTTTCTCCGTTGGAGTTGCTAGAGCTAGCGTATCATTTTAAATACTCGGTATATATTTTACCGGCAATTTATCCAAGTTAGCCCAACAGGAAGAAAGTGCAGAGGAATATTTCTTTACTATTTTTGCAATGATTAAGCTTAAACCTTACACGAATATATGGACAACTTTTTTCAGTAATTTTACTATTCTAAACCTTAACGTTTTGTATACTACGGTATAAATGAAACATTAAGGACCTATCTATAAAACAACTATTAAATGTATGTTGAAAAACAGCATCTGCTTACCATGTGTTTTAAAGCATATTAATTACTACAATCACATAATTTATAAAGCAATTATTTTAAACGAACTTTAAAGAAAAACTATATTTTAATGAATAATGTTAATAAAAGTATTGTATTACAATTAATATTTGATATAATAAGCCCAACTGATCTCATCACGGGACCGTTGTTGAAACAACTGAGATACTATAGTTCGTCTTTGTTAACTTTTTGTCTAAGGTATTTTTTTTATACGGTGTCCAATTGCAGGCTGTAGTACGCCGTTGCTTTAGTGTATACTCACTATTTAGTGCTTGCAACATGATTTCCTGTTAGGGACCTTCAAACAAAAATTTCACAGTAGTTATGTTTCACAACACTGACTGAAATTATGCTGTTTTAAAAAAGATATATATTTGTAACCGCAGAGAGAAGAGGGTTCCCCATAACGATCCACCAGGGCAGTCATAAACGGAAATACCATATGAATTTGAATAGCTAAATATGCAATATTCCAATTAAGATTTAACATAGCGTATTCAATAGTATCCTATCGGTGTACTTATTTGAGAAACTACATGAATATATATATATATAAATAATGAACAACATTGTTTGTATTTGCGCAGTGAAAGAAACAAACACGCAGGATATCGTTAAAATCGTTTGTTATGATGTAAACATTATATTAATGGATAGGCAGCCTTGAACCCGTTATAGTTGGCCCATATTGGAGGTTTATTTGTAAGGTGACCTCTTCACAAAAGAAAAATATTATTTTTCATCAGCGTTCAAAATGTCTTCTCCGTCAAACGGCTTAGAAGTCATTTTGAATTGCAGTGAACAGTTGACTGGAAAGTCTGGTGATGCCAAAAGTAATCCGAGCCAATATAGTGATGGGACAGTTAGAGATTAGTATAATACCAGATAACTGCACGAATACACACATACATCACATATGCACACCTGGCAACCCTTAGTGTAACAAAAACCCTTAGTGTAACTATTGTTACACTAAGGGTTGACACCGAAACCCTTAGTGTAACAAATTCAATTTTGTTACACTAGGGGTTGACACCGCAACTATTAGTGTAACAAAAATGGGTTTTGTTGCACTAAGGGTCGCGGTGTCAACCCTTAGTATATCAATTATTACTCTAAGCGTATGTTTGGTACATGTATTGACATTTGACTATAAAACAGGGACACATAGTGTAACAATACTTTTTTTCAACTAAACATTTATTTATCGCTGCTGTTACATAGGGGCATATAGTGTTACCCATATTCGCCTGTCTGCACACACGAATGGGTAGTCAAGTGTTCGTAGGGTTTAGGGTTATTACTTTTTTTGGACGATTGACAAACAGTTGAAAATATGTGGCTGTTTATAGACACTTAAAACAACTTTTATGTGGCTTTTTTCTTTTATTAAAAAGCAATAAGCTGATTACCGTAACCCTTAGTGTAACAAAATAGATTTTAAATGGATGTGATTTGATGAAAAAATCGTATTCCTACGATAAGTATATTTTTGTTACACAAAAGATTATTTATAACTGCAACCATTAACGACATTGATCCGAAAATCGTGAAAAGCAAACGCATCCGAAGTATCAAAGTTCTGAACATCTGTGCAGTTTTGCATCGGATAAAAATAATGTAAGTGTTGACAGCGCTTTTAAATTTTTAGTAACAGTGACATTGATCTTGACCTGAAAATCGTGACGTTCGGAAAAACGGACGGACAGACGGACGGGCGAACGGTACGACGGACGGACATTGGTAACACTATATCAAACTCATCAACCCACCTTCAGTTTTAAGGCGGTTGCATAAACAATAAATATCAGTATATAAACAGATAAATTGTACAAATTGTGTAATTTGCCATAATATGTAGTGATATTATAGAGCAGATAATTTCCTAAATTGTGTTACATATTGCAACAATATGTCACATCGCCCTTTAGTGTAACAAAATATTTTTGTTACACTAAGGGTTGCGGTGTCAACCCCTTGTGTAACTAAAACTGATTTTGTTACAATAAGGGTTTTGATGTCAACCCTTAGTGTAACAATTGTTACACTAAAGGTTGCCACAAAGCCTGCCTGTATGTATATTATGTAATAGTTTCGCTTATCTTGAAGGTTAACTGACAGATACATATTCTACACAGTCTTATTGGTCGATTCTTGGGAAAGTACGACGCATTACGAATGCAGCATTGCGGACTGACGAAATGATAGATATATTGAATAGATATACAAACATACGTTTCGGAAGCAGCTGAAGATTAGAGTTATTACAAAGGTCGTACAACAAACACTGTAATAAGAAGGGTAAAACGACGTTATGACTGAGCAAGGCAGTACAGATGGAGAAACACAACAGCAACTGCTGAACGTGCCGTCAACAAACAACGATGGTATACTGATGTTTGAAAAAGGTAATTATAGAACTTGGTTTTGCAAATACATGTAGTAACATTGGGGAAAAGTTAATTATTGCTGCTATGTTTTTTATATAGTCAATAAAATGTGTTTTCAAATACAAGATAGGATTATGCCGTAATGTGTCGCCCGGCGTTCTATTCGTCATTTCTTCCCTAAAAATCTGTTTGCAATTGAAACTATGCTGAAATTGCATGTTGCATTTTCATAAACTTTACAGAAATGTTAACTTAATGTTAAGTCGTAAAGGAAATTCAGGTCGATTTAATTTTCAAGATGGCCGCTGTTACTAAAACATATCACCATAATATAGAGAAATTCATTAACCTAATTTTTCGTCAAAGTTTATTTTTAAAAAATGAAGAAAACTATTTTCAGCTCAAAAGCTTGTCTCTTGTTAAATAATCTAATGCAAATGCTATATGTAAATTGCTTATACACGTATATGAAATAAGTCTGACATTGCTTGGAGACCATTTACTGAACGTCAATATCACTGTTTTTAAAATTAATGAAATTACAGGTTTCTGCCTAATAATTCAAATTGGATCCTAAGATTACGTTCGATGTCAATTACAGCAAGGGTGAAGTCACTGTTACGTAAAATGGCAATGTATTTTATTAAACAGTTTGAATTCCCAGTAAAATCAACTGATAAAATTGTTTCAGTAGATTGTGTGGATAAATAGAAAGAGTGACGATGCTTCTGAGTCATGTGCAACATACTTTTTGCTTATTTCTGTCGTCAGAATCCAAATGGAGAGCGCATCAAGGTCGTAGACCTCGTGTTGTGATAATTATATTCTATCTTACTTAATTCATTTACTTTTCAGAATCGAAAGTGCAAACACCATTCTTCACTTCCCAAAGATGGATTCTGGGATATCTCGGCGTCGTTTTCGGTGTTGTAAGCTACATTTATCGCGTCAATATGAGTATTGCGCTTGTCTGTATGGCCAAACTACCAGAAAGTCCCGTAACAGAAGTACGCTTATTCAACACTTCTATGAATAGTTCTTATCTAGTACTGGCACCAGAAATACCAACAACTGGTGGTCAATGTGTAGAACTGTCATCAAATATGTCTGCTGAATCTCAGGTAAGATACATACTCACAAGTCTTTGCTTTGTATCACACATACTGATTATACTGATAACAATGATAATTTGATTTATTATAGAACAGAACAGAACATATATTTTATTAAACTTAAGCATAACAGCTCATCCTCATACATATATACAAAATCAATACATACGTTGAAATATGGTTGTATATTAATATCGTTTCATTAAGTTGTTATTTTGTGAGAGTGTTATCTTGGTTTTTAGAAACAATCATACAAAACTTATTTTAAGCATAAACTCAATACAAACTTAAATTACAATACAATGTATTCTACATTAAACTGTTAAACGAGAATCGCTGAGTTTGAAACTCTTAATACAATAAGTTGCAAGTTTGTTTAAAATTGATTTTTTGTCAATATTAAGAAGGTTAATAGATTTAACCATGCTTGGATGAGTTGAATAATATTTAGGTATATATAATTTTCTGAGATCATTTTAAATGGGCAAATATGTATGAAATGGTATTCGTCTTCAATGTCATTTAAGTCACAACATAAACATTTTCTTTGGTGTCTTGCAATCTTATTGTCGCAGCACAGTTAGCGATGCGTTGAAACTCAGTAGATCACATACAATGATTGAATATGTTCGCAGTATGCTTAGCAGTATGATGAAACTCATTATGTCCAACGGGTCACATATAATGATTGAATGTTTTTGTGGTATACTTCCTAGTTTGCTAGAATTTAATATGTGCTAAGGGTCACATACAATGATTGAATATTTTTGTAGCATACTTCGTAGTGTGTTGGTACTCAATATGTGCTAAGGGTCACATATAATGATTGAATATTTTAAGTATACTTCGTAGTGTGCTGGAACTCAATATGAGCTAAGGGTCACATATAGTAATTGTTTGTTTGTGAAGTATACTTCGTAGTGTGCTGGAACTCAGTATGTGCTAAGGGTCAAATATAATGATTGAATATTTTTGTAGTATACTTGGTAGTGGTTTGGAACTTAATATGTGCCAAGGGTCACAAATAATGATGGAATAGTTTTGTAGTATACTTTGTAGTGTGTTTGACCTCAATATGTGCTAAGGGTCACATATTATGATTGAATAGTTTTGTAGTATACGTCGTAGTGTGCTGGAACTCAGTAAGAATCGATATATGCTACGGATTAATAAATTGGTGAAATGTTTTTGAAGCACTATTTGTGCTCTCAGCATTATGCATATGATCCCAAAGAATAATGTATACTATTTTCATAGCATATCCATTAGTGCGTAGGACATTTAACAGGAATGGTAAACAATTGACTGATTTTTTCTTCTTTACGTAGTTTTATATTCAGCTGATTTGCTCCTCAAATTCTATATGACCCTCGTTTCTGTTGTTTTAAATCGAGATGAATCTTAAAGGGAGTATAGCAGGAAAAAACATAAAAATAAAATTAGTTTTAAAATGGTTAAAATTCATCTCATTATCATTAATAAATAAACATCGAATGGCTTAAAATGTCAAATCTACCAAACAATGACAAAATAGCTATTTAATCTTGAAATGCAATCTCCATTTTTCTAAAATATGACAGCATTTAAATATTGCTAGACGACCTTTTCATCGTCATTCGGACTCTTTCTAAGATGAACCAATATATATTACGTGTTAACGTGTATACCGGATCAAATACATATTAAAATTAAATCACATGACTCATTTTATACGTCACAAAATAGGTTGCAATTTTAAGCGAGAAATCTATTTTAGTCTAACTTTGGAGCGAATCCCAAGTTAGGAATTCCCTTTCAGTCCTTTTCAATATATAATATTTGACGTGTTTAAATATATATCCTTTAGCAATACGGTGTCAGTGCGTATTTATAGGCATGATATATTAAAAAAATGTTTATTGCCAACTTTAAAATTTTGAAAAATCCAGATAAATTCCCTTTAAGGCTTATGACCGGTTATTAGTAAAAACATTCAGAACAAAACAAAACTGCCTGTTAGTGTCTGCTAATGTCAGGAACATACGATAATATGATAGATGGACATAATGACCTTCATATTTGTACGAGCAGCACATGGCAAGTACGTACATCTTTACTATGGTAGATATCTGATTGAGACGCCTGCTGTTCAGTAATATGTTATGTCTTAACACCAGAATGCTCCGAAATAATAAAATAGCAGCCTTCGTTCAATTACGCCCATAGAATCGGACTAAGCGGTATTTGATATTCAGTTTAAGAACATACCGTAATGAGCTCCTGATTCCAATGAATCAGAAATTACCGGACCACCACCTAGCAGTTCTGTATGAGGTTTAATACTATATGATAAAAAGGCCTTAGAGACTCGGAACGCTTTGAAAATAACAATAGCAGACTCGGATTTCTTCGGCTGTTTATTAATGGTAGTGATATATGCATAGCTCATTAGCATCGGATCAAGTGGTATTCTATTTACGAAAAATATTGAATGAGCGCCATGGTCCGGGAATTTTCTTACCACTCAGAAAGAAATAAGAACACAGTGTTGACGTACGGGGAGATGCATTGAATACATGCATACAATCAGCTGCTTATTTGATTGATTTTTAAACATATTTTTAAAACAAACGAAATTAACTCCCTCGAAAGTTAGGAATTATTCTTTTTTTAATATTTTCATTCAATCATCTGTGTTATTGTCAGTCACTTCAATTAATTATTGTATTCTGTTGTTAGTTTGATATTGTAAAATTTAAACCCAATATATAATTATGTGGGATATTTCATGGTTAAGATGAGATTACAAAATATGCAGTGCAAAGCGGGAATACTTCAGAGGTCACTTATGATAAATTACCCTGTCACAAATTAATGTAACTTGGCTAAAGATAGTACTATAAACTGTGTTATGGGCATTTTTTAGGAAATAGAATATAAAAATAGTCAGGAGATATATGCATCAAATTGTGAGAGATTAACGAGCTGTCACGGTAATTAGCGGGTGCAAGCTGCACATTTTTAAAGAGTTAGTCAGTTATACTGGGGAAAGCAAGGTATATGGTCATGTAGGAATTTAGACTTTACTTTGAGAAGGCCAGGTGGACGGTCATGTAGAATTTAAGTCAATTAACATTAGGTAGACCAGCTGTTAAGATAGGTTTAAGATGGTTTGGTGTTGTAGAAATGCAAGTTGGGTTACGTGGTGGATTATGATAATGGTTGGTGTTTAAGAAGGAACTGAAACTAAGAATGGGAGCGTACTTTGAATCGTATTTTGAACTATATTTTAGAAACTGCACATGTGTTAAATAGAATTCATTAAAGTTAAAAATGACAGTTGTAACAAGTTAAGAAAAAAAATGTATATAGAAAATCGTGCGTTATGTGTTAATGATGTGCGATGGTGAAACACATCTTGTGTGTACATTTTAAACTATACAGAACATAAGTATGCATTGTCATTATGTAATATATAGGTTGCTCATAAGAAATAATGTAACTTATAACTTAAGAATACCTACATTCAACCTATTATAATATTAGATTTTCCCAAGCGCTACATATTTGTTGAAAATAATTCCATATTTCTGTAACTATCTACTTTTTCAATGAAAACTGAATAAACTTATGGATTCTACCTTTCAATCTTTATAACAAATGTTGGAAAATTTGATATACATGTTCTACAAATTAAAATGAATGAGTTTTTGCTTATAAAAGACAACAGAATTCACATGGGGGAAGACCCAGCAGTCGTTAGTTCTGTCCGCCTACTACTATGGATATATAGTGCCACAGGTTGCGGGCGGTTGGCTTGCAGGGCAGTATGGTGGCAAGCACGTGATTACAGTTACAATGGCAATATCAGCTGTTACGTCACTGTTGATGCCAGTTCTGGCGAGACTCAGCGTGTACACGATTATGATTGCGAGGATTATCCTTGGTTTGTGCTCGGTAAGTTCATATTATGTAAGTGGTGTGTATAAATGGAGACTATTTAAGTTAAGTTATTTTAACATATATCCATGATCTGTAACAATACATGTTACTTACCTGATATATGATATACCATTATATGTCCATGATCTGTAACATGCTGCTTACCTGTTATATGATATACCATTATATGCCCATGATCTGTAACATGCTGCTTACCTGATATATGATATACCATTATATGTCCATGATCTGTAACATGCTGCTTACCTGATATATGATATACCCACATATGTCCATGATCTGTAATAATACATGTTACGTACCTGATATATGATATACCCATATATGTCCATGATCTGTAACATACTGCTTACCTGATATATGATATACCTACATATGTCCATGATCTGTAACATGCTGCTTACCTGATATATGATATACCAACATATGTCCATAGTCCGTAACAATACATGTTACGTACCTGATATATGATATACTCACATATGTCCATGATCTGTAACATGCTGCTTACCTGATATATGATATACCAACATATATCCATGATCTGTAACAATACATGTTACTTACTAGATATATGATATACCTACATATGTCCATGATCTGTAACAATGCATGTTACTTACCTGATATATGATATACCCACATATGTCCATGATCTGTGGCATGTTACTTACCTGATATATGATAAACCCACATATGTCCATGATCTGTAACAATACATGCTATTTACCTGATATATGATAAACCCACATATGTCCATGATCTGTAACAATGCATGTTACTTACCTGATATATGATATACCCACATATGTCCATGATCTGTAACATGCTACTTACCTGATAATTGATATACCCACATATGTCCATGATCTGCAACAGCACATGTTACGTACCTGATATATGATATACCCATATATGTCCATGATCTGTAAAAATACATGTTACGTACCTGATATATGATATACCCACATATGTCCATGATCTGTAACATGCTGCTTACCTGATATATGATATACCAACATATGTCCATGATCTGTAATAATACATGCTACTAACCTGATCTATGATATACCCACATTTCTCCATGATCTGTAACATGCTGCTTACCTGATATATGATTTACCCACATATGTCCATGATCTGTAACATGCTGCTTACCTGATATATGATTTACCCACATATGTCCATGATCTGTACTAATACATGTTACGTACCTGATATATGATATACCAACACTTGTCCATGATCTGTAGCATGCTACTTACCTAATATATGATATACCCACATATGTCCATGATCTGTAATAATACATGTTACGTACCTGATATATGATATACCCACATATATATAGTCCATGATCTGTAACATGCTGCTTACATGATATATGATATACCCACATATGTTCATGATCTGTAACATGCTACTTACCTAATATATGATATACCCACATATGTCCATGATCTGTAATAATACATGTTACTTACCTGATATATGATATACCCACATATGTCCATGATCTGTAATAATACATGTTACGTACCTGATATATGATATACCCACATTTCTCCATGATCTGTAACATGCTGCTTACCTGATATATGATATACCCACATATATATAGTCCATGATCTGTAACATGCTGTTTACCTGATATATGATATACCCACATATATCCATGATCTGTAATAATACATGTTACGTACCTGATATATGATATACCCACATATATATAGTCCATGATCTGTAACATGCTGCTTACCTGATATATGATATACCAACATATGTCCATGATCTGTAATAATACATGAAACGTACCTGATATATGGTATACCCACATATATATAGTCCATGATCTGTAACATGCTGCTTACCTGATATATGATATACCAACATATGTCCATGATCTGTAATAATACATGTTACGTACCTGATATATGATATACCCACATATATATAGTCCATGATCTGTAACATGCTACTAACCTAATATATGATATACCCACATATGTCCATGATATGTAATAATACATGTTACGTACCTGATATATGATATACCCACATATATATATTCCATGATCTGTAACATGCTACTTACCTAATATATGATATACCAACATATGTCCATGATCTGTAATAATACATGTTACGTACCTGATATATGATATACTCACATATATATAGTCCATGATCTGTAACATGCTACTTACCTGATATATGATATACCCACATATGTCCATGATCTGTAATTATACATGTTACGTACCTGATATATGATATACCCATATATGTCCATGATCTGTAACATGCTGCTTGCCTGATATATGATATACCTACATATGTCCATGATCTGTAATAATATATGTTACGTACCTGATATATGATATACCCACATATGTCCATGATCTGTAACATGCTGCTTACCTAATATATGATATACCCACATATGTCCATGATCTGTAACATGCTGCTTACCTGATATAAGATATACCCACATATGTCCATGATCTGTAACATGCTGCTTACCTGATATATGATATACCCACATATGTCCATGATCTGTAACATGCTACTTACCCTATATATGATATACCCACATATGTCCATGATCTGTAACATGCTGCTTACCTAATATATGATATACTCACATATGTCCATGATCTGTAATAATACATGTTACGTACCTGATATATGATATACCCACATATCTATAGTCCATGATCTGTAACATGCTACTTACCTAATATATGATATACCCACATATGTCCATGATCTGTAATAATACATGTTACGTACCTGATATATGATATACCAACATATATATAGTCCATGATCTGTAACATGCTGCTTACCTGATATATGATATACCAACATATGTCCATGATCTGTAATAATACATGTTACGTACCTGATATATGATATACCCACATATATATAGTCCATGATCTGTAACATGCTGCTTACCTGATATATGATATACCAACATATGTCCATGATCTGTAATAATACATGTTACGTACCTGATATATGATATACCCACATATATATAGTCCATGATCTGTAACATGCTACTTACCTAATATATGATATACCCACATATGTCCATGATCTGTAATAATACATGTTACGTACCTGATATATGATATACCCACATATATATAGTCCATGATCTGTAACATGCTACTTACCTGATATATGATATACCCACATATGTCCATGATCTGTAATTATACATGTTACGTACCTGATATATGATATACCCACATATATATAGTCCATGATCTGTAACATGCTACTTACCTGATATATGATATACCAACATATGTCCATGATCTGTAATAATACATGTTACGTACCTGATATATGATATACCCACATATATATAGTCCATGATATGTAACATGCTACTAACCTGATATATGATATACCAACATATGTCCATGATCTGTAATAATACATGTTACGTACCTGATATATGATGTACCAACATATGTCCATGATCTGTAATAATACATGTTACGTACCTGATATATGATATACTCACATATATATAGTCCATGATCTGTAACATGCTACTAACCTGATAAATGATATATCCAAATATGTCCATGATCTGTAACATGCTACTTACCTGATATATGATATACCAACATATGTCCATGATCTGTAATAATATATGTTACGTACCTGATATATGATATACCAATATATGTCCATGATCTGTAATAATACATGTTACGTACCTGATATATGATATACTCACATATATATAGTCCATGATCTGTAACATGCTACTAACCTGATAAATGATATATCCACATATGTCCATAATCTGTAACAATACATGCTACTTACCTGATATATGATATACCCACATATGTCCACGATCTGTAAAATGTTACTAACCTGATATATGATATACCCACATATGTCCATGATCTGTAACAATACATGCTACTAACCTGATATATGATATACCCACATATGTCCATGATCTGTATCAATACATGCTACTTACCTGATATATGATAAACCCACATATGTCCATGATTTGTAACAATACATGCTACTTACCTGATATATGATATCAACCCACATATATCCATGATTTGTAACAATACATGCTACTTACCTGATATATGATATCAACCCACATATGTTCATGATCTGGATATGCCATAATTCCTGAAATGTGTTAGAAATGGCAATTAAACTCCAATTATTTTTTTATTTGATTACAGGGAGCTTCAATACCTGCATATTTTGCTTTAGTCGGTGTATGGGCTTTACCTTACGAACGGTCAAGACTTATATCTCTTTGTTGGTTTGGTATGTATAGTTTTATCAGTTTTAGTTTATACAGAATGTATTCATTGCCATATCAATGCCTCATAGAAACGATCTTGTAAATGTATTGTTTGATGAAGACAATGGTTTTAGATTCTTAGATTGCTGGTTCAAATGATAAGTTCTGTAGTACACTTTTCAGATATTTACACGGGGTGTATAACTTGCAGCAACTAATCGAAGTCTCTGTGGCATTGGTTGATGTTTTCAAGCATACTAATATCCGATGTGTATAACTAAATTCTTGGTTAATTGTTGAAATGAAGTGGCTGACCAAGAATTGTTGAAAACATGATGTTCTAGTGCATAAATATTTATCGTGTACCGTGTACTGCATTGTTCCTGTATATCTATACTGTATTACTATAATTGTTTAATTTAATCTAATTGTTTAAAAGCATAAATGTTCGTGATTGTAAATTCGTATCCTATTAAACATTTATGTTGTATATTATGTATGTATAATCGTGGATTCTCGAATTTGTAGGGAAGAAAGAAACACAGATATACCTATTGTATTATACAAATCATTAAGTCACATATTCAACACAATGCTTGCATATTTTTTACTATAAAGACAATATAAATAACTGCACAATAACAAAAAAAAAGCGCTAAATGATATTTATCTATTTAATTCAAGGTCAGGTGGCAGGCACGATAATCGGTTACGCGACCTCGGGCTTGCTCTGTGCACATGGATTTGACAACGGTTGGGGCTCTATATTCTACGTACATGGTAACTCCTACTTATTTCATATAGAGGCATATGCCACAATCATTAGAAAAGTGTTACATTGGGTAGCTTAATTATGGTGATATATAATCCCTGTTTCTTCTTATTCAAAAATGCATTTTGCTAATTTTAATGCTTGATATGTGATTTGAATGGCATAATTGATGTGTTTGAAATATTTTGAAAGCATTGTCATGTCTGATTTGTGAATTTAGAAATAATTTGATAATTGGAAATTGGGGTTTTATCCCTGCAAATCTTAACAAACAATAAAATGTAAGCTTCCATTTTTTATTTGGATATTGTATGCATGACAGGCGGCCTTTCAAATGTTTCTTTCACATTAGAAATAAGAAGGACAATCAATGTTATAGTTAAGACTCGGACATGACAGCATGACGAGTGATGTATCGAAAAGACTAGATACGTCAGTGCGATAACTTGCATTTCTATATTTAGCGCCATCATATAACATAGTCTTCTTTATTAGTTAACCAGTCAATAACTTGAGAAATGTCCAAATTGATCATTTTAACCCAAATAGTGTCAATGCAAACTATTAAATGTATCATGTTAACATCTGCAGAGTTCGCTCTTTGCAGACGAAATATATTCATGTTTTTTAATATACGTGACTTTGTAGAGCTAATTGGAAAGAAAAGTAATATAAATTGAATGACATTTAAGCCTACTGTACAGTTCGACCAGGCGATAGTTGTAACATTGCATCCTAATACTACGTTGACTATTGATTGTCTAACATTTTTGACATTGGGGTTTCATCTTTCAGGTCTGACAGGCTTGCTGTTTGTGGTTTGCTGGCAGTTCTGTGTATACAATTCTCCAGAGTTGCATCCCAGAATCACAAGTACCGAACGGGAACTTTTGTCAAATAATTCTCATCGGACCAAAAATATAACAAAACGAGTAAGCGTTTGTTCATTTAGTGTATTTTAAGTGTATGTAAAGTCTAAGTTTATCGATGGATAGTAAATATATCTAAGAGGAGGCAAAGCGGATGAAGGACATGTTAAGGACAAACGAAACTATATATCTATAGGACGTAATTATGAAGCTATAACGCTAGTATGTGAGCAGACCTTTAATATCGTATCTGTTCTGTAAAAGGAAAACTTTGTACTTATAAATGCTTAAAATGCGATATAATTTGCATATGAGTGGCTATACATGTATTATGACAAAAAAGTATAAAAATATACTAGTATTTCTTTTTGTCGGTACATTTGGTACAACTCCAAAATCATTTTGATCCATACTTGTTTCAAACTTTGCATGTCATCATTAGTTTTGTTTGAAAATGATAAATATGTTTCCAGATGCTCCAGATAGTAATCCTTGGTGATTGATACTTTCGTGTTGTTATACTTTCAAAGGTGTAAAGTTTAATTTTTTGTATGCACATGAGTAAAACAATTCGATTGCAATATTTCTGTATGTCCCTTTAAAATTTCAATTTAAATCATACAACAAACATACGTATCAGTTAACAGCAGTGATGGAAACCAATACATTTGTAATGACTGAATTAATTTCCATATGTGTTCACGACAATTCAAAGGATAGTGGTCAATAACTGAAAACATAGTTGGATGATGTATATGGCAGACCGGGTAGCATAATCATGGGCTTTTACATCGAGACATGTCTCAATGATAGGAGGGCAGCTAAGT
Organism: Panopea generosa; assembly: GCA_029582155.1. NCBI lineage: Eukaryota > Metazoa > Mollusca > Bivalvia > Adapedonta > Hiatellidae > Panopea > Panopea generosa. Next base: position 19,565,597 of record CM055906.1, read on the forward strand.
GTTTTGTGAGCTCTCACGCCAAGTTCCAGGTCAGTGGTCAAATGTAGAAAACACATAGTGCCGGTTAATGTATTTGATTCGTTGCTTATGAAATTATTATATTGAATCCACTCTTAATTGTACACAGCGTCATCAATTTAGTTCTTGTATATAATACTTATTTTAGTTGTCCATAACAAACCGACTAAAGTATTCTCGAGTAACCACCTGCTTTGATTCTAGCGAGAGATTGTTAAGTTGTTGAATCCTCACATCCTCATTTGAATATAAGCATTATTTGATTTTGTATTATTTTTTATAAATTTCTATTTCCAGCCGGTCCCCTGGAGAGATATATTTACATACGTTCCAGTTTGGGCCGTGTTCATTACACATATAGGAGATACGTGGACGTTCTACCTCATCCTCATATGTTTACCTCTTTATTTAAAGGAAGTTTTAAAATTTGATATACAAAGTGTAAGCTGGTTTACGAATCACCATATATATCTATATTAACTATTTATTAACCGTTCACACTCGTGTACTTGTGAAATAGTAATTGACATTTAATTATAAACTGTTGTTTTTTTACAACCATTAATTAGGCGTTCACGAGCTCGATGCTTTTGGATATATGAAATCGCCCCGTAAGTACAAACAGGTGCAAAGTGTATATGAAATAAAAAGATACGTAGTACATTATTTGCATTAATTGCGACTTGGATGTGTTTTTGAAAGGAAGATACAGCGTAAGATTAACAATGTGACAAAACATTTCTTAAGTTGCTTTATACAGGTTGATTAAAAAACAAATTATAAAGACGGTAAAAAGAAAATGTGGTGGTTTAAGACAAGTGATTCTGTTGTATTAACTTTTAAATTTGGTTGAATTATCATTGTTTAACTTTATACAGTTAGACATTGCATACTTATTACAGAAATTAATCTTCAGAGACTAGATTTCTGAGTTTGATATTTCTCAATGAAGTATTTTATTTCTATAATTTCATTGTTAAAGATAGAATAAATAAGCGGTATTTCAGCTATTTTGTTTTCAACTATAAGTCTTGCAGTGAAAAATATCAGTGCAATCAATCTTCAACACTGAACATATCATACCTGCTACAGTAGTAGGTTCGTCATTTGTATTCAAACCAATGGATAGCGATCATGATGAATTAAAATGGTATTTCACTGAAACTAACATTTATTCTTTGTTTAATCTAATTTATATAAAAATGAAAATACAAATACATCTTACAGAATGGCGTATTTTCATCCTTGCCGTTTATATGTATGGGTGTCGGCTTGTTACTGGCAGGTTGGCTCGCCGATCGAATAAATGCAAAACACTGGTTTACACGGACAACGACAAGAAAAATATTCCAAGTTGTAGGTAAGTTTAAAATAAGAAACGCAACGGTAAATAATACATATTTTACATTTATAGTTATTAAAAATAATAATTAAGAATGATACATATATATCTGATAAATGGAACACCTACATTTTCGAAACACCGCCATATTCTACGAATCGGGGATCCTCCGTGGCCAAGTGGTTTAAGGCATCGTCTCAAGATCACTTACCTCTCACCGTTAAGGTTCAAGTCCCGCTCGCTCCAAAATCGTTTTGTGAGAAAGTTGCCAGTTACTTGCGGAAGGACGGTGGTTCTAATCAGTCTGAAGTCTTCCATATATAACCTGAAATGTGTTGAAAATGGCATTAAACCTCATTAAAAATATCTACGTAACGATGCTGCGCAAGTGGTAGTTTGGGAACCAGTCTACACATGCAATGGCCGAGGATGAAAAGAATGAAAGAAAGCAAGAAAGTAGGAGTTAACATTTATTTTAGAATATAGAATAGTTACATACATGATAAAAAAAAACTTTTATTATAACATGAGTTGTCAACCATGCAACCTCTGTCATAAATCCGATTTTTCTTATTATGAAAATTAAATGTCACTAAGAATCCTTCGCTTGCAATATCATCAAACGTAATGGACCGTTAGTGAATAATTTAAACGTGGTTGGATATCAGGCTGTAAACTAAGAACGGGCCATTGCTTTTATGTTAGATACGCTGGCAGTTTATTTCATATTTTTGAAAAAACAACATTGAAATATATAAAAGCCGGTTAATAACATTTATATACATCACATACACTCCTCCATGGAACTAATGTAAGAATAACGATTTCCATTAAACATGAATCCTGCGAAGGCACTGTTATTTTGAGCTTTTGTCAATGGACAGTATTAGTATTTCTAATACATTTACGCTATATTTTGGGCCCTACACTAAATTTGCAATGGTGTGTTCATCTCGTTAACATTCAACAAACAAATGTATTTGTTATTTTCAACCTTAAGCATTTACAATATTTATAAAATAAAACAGAATGCATCAATGTTTTATGTTCGTTACAATTTAGGGTAGGCATGAAACTTGTTTTGATGTTATAAAATATATTAACATCATTATACGCAATGTGTCTGTATAGTACTCCATGGGAAATGTTGCTTTTTCTGTTCGAACAAATTGTTGTCACATGTATGTGCATTTTGAGTTTGCCTAGCCAAGTGGTTTGAGAGAAAGTGATGCTAACGCACGATGACAAACGACTGAAGATAGACGAGGGACAACGCACCACATGCACTTTTGATGTTTGGCAAGTAAAGCTAAAACAGAACTCGTACTTCGATGATTCATTGAAAAATACATTTCCTTCAGTACACATGTTAATTAAACATATAAAGAGAACTATTATGATTCCTTTCACCGATTTATTATTATGAAATGTCTATAAATATGAAGTATATAATAGTAAAATGTTTTTTACAGTATTGTTTTTTTTAATATATTCTAGGATTGCTTGGATCTGGAGCGTTTCTAATTATAGCTGGATATATAACATGCAACAAACGTATGATTGTGATAATGTGTATGTGCTTGAGTACATTTGCAATGTCTTTAGGTACAGCCGCCGGGTATCCCTGTAACCCTATTGATATGTCGCCATTGTAAGTTGCCCGCATTTCATTTCTACTTAATATGATAGTATCTTTTTCAGTTCACTAAGGCTATAATGTCAGAACATTCTTTGGTAGAGTGGCCTATTCCACAATGTCTAGCTATAATGGCAGGACATTCTCTGGTAGAGTGGCCTATTCCGCAATGTCTAGCTATAGTGGCAGGCCAATCTCTGGTAGAGTGGCCTTTTCCGCAATAGCCAGCTATATGTCAGAACCTTCTCTGGTAGAGTGGCCTAATCCGCAATTTCTAGCTTTAATGCCAGGACATTCTCTGGTAGAGTGGCCTATTCCGCAATGGCTAGCTATAATGTCAGGACATTGTTTGGTAGAGTGGCTTATTCCGCAATGTCTAGCTATAATGTCAGGACAATCTCTGGTAGAGCGGCCTATTTCACAATGTCTAGCTATAATGGCTGGACACTCTCTGGTAGATTGCCATATTCCGCAATGGCTATGTACAATGGCAAGACACTCTCTGGTAGAGTTGCCTATTCCGCAATGGCTAGCTACAATGGCAGGACATTCTCTGGTAGAGTTGTCCATTCCGCAATGGCTAGCTACAATGACAGGACATTATCTGGCAGAGTGGCCTATTCCGCAATCGCTAACTGTAATGACAGGATATTGTTTGGAAGAGTGGCCTATTCCGCAATGGCTAGCAATAATGTCAGGACAATCTCTGGTAGAGTGGCCTTTTCAGAAATGTCTAGCTAAAATGGCAGGACATTCTCTGGTAGAGTGGCCTATTCCGCAATGGCTAGCTACAATGTCAGGACATTGTTTGATAGAGTGGCCTATTCCGCAATGGCTAACTATAATAGCAGGACATTCTCTAGTAGAGTGGCCTATTCCGCAATGTCTAGCTATAATGGCAGGACCTTTTCTGGTAGAGTGACCTATTCTGCATTGGCTAGCTATAATGTCAGGACATTGTTTGTTAGAGTGACCTATTCTGCAATGAATAGCTATAATGGCGTGAAATTCTCTGTTAGAGTGACCTATTCCGCAATGGCTAGCTACAATGGCAGGATATTTTCTGGTAGAGTGGCCTATTCCGCAATGGCTAGCTACAATGGCAGGACATTCTCTGGTAGAGTGGCCTATTCTGCAATGGCTAGCAACAATGGCAGGACATTCTCTGGAAGAGTGGCCTATTCTGCAATGGCCAGCAATAATGTCAGAACCTTCTCTGAACCTTCTCTGGTAGAGTTGCCCATTACGCAATGGCTAACTACAATGGCAGGACATTATCTGGTAGAGTGGCCTATTTCGCAATCGCTAACTATAATGACAGGACATTGTTTGGTAGAGTGGCCTATTCTGCAATGGCTAGCTATAATGTCAGAACATTGTTTGTTAGAGTGGTCTATTCCGCAATGGCCAGCAATAATGTCAGAACCTTCTCTGATAGAGTTGCCCATTCCGCAATGGCTAGCTACAATGGCAGGACATTTTCTGGTAGAGTGGCCTATTTCGCAATCGCTAACTATAATGACAGGACATTGTCTGGTAGAGTGGCCTATTCTGCAATGGCTAGCAATAATGTCAGAACATTGTTTGTTAGAGTGGCCTATTCTACATTGGCTAGCTATAATGTCAGGACATTGTTTGTTAGAGTGACCTATTCTGCAATGGCTAGCTATAATGTCAGGACATTGTTTGTTAGAGTGACCTATTCTGCAATGAATAGCTATAATGGCAGGACATTCTCTGGAAGAGTGGACTATTCCGCAATGTCTAGCTATATTGGCAGGACCTTCTCTGGTAGAGAAGCCTATTCTAAATTGGCTAGCTATAATGTCAGGACATTGTTTGTTAGAGTGACCTATTCTGCAATGAATAGCTATAAAAGCAGGACATTCTCTGGTAGAGTGGACTATTCCGCAATGTCTAGCTATATTGGCAGGACCTTCTCTGGTAGAGTAGCCTATTCTACATTGGCTAGCTATAATGTCAGGACATTGTTTGTTAGAGTGACATATTCTGCAATGAATAGCTATAATGGCAGGACATTCTCTGGTAGAGTGGCCTATTCTGCAATGGCTAGCTACAATGTCAGGACATTGTTTGGTAGAGTGGCCTATTCCGCAATGGTTAGCTATAATGGCAGGACATTCTCTGGTAGAGTGGACTATTCCGCAATGTCTAGCTATATTGGCAGGACCTTCTCTGGTAGAGTAGCCTATTCTACATTGGCTAGCTATAATGTCAGGACATTGTTTGTTAGAGTGACCTATTCTGCAATGAATAGCTATAATGGCAGGACATTCTCTGGTAGAGTGGACTATTCCGCAATGTCTAGCTATATTGGCAGGACCTTCTCTGGTAGAGTAGCCTATTCTACATTGGCTAGCTATAATGTCAGGACATTGTTTGTTAGAGTGACCTATTCTGCAATGAATAGCTATAATGGCAGGGCATTCTCTGATAGAGTGGTCTATTCCGCACTATTCGACAATGTCTAGCTATACTGGCAGGACATTCTCTGGTAGAGTGGCCTATTCCGCAATGGCTAGCCCTAATGGCAGGACATTATCTGGTAGAGTGGACTAGTCCGCAATGTCTAGCTATAATGACAGGACATTCTCTTGTTGAGTGGCCTATTCCGCAATGGCTAGCCCTAATGGCAGGACATTATCTGGTAGAGTGGACTAGTCCGCAATGTCTAGCTATAATGACAGGACATTCTCTTGTTGAGTGGCCTTTTCCGCAATGGCTAGCTATAATGGTAGGTCATTCTCTGGTAGAGTGGCCTATTCCGCACTATCCCGCAATGTCTAGCTATAATAGCTGGACCTTCTCTGGTAGAGTAGTCTATTCCGCAATGGCTAGCTATAATGACATGAAATTCTCTTGTAGAGTGGCCTATTCCGCAATGTCTAGCTTTAATGGCAGGACATTTTCTGGTAGAGTAGCCTATTCCGCAGTGGCTAGCTATAATGGCAGGAAATTCTCTTGTAGAGTGGCCTATTCCGCAATGGTTAGCTTTATGGCAGGACATTTTCTGGTAGAGTGGCCTATTCCACAATGGTTAGTTTTAATGGCAAGACATTTCCTGGTAGAGTTGCCTTTTCTACAATGGTTAGCTATAATGGCAGGACAGTCTCTTGTAGAGTGGCCTATTCCACAATGGCTAACTATTATGTCAGGACATTCTCTGGTAGAGTGGCCTATTCCGCAATGTCTAGTTTTAATGGCAAGACATTTCCTGGTAGAGTTGCCTATTCCACAATGGCTAGCTATTATGTCAGGACATTCTCTGGTAGAGTGGCCTATTCCACAGTGGTTAGCTATAATGGCAGGACAGTCTCTTGTAGAGTGGCCTATTCCACAATGGCTAGATATTATGTCAGGACATTCTCTGGTAGAGTGGCCTATTCCGCGTTGGCTAGCTATAATGGCAGGACACTCACTGGTAGAGTGACCTATTTCGCAATGTCTAGCTTTGTTAAGCTAAGCTTTTACTGATTCTTATTAATTCATTTGCAGTCAACAACTAGCATTAAATGTTATGATCATTCAATAAACATGTGTTTATCGTGTTATTGTGTTCTGATTTGGTAGGCAAATGATTACAAAATAAAAGCAATTTATCTACTGATTCCATGGTCAAGAACATTGGGCTCAAACAAAACAATTTACTTTTACCAACCACCACCTCGTTTTAGTTTAATTTAACCTTAATCTGAACATAGTTTAAGCAGATTAGAACATATTACCGCTCTTGTAAATTACGCTAATTATTTTGAAACTGGCGGTTTTGTATGCCCAGATATGCTTGAATGTAAATATATATAAAGCTAAGTAATGTATCTTTTCTGGAAATATGTAATAAAATTCCCTGGCATTTTTCCATTAAATGCCAATTTCAACATACTTGGTGTTTTGTTGTTTACATATTTACCATACAAACGACTTCTGTCCTTCCCTATCATTGGTTAATGTTCATTAAATCCGTAGTAACATTATTATTGTTTTCATGCCCCATATTTTGTCAAAGTATTTCGTTCCTAACGATATATAACGAGCCCACTAATTTAATCCTTTCTATCAGTAATTTGTTATTTTACAGGCACGGATCAATCATATTTGGCATTTCAAACAGTATAGCGACCATTCCCGGTATGCTGGCACCATTAGCAGTTGCAGAACTAACACAAAATGTGAGATTTCATTTGTAACAAATTGCTTGATAGTATCAAATACTATGGAAGTTTTTGTTTGTGACATAAATTGTGTGGTTTAGTCAATTTAACGTTTGTTAACGATTGGTTCATGAAGCGGGTACATACCGTTTGGATTGCAAGCATTCTAAGTATACAATAGTTTCCGTCCGTGAATGAGTACCTACCTGTCTTACCTGTATTTATTTTTTAAAGTAAGTTGTATGTTTACTACGGCATACACGTACATGATGTTCATCCTGTATTCTTTATTGTATTCTCTGATGCAAGTGTAATCTTTTCTCCACTAAATAGTACATATACTCCCACTTTCGGAAAAGTTTGTGTGTAAAGTCATTTCTCAGAAAAACGTCGATAGTGCTGTAAGTCATTTGTAGACATGTCAAGAGAGATAAATAAATGTCGTCATTGTCCAGGTTATGGTGAACCTCCAATGAAACACGCAACCAATTTAGAAGCGCAAACGATGATGATTTTAACAGTGTTTACAAAATTCAATTTTATTGAAATTGCATACATAACGATAACAATAGCAATCGCGTATCTTTTGCACATTCCATTGATTTATCGCAATAAATGGGTATATTTGAATTGTTTGTACTGAATTGACATGGTACACTTGATACACGTAAAGGAATTGTGTTAGAAGTTAGTTAAGAACAACTGACATAGGAAGCAAGAGATGTGGTCGTGCAACACCCTTTGCGCTTCAGGTCAGGGTGACATTTATCGATGTCAAAGAGGGTAAGCGTGTAGCCAATAGTTACACTAATAAGTAAATAATAAGTCGTTAAGTACCTGTCATACTAGTTTATTGTCTGTTTTAGCCTAAATAAAGTAAGAGGTGATGTTTTGACTTATGTAAATAATTAAGTTACATCTTCATAATTAATCAGTCATAATTTTAAAGTCACGACTATCTTTGTAAACAACGTACAGCGGTTATGAGGTTTCCTTTAGAAATTATCGAAAGGGACGACTGGCAGTTTTAAGATGGGTTCAAGTCAAGTGTAAGGATGGTTTAGATTCAAGTGTTAGGACGGGTTAGAGTCAAGTGTTAGGACGGGTTAGAGTCAAGTGTTAGGACGGGTTAGAGTCAAGTGTTAGGACGGGTTAGAGTCAAGTGTTAGGACGGGTTAGAGTCAAGTGTTAGGACGGGTTAGAGTCAAGTGTTAGGACGGGTTAGAGTCAAGTGTTAGGACGGGTTAGAGTCAAGTGTTAGGACGGGTTAGAGTCAAGTGTTAGGACGGGTTAGAGTCAAGTGTTAGGACGGGTTAGAGTCAAGTGTTAGGACGGGTTAGGGTCAAGTGTAAGGATGGTTTAGAGTCAAGTGTTAGGACGGGTTAGAGTCAAGTGTTAGGATGGGTTAGAGTCTAGTGTTTGACGGGTTAGAGTGAAGTGTTAGGACGGGTTAGAGTCAAGTGTAAGGACGGTTTAAATTCAACTGTTAGGGCGGGTTAGAGTCAAGTGTAAGGACGGGTTAGAGTCAAGTGTAAGGACGGGTTAGAGTCAACTGTTAGGACGGGTTAGAGTCAAGTGTAAGGACGGTTTAGAGTCAAGTGTAAGGATGGTTTAGAGTAAACTGTTAGGACGGGTTAGAGTCAAGTGTTAGGACGGGTTAGAGTCAAGTGTAAGGATGGTTTAGAGTCAACTGTTAGGACGGGTTAGAGTCAAGTGTTAGGTTGGTTTAGAGTCAAGTGTTAGAATGGTTTAGAGTCTTGTGTTTGACGGGTTAGAGTCAAGTGTTAGGACGGGTTAGAGTCAAGTGTAAGGATGGTTTAGAGTCAACTGTTAGGACGGGTTACAGTCAAAAGTAAGGACGGGTAAGAGTCAAGTGTAAGGATTGTTTAGAGTCAACAGTTAGGATGGGTTAGAGTCAAGTGTTAGGACGGGTTAGAGTCAAGTGTTAGGATGGGTTAGAGTCAAGTGATAGGGCGAGTTAGAGTCAAGTGTTAGGACGGGTTAGAGCCAAGTGTTAGGACGGGTTAGAGTCAAGTGTTAGGAAGGGTTAGAGTTTAGTTGAAATATGTTATGTTGTTGATACTTGTGTTTAAGTTAGTTCGCGGCGTTTCTATCGGATTTTTGGACATCTTGCGTAAATTATCAAAAATCTGTACACATACCCTATGGAGTATCAGCTTTCGATTTAGCTTCATTATTTTTAAAATAGTCCCGTAGAATTACGTTAACGGCGCCGCCTAGCGAAACGCGTTTTTTGGGCGATTTTCCCCATTTTTTTCCTTATAAACTGGTCAATATTAACTGAAAACTGTTTTTAATAATAGTTTTAAATTACTTATTTAATTTCCTGTGATGAAAGTGTAACTTTTACACAGATAAAGTGCAATTTATGTTACCTTTACATCTAATCATTACGCCGGGGTTGATTAAAACACACGTTTAAAAACAACAAATGTTGAACAGTAACGCTTAATTGCGCAAAAATGCTGTGGTACAACTTCTTGAATGTAACATATGTTAAATTTTATTCATTTCACTACTGTATGACTGAATAAAAAGATATTTTTTTTCTTGCTAGTTTTTTAATAAATTCGAACTCAAATTAAAAATGAAGCACTTAAAAAAACACACGAAGTTTGTCTGCTATTTCGGACGACGTCGTTATTTTACGTTAGTTTTATATGGCGTTTTCTTGACGTCGTCCGAAATCACAAGTAAACGTCGTGTTTTTTTAAATTAAATTCATATTTATGAAAAAACTATTTGATAATATTTTAGTGAAATTAATAAAGTTTAACATATGTGGCATTCAGTTGTACCAGAGCTTTTTTCGCGTAAGCAGCCGTATTGTTCAAAATTCTTTGTTATTAAACTCGCGTTTATATCAACGTAATGACTAGATATAAGGGTAACACAAATTATATTTCATTTGCATGAACGTTATAATCTTATCACAGGAAATAAAACAAGTAGTTTAATAAAGTTATTAAAAACAACTTTGAATAAAAATTGATTATTTTACAAGGGAAAAACAGCAAAAATTGCTCAAAAAATATATACCACCAGGGGGCGCTGTTAACGAGAAACTGCGGTACCATGTTAAAAAAAAAACAAAGTTCAAACGAAAGTGGAGTCATCAGAGATCATTTGTACAGGTTTTTGATAAATTACGCCAGATGTAAAAAAAATCCGATAGGGACGCCACGAACCACCTTAAAAGTATGATGGACGTAAATAAACGTGATCATCCTTGGGAAATATGAGTTGTCTTGTTTTCTCCATTACACCATGGATGATCGAACGTATTCCAATTTCAAAGTTTTTTCGAGTACATCAGCTCATTTTGAATACAAATACAATTATATATTTATTTGTATTGCTCTGTCACATTAATTACTCGAAACATTATATAGGTAATCAATGGGCAGACATTTCTTTAACAACTATTTCATTTTAATGAAGACGACGTAGTTTGTGGTTGAGTATCGGACCAAGGATAGGAGAAAGTCCCCTGCTAGGGCCAAGTGCTGTGTCCATAAAAGACACATTGTCTGCATATTTTAAATTCTGGTTAACACTTACATTGAGATAGATATGTACATAAATATATTGGAATTAAGATTAATTTCAGTCCTTCTTTCAAATTACACGAACGGTGTATATGTCTATCGTCTATATTTCAGCAAACAAGTGAAGAATGGCGAGTTGTGTTCTTCATCGTCGCCGGGATATCGGCTCTTGCATCACTCGTTTACGCTGCTTTTTCAAGCAGTGAACTCGCTCCGTGGGCGGAGGATACGTCTCAAGAAATAGAAATAGAAGTTGAGAAGAATGGATCCATAACATAAGGATGAGACGGGGAGTGAAACTATATACAGAACAAAATAAGGTGTCGCTGACTGCTTGATGTAAAAGTGAAAAAATACTGAATTCGAACGTAAATGAACATGTTTTTAATGAAAAATGGCATATATTGCCGCAGTGAAACCTGCATACTGTCAATTGCACGAATAAATGAGATGTTGTGGCTAGGTATGTACTAGATAGGATATCAACACTCTTATCTAAAAAAACGAGAATTAAGGTGTTCAACATTGCTTTTACACTTGGATCAATGATAAATCTCAGCATTGTATTTAAATAGAATGCAAAATGTATATAAATGAGGTAACTGTGGAGTTGCGTTATCTGTGTAAGTTTGCCTAACGGGGATTGGGTTTCGTTATGTAAGGTAAATCGATGTTGATTTTACACACGCGGTGTATTGAGCATGCGGTATTTGATTTGATTTTTATAGTTTTTACTCATTTATTTTAACTTAATTGAAAAGAAAGCTCATGGCTTGCAAGTATATGAATCACCATTACTGAGTGCTGTTATTGATAGGACATCAGAACGAGCTGGGATTCTAAATGACAACCTCTGACGTTAAAGGCCAACATTCTATTTACTGCATTAACATACTGTTGGTTTGTTCCCTACCAACTCAGCTTTCGGTCTTGCGTGGGTAAGTTGATTATCTTGCTTAAACCATAGAACGCTTATATCATATATGCGGTGATGGAAATGACAAACGTATTGAATTGTATTGTTGTAAATAATTCCATTAAATGATTGTGTTATCGATATATTGTATCGACATAAAATGGAAGAAAAATGTAGATTGTGAAACAAGTCTCGCTACAAAGACAAACCTCTTTTTACCTGAAACTCGTACAGAAGTTAATGATTTAAGTTTTTGAAAAGAAAATGTGATGTGCCTTTATAACAGACTGAAATTAATTATTGTAAGTACATAATGCTGTTGTGCATTGTATTTTTCAATTATTATTATTTTCTTATGAAAGTGAAATGATTTTTTATATTCTTTATGAGTAATTAATTGTCATAAGAAACATGTTCTAACATTTACCAAGTTTTACACGAAATGCATTTGTTATGATTTTGACGTGATTTACATTCCATTCTCGCCAGCATTATTATATACTTGTATAAACATCATTTATGTTTATTTAAAAGACCAATGTTGAGACAGCATTTTGCTCATATCTACGTATCCATTCAATAGTACCACATCTGAATATAAACATTATGAAGATTTTTTGATTTTTCTAGTATTAATATCTGAAACATCTTATTTATGAATGTTTTAACATTTTTTATTAAACTAAAGACACAATAGAAAATTTGAGTAAAAAGTTTTGAAAAGTATAAGAAGGCTTATTCTTTGACTTTCTTATCTCATTCCGATGAAAACTAACGAAAGTAAAAATATTTGTTTCAAGGTTTGTTAATTTGGCGAATAATATGCAAAATGAGATGCTTTTTTACCAATTACAGGAGTTTTGCCCCTTTCCGAAATAAAATCGAATTTAAGGGTCTACAGGCATTATAATATCAACTTCAGGGTATTTTCACTTCATATTTAAAACATTTAATTTTTTAAGGTACACTGATTTTCAAAAATATATTCCACTGAAATTGCCATGCGTTCACTTTAAATTTATCATATAAAGCATAATGTCAATGAGGCGATTTTTGTGTAGATGTATTGTTGTATTTTTATTGTATTTTTACTTTGATTGATTCCCCCTGTTATACTCAAAGGCGTGTCACAGTGGGTTATCCCTCAATACATCTTTCTATACTCGTTTTTAATATTTATATCGGAGTCTTTAATGTAGCCTGTTCATGGCTGAATTCAATGATTGGATAAGAGTTTATTGTATTTAACTTAATTGTTCTGATCTAGTTCCTGTTGTAGTGATGTCGCGCACGGTAATGGTACTTCTAAGCGTAACACGACGTTAACGTTAAAATTGTATAAAATGTAATATGACGTTTTTATTCATATATTTCGTATCATTTATTTTACAAGAAAAATAGTCGAATATCGGTTATGGCATGGGAAATATGATTTTCTGCGGATATTAAATGTATCAAAACCAATGATATTAGTAAAGGCTACCTACGTAAAATATGAGTAAACAGTATACCATGTATATAAATAGCGGTGTCTATAGGATTTTGCCGTATTAAAACAATGTCAAACTGACGTTGTAAATATTTGATAGAGGACATCGGAAATGTCTAATATGAGGTGTAAATGATTTTCCAATTGTTTTGTAATAATTTTGGACACAAATAAAAATATAATTTTCATAAAACAATATTCCGCGTTGGAAATATAGTTAATATGGTCAAAATGTGAGGTCAGACGTTATTTTTCGATAAATCATAGAGGACATTTTAAATACGAAATCTGTACCATTCACAGCAAATTGAATATATTTGATTCTACATAAGCATGTTCCACTGAAATTTCACTTTGGGATGATATGATTTCAAAATTTATATGTTTATGATTTATTATAAAATAATTGAATTCATCAAATACGTTTCAATTATTTCTTTCAAATAATTTTGGCGGACAACACCTTTTTTATGGAAAAAATATAATATCCTATAATCGCAATATGAAATAAATCACCAAGTACCATGTAATAATAAATCAATGAACATATACATACATATTTTTAATGCAATGCTAACCGCTATTTTTCATCTGGACTGCTTAGTATGACTTTATTGACGAATCGTCTATTTTATGAAACGCATGTTAGGTAATGGCCGTTAAGATTGTTGTTATAACACACACACGCCTGTAACCGGAAGTTATGTCACTTTCTCCAATTAATAGAACTGATTTCTGCCCTTCCGCGCCGTTTTTAAATATAACATTTTATGCCGGGATCCGTGGTTAATGTTACGCCGGGACACGGGAAAATAACGTTAAATATGACTTATTGTTAAATTAAAATATATATATCGTATCAACAGCGTAGTTTATATCCGTCAACTGAAAATATCGTTCCACGATTTTTGTATATAGTAAGTATAGTTCCAGAAAAGATCAAGTATTCAGGGACAGTTTTATATATTTCGGGTATCCGGTTTATAACGCAATAACCATTACCGTGCGTGACGTCAGTACAATGATGATGTATTGTTGCAAGAAATGAACACAATATGTTTAATTATCCTATGGTCTAGTCAGATTCATGTTTATCATATAATTGACGTTGCAGAATATATGTATTTGTCATGGGTTTGAGGTGCGAGTGACAATTTCTCTCCCGAGGGGAGGGGGTGGGGAAGGAGAATTCTCCATCCGCACCGAAAACACCATGATAGATATATAGTTTTACAAACTCGTTTAATGAATCCAATAGTAAACGAGAACTCATGTAAGGTCTTCGTCTGCCAATGCAATGAAACTGGATGCCATACTTATATACCGGTTTTGTGCTAAAATTGTGTTAATTATAATGAGTGATAATTATGTACATTATTATTTTCTGTAATGTATAAAAGCTTGATCAAAAGAATGTTTTATTGTACTGGCATATTTTATTTAAGTACAAGTTAAAATACAATATGTAATTAGAATACAAGTATTGTAAACTGTATTATAAGTCTATTAGTCAAGATATCAGTTGAGATATAAAGTATTAATTTCGTTAATCAAAGCTGAGATGTGAAACATTGTGTTAATCAAGTTGAGATAACAATTACTGTATTAAATTAAGACGATTGAGAAAAACAATATGCTGTTGATAACAATTGGTGATATTACATTGTCAGAAAAATACAAAGTGATAGACAGTATCGATGGCTTGGCGCAAATCTGGTCCAAGTCACTATTTTTTAACAAAATCACTTTTTTACATATTTGAATAAAGCACATAGAAATACACATATTGTGAAAATAATAGACTTTTATAATTAGTTTCTTTAATATTGCTGCTTAGAAACAAAAATGTCTATATAATAAAACAAGATTTCATATACGAAAAACAGGTCCAAGTAGAATTGGTCTCGTCTTGCGTTTGAACTCTGTACATCAAACATGGGCTCGTCTTGCGTTTGAATTCTGTACATAAAACAGGTCCGAGTAGAGGTGGTCTCGTCTTGTGTTTGGACTCTGTACATCAAACATGGTCTCGTCTTGCATTTGAATTATGAACATAAAACAGGTCCAAGTAGAGGTGGTCTCGTCTTGCGTTTGAATTATGTACATAAAACAGTTCCAAGTACAGGTGGTCTATGTTCTGCAGTGAAATATTTTACTATCTCAATATATAAAGCATCAGATACACTTGTGTTGTTTTGAAAAGAGTTTATAATTGCAGTGGTTTAATTTTTTTTTATTTCTATCAATGATACAGAAATGGGGTTAGGCCACACGTTTGATTCATCCCTCCACTTACAAATTAACAAAGAACATATTGATTGTGGCAGATGTCGAACAAATAAATTCGAAGGAGAAAAAGATATAATTGTAAGAGAGTAAGAGCGAAAATAAAATAAAAAATGAATACTAAAATGGTTTATCATAATTAATTAAACAAGTTTTTTATAAGTAGAAGACCATGTGATTCTGAGAGTAAACTTATTTGATATATCATGAAAGGATAACAACATTGTAACTATAGTACAATTAAGCTTTTATACATCATATTTTGCAAACATTATTGTGTACATAAGATGGGGGTATAATCGTCTTATACCCCCAACCACACACCCCTTAAATAGAATGATTAATATTTAGTATTTGCATTTGCATGTATATGTTGAGTTGTGTACATATGTCAAATTTTGTTATTTCTTTACATTAAAGTTATATTCCTCCCCTTAAATAAACTAGATTCCTCCCAGATAGTGCGCAATAACATTTTCATAGCATTAGGTATGGCATTACAATAGCTACATTTAATTTTATGTCATTCGGTAAGTCTGAAATCAGTCAATGATTTTCTTCAATATGTTACAGAACTCAAACATCTTGTACATTCTCAAGGAAATGATCATCTAGACATAAACTACTGTAATGGACTTTTTGACTGGAAAAGCAACCTGCCTGTCAAACTATACCAAGCACACTATCTTCATGCTCCATAGTTTCATCCACTTCCTTGGTTGCTTGTATAAGGCAATGTAAAAAAAACTCTTATTCAAGTAAAAATTATACTAAATATACGCAATATATTTTAGACACACTTGAACCTGACTTTGGATAGCATGTGTTTGATTCTTTATGGCAGTAGGGTGAATTTACTACATGTATTGGAAATAAATGTATATGTTCACTCACACTTGAAGACCCTTTGTCTGTTTGTTAGACATTTAGTCTCTACTGCTAAACCATGTATTGCAACATTTGTATTTGAAGTTACACACATTACACGTTTGAAAGATATTGAAAACAATGATGAGCCTAGTGACTTTGAAGATTTCTCTGAAATATCCTATGACGAGTACTTGGACATGTCGTTTCCAAAAAGAAAATAATGAAGATTTGACACAACTTTATCCACCAGGTATATCAGATAGTGATAAATCAATTTGTAGCTCTAAAACTAAAGAACCTTCTGACAAAGATGATTATTCATCTCAATAAAGTACAAAGTCTATTCCTAAGGAAAACTTCTTTGCCAAAGTACCATTTCATGACATGCTGTGCTTTTTTGCACATAAATAGATACATGTAACGAGATTATATTTAAAATGGAGTCCATATGGAAAATTATTCAGTAAATTCTTCATGCAAGTTATTTCAAAGTTGAATGTCAATCTGCTCCTGCTTATTTACATTCACTAGATATAAGTCGTGCAATGCTAGACATTGCTTAAAAAAGTGTGAATTTACTTGAAACAAAATATCTAGTGTAGGCTCACCTGACTAAACGAGAGCCTTCTCTGTTTTAGAAATTCAACATTTCATAGGTGAGACTTGAATATTTTATGCATGTTTTCCATTTTCAAAGCTACCCCCGAATGGTCATACACTTTTTTGTGGTAGCTTTGTGGTAGTTTTTTTTTAAAATTCAAGGCTCCGTCATGAAATTTATTAGAACATACTGAATGATCTCAGTGAATTTAACGAACACTATTAAACGAGCCCAATAACAAAAACAAATGAAAACAAAGTCAAAGTACGCGGATACACATTTACACATGTGGAGCGTGTGGTTCAGTGGTAGGGCATCGAACCTCGGATCGGAGGGTCATGGGTTCGATCCTCCGCCATGACTATGTATCTGTCCTTAAGCAAGACACTTTTTCCACATATGTTTAGTAGCAGTTCTAGGAAGACTTCGAGCGTGATTGTCTTAGTTGTGAAATCGTGTTTCATCGAAGTAAAAAAAACAACTAATACATATGTACTGTTCCAGGTTATTTGCACGTAAGTATATTTATTTTCAGGTAAACTATGAATACCATGTCAATATTAATAACAAACATATACTGTTATACACGTTAAAATCAATGTGCCTTTTGCTTATAAAAGACAGAAGAGTTTATATGGGGGAAGACCCAGCAGTCGTTCGTGCTGTCCGCCTACTACTATGGATATATAGTGCCACAGGTTGCGGGCGGTTGGCTTGCAGGACAGTATGGTGGCAAGCATGTGATTACAGTTACAACAGCGTTAATTGAGATTTATTTATGCTGAGCATTAGTTATCACGACTGCAGCTACCAATGGGAAATGGGAAACTCCTGTCGGATATTGTTCGACAGAATAAAAGAAAAACAAAGTTACAAAGAATAAAATCATGAATTATTCATTAATTTAAAACAAAATATTAAACTACCTTGAATTTTACATAATTTTTATGAAGAAATATTGTTTCATCTTGATCCTTCGACGATGGCAAACAATCGACTTGTAAGGTTCGATGTAATTCAGTTGTTCAAAATATTGAGATATGCATCAGTTAAAGAAACAACGGATGATGTAGCGGATGATACATCAAACATTTTACCGAAACGCATTACCTTCCGAATGCATAGGTGCACCAACGGAGTAAATTATGCACAGAGATATGTGTGGAAAATCTGTGTTCTTGTATTGACATGTTTATTTCTGTTTCTCTTTTTTTCCAGCATTTTTAAAAATAATACTCTTTGTTTTATTTAATCAACTATCATATGAAACGAGTCGCAAAACTAGTCTAGTTTATTAAGATGATTTTAAGACAATATGGTGTGTCTGCAACAGACGAAATGTCATCAGCAAACATTAAAGTCAAATGTATTTGACTTCATGTGTTAGAAATTTAATATTATTGCGGTATTTTCGAAGACGAAGAACACGGATAAGAGCATTATTAAAGAGAGAGAAAATATTGACTCAATAAAGAAAACGTTAAATTCAAACCAACTTCAAACCAAATATTACTTGAGAAGTCATTGTTCGCACACCAATTTTACGGACGAATGCAAGGACGGACGAACGAATGGACAGGGATAACACGTACCAGTCTTTGAATGGGGAGGACATCAAAATACATATTGTGTACGCACTATCTAAACAGTAGAAGCAAATAAAACAGTATGAACAAATAACTGGCTACTGTCAATGTATGTGGGCTCTACCTTATGAGCGTTCAAGATTTTTTGCTGCGTTTTGGTTCAGTAAGTTTTTTGGTATTAGTTTTAGTCTATACATAATCTTGTTATTGTCCTATCAATGTTTCACATAAACGTCCTTGTAAATATCGCCTCATTGTTGGAAAAGCTACCAAGTGCTTTCTTATTACATATATACTTGATACATTATTGCTCTAATGGGGCGATACAGTGTTTGGTGTTTTAGATACAGAGATTGCTGGCTCAAAAGATAAATTATATGGTACAATATTAAAATATTTACACTGGGTGTGATTTAAATTCGCTAAAATAAAACATCCTGTATAAATATCTGAATATTGTACCACAGAGTTTATTTCGTTATCATATACGGTATATATAAATGTATATGTATATATATATATATATATATATATATATATATACTTTGTCATAAAGTTAAAACCTAATTTATATACACATTTTTGCATTAAGTCAATAAATATATACTTGTGTATATATTTTGGAATTAACTCAACAGATACACTCAGTATATATACATTTTGGAATTAGGTCAACAAATTCAATATATATTATACATTTTTTTTTATTTAATCAACAAATAAATTATACATGTATATACATTTTGGAATTAATTCCACAAATACACTCAGTTTATATACATTTTGGTATGATTCAACAATAACAGTATGTATGTATATATATATATATATATATATTGTCATTAAGTCAACACATGCAATATGCATATATATACATTTTAGAACTTAGTCAACAAAAAATGTATGCATATATATACTTTGGAATTCGGTCAACAGATACGTTTGCGTACATTTTTGTCATTAAGTCAACAGATACAGTATGTATACAATTCTGAAACAAAACCAATAACGCTAGTAAACATACTGCTGTTTCTATTCTAAAAAACACAACAAAGCTATTGAACATACTGCTGTTTCTATTCTAAATAACACAGTAACCAATAAAGCTAGTGAACGTAGTGGTGTTTCTATATTCAATAATACTGTAACCAATAACGCTAGTGAAAGTGCTGATATTTCTACTTTCATGAACATAATAAAACCAGTGAACGTTTTGATGTTTCCAGTCAATACGGTATATATATATATATATATATATATATATATATATATGTGTGTGTGTGTTATTTAGAATAGAAACAACAGTATGTTCACTAGCTTTACTGGTTACTGTGTTATTTAGAATAGAAACAGCAGTACGTTCACTAGCTTTGTTTTTTTTAGAATAGAAACAGCAGTACGTTCACTAGCGTTATTGGTTACTGTATTATTTAGAATAGAAACAGCAGTACGTTCACTAGCTTTGTTTTTTTTAAAATAGAAACAGCAGTACGTTCACGAGCGTTATTGGTTACTGTATTATTTAAAATAGAAACAGCTGTACGTTCGCTAGCGGTATTGGTTACTGTATTATTTAGACGAGGAACACCAGTACGGTCACTAGCGGTATTGTGGTATTTAGACTAGAAACACCAGCACGTTCACTAGCGTTTTTATGGTATTTAGATAACAAACATAAGTACGTTCAATAGCATTGTTGTGTTACTTAGGTCAATTTATAAGCGAATCAAGAATTTCAAGAATACGTCTCAAACGTAAGTTAAAACAACTAAAAGTATTTGAATTGCCCTAACACGTGTTCGCATATGGAGAGTAAGCGGCATATGTGTAATTTTGTTGCCGACACAACTATTTTTGTCAATGTAATGACTGTTAAGCCTTGTATAGTAATACAGAGGTGAACTAAATATTACGTTGGCTATACATTGGGCAAACTTTTCCATACTGGTGCTTTATCTTTAAGGTCTGACAGGCGCTTGCTGTTTGTGGTTTGCTGGCAGTTCTCAAGATTTGCATCCCAGAATTACAGATGCAGAACGGGAACTTTTGTCAAATAATTCTCATCGGACCAACAACGAAACGGGTTAGCACTGGTTCATTTGTAAGTGTATGTAAAAGGCAATTATATAAAGGGGTGGTGGATAACTTTGAAAAGAGAACGCTGCTACATGAACTGTAGAGAAGACAGACGGCATTTTTTTATAAATTTTTCTCTAACTCTACCAGTATACCTGAAAACTAAATATCTACATGATGAAAATATGAAAGACGAATCCCCCCCAGTATGTATCCCTTCTATACCGGGTACCGCGAATGCCCGTATAATAACAATATCCCAGTCATGCGCAAAGCTCCAATTTCCGTTAGCGTCGGCATTTGTTAACATTTCGTACCGGCAACTGTTATTCAGTACACTTAAGTAACTTTATAACTGTTTATTATTGATGCCAGTATTTACATGGTTGACAAAGTTTTAGACTCGCGGTAATAGGTATGACCAGTATAATTATATCGTATATATTTGTAAATGGGCACACTTCTTGTAAACGGTTGAAATTCACCTTATATCCCATATCCGTTGTCATATAAGACAAAAGTGTCAACGAAAAACATTTAAACAGTTTGTGTCGGTATGACTGCTGAAACTCCAAATGAAAAACCGATTTGAATGTTTTAAGTCTATTTACTCATAATTTCGAGACAAGCGTGACTTCAATTATATCGTAAAAGTGTTTGTACTTACATAACTAAAACGCTCCAGATAGTAATACTTGGTGGTTTATATTTCCATATGGTTCCAAGTCCACATGTATCAAATTGTCTCCGATGCGTGAACACGAGTAAACTCGATTTCAATATTTCCGTTTAACCATGCACTCTGTGACTTTGTAATTGAACCACTAACATAAAGGTAATTTTAGTGCAGAAAATGTCATCCGATTTCAGAGAAAGTTTCTATACGTTAAGAGTGCCATCTCTATCTTCTAGTGTCAAAGTTTCATGACTAAGACTTGAACTTTTTATGCATTTTTCCCATTTTTCGAAGCTATCCCCAAAAGGGAAAATTCACAGGCGTCAATAACGAATGCATGAAACATTTGCCTGGATACATCACCATAAGTCTCCATCGTTTGATGAATTGTGCACTATTTAACTAGGTGGCACTATTTAAAAAGACAGAAACATACTGAGGTGTTGACTAGCTGATGATGACTTTATGTAACAGTGTATGAAATGAAGTTGTTAACGGTAACTAACACTGATTGTGGCAGTGAAACCTACATAATGTCAATTGCATGACCAAACAGAGAGGTTGTGTTTTAGGTACCAGATAGATTGTACTACAAAGCAGTAGTATTTAAAGCAGCGTAACCAATATGTGAAGTTATTTCTTGTTTAAGGAAAGAAACAACGTATTTATTAATGAAAAACATTTTCTAGAAAACTCACTCCCATGGATTTCTTACAGCCGATATTTCGCTTGAACATGAGTAAATCGTGAATAAATTAAAGTGTGGCCGTTGCTTATGTGCTTGACTGTTGGATCAATGATAAATATCAGCTCTGTGTTTAAATGGTAGATAGAAGGTATGTTAACGAGGTAACTGTGATTTTATCTATTTGAAACATATTTAAAGCTTTGTCATGTTTGAATTGTGAATTAAAATAAACAATTGGAAATGGGTATACATATATAATATAGGAAGGAAACTTTCAATTTGCCAACGGTGTGCACATTGAACAGAAATGTAATTTTGCGACTTTAACTCTACTTTTTCTATTGATGTTTGGGCACTTCTGACAAACATGTATTTAGGTAATTTAAATACCATTAATAAACCTGTTCAAAACGGCAGAAAATATCAAAACTAGAAAATAGATTGTGAAACAAGTCATACAACATGGACACAACACTTTTTATTTAAAACTAATAAAACGTTAGTAATTTTATTTTATTTCAAGAGAAATTATAGAATAAATACAGAATGTTGTTCTGCAATATTTTTTTTCCAATTATTATGCAAATACAATTATATTTCTTAGTTATACCATAAGAATATATGCTCTAATATCCAATTCTGTTTTGCACGAAATGCATTAGTTACCATGTTGATCGGACCTACATGTACATTCCTTTCTCTACAGCACTACTATTATGACGTAAATTTAAATTACCTTAAATTAAGGCCATTTTGTAAATGTAGCTACACAGCTAAAGTTGCTGAGCATTTCATGTTTAAATGCCCTATTTATAAAAGTGAACGTATTGTCTTGCTCCATTCTACAAGGATGTTTTACCCAATTGAATTAATGAATGAATGAATAAATGAATAGGGTTTTATGGCGTACCAACACATTATATGTTATTCGACGCCAACAGGAAGGAAGATTCCAGGTTCACTCTACATGTACAAAAACAAATTAACATACCGATTTAAAAAAAAAAATAATAAAAAAAAAACCACCAACAAACGAATATGCAGAATGAACCTAGAACCTTGATACCTGCAGAACTGCAGAGTTTCAGCAAATTCTATCGTATTACTCAAATTGTTGCTTCTTACGACATGTATGAGCCACAGTGGTCCTATTCTTGCCATCACTCATGGCTCCCTAAACCACACAGGGGTTGATAATTTAACCACAATAATGAACATGACAAAAAATGATAAAATGAACATGATACCCATTTGGAGGATTCCTACCCCTCTGCAGAGATCGGCAGTGATTCTATTCTTAGCCGGAACCACACCAAATTGAATTAAAATAAACTTTCTCTTCAGCATTACTATATATAAATATATTAAACAGTATTAAGAGTTTATTAACTGGGATAGGTGTCTCTCTTGGCGATATTGGCTTAAGCCCGAGGGACTCATAATGACCTTTTTATTACAAGTATAATTAGAAATATATGTTTCATTACAAAACAAATAGTTTTATCACTACATAAAAATGTTTTACATATTTATGTGATTTATTTTATTTATTTATCTATTTAGATCTATTTATTAAGATATTTTTTTTATTAATGTAGATTTTTAATATATATTATTTTTTACTTCGTCAATTTGATTGATTAATTACTTATTTCAAAATTATTTTTGTCCTTAAATATCCCAACAATTTCTCAGATAGAGTACAGTTATTTCCCCTCTAATTGTCGCTCTTTGTAGTGGCAGCAAAGAGTTGATTAGAAATCACTGACAAAGCGGGGTATTTGAAAGTTTCAAATATCATTTTATTTACAAAAAAGTATAAAATGAACATGAGGATTCAAATGTTTCTGCAAAATCTGATAAAGATCCTCGGCGTACCAGGAACTACAAGTATAGCAGTAGTTAAAATAAATAGTTCACAGTTGGGTAATTTCATTTCACATAAAAAAATGCCGAGAAATATCAACTCTGGACAGATGATGGACAGAGAGTGGTCAGAAAAATTACAAGAGATGTCAATTCTAGACAGATGATGGACATAGAGTGGTCAGAAAAATGTCAAAAGATATAATTTCTGGACAGATGATAGACACAGAGTTGTCAGAAAAATGCCAAGAAATATCAACTCTGGACAGATGATGGACATAGAGTGGTCAGAAAAATTACAAGAGATGTCAATTCTAGACAGATGATGGACAAAGAGTGGTCAGAAAAATGTCAAAAGATATAATTTCTGGACAGATGATAGACACAGAGTTGTCAGAAAAATGCCAAGAAATATCAACTCTGGACAGATGATGGACATAGAGTGGTCAGAAAAATTACAAGAGATATCAATTCTGGACAGATGATGGACACAGAGTGGTCAGAAAAATGCCAAGAGATATCAACTCTGGACGGATGATGGACAAAGAGTGTCAGAAAAAAAAAAATCGAGAGTGTGCTTTCTGTTCAGGTGAGCTAAATATTATTAAAAGTAAAAACAAATTGTAACAAATAAACAAGTTTTTATTTTTATACATTTGATCTTAATTGGTTTAAGAAATATTTAAGTATCATCATATACTACTGATAGTTCAAAGATAACAGAACAAAATACTTAAGTGTTATATTAACTAATTTTTCAAAGAATAACTGAACAAATACTTAAGCGTTTTATTAACTAATGTTTCAAAGAATAACTGAACAAATACTTAAGCGTTATATTAACTAAAGTTTCAAAGAATAACTGAACAAATACTTAAGTGTTATATTAACTAATGTTTCAAAGAATAACTGAACAAATACTTAAGTGTTATATTAACTAAAGTTTCAAATAATAACTGAACAAATACTTAAGTGTTATATTAACTAATGTTTCAAAGAATAACTGAACAAATACTTAAGTGTTATATTAACCAATGTTTCAAAGAATAATTGAACAAATACTTAAGCGTTATTTTAACCAAAGTTTCAAAGAATAACTGAACAAATACTTAAGTGTTATATTAACTAATGTTTCAAAGAATAACTGAACAAATACTTAAGTATTATATTAACCAGAGATGCCAACCCTTAATTACTGAAAATAGGAGTGTGGTCGAAAGAGATGGGTATTTGGTGGGTTTGGGGGTTCTCCCCCAGAAATTTTTTAAGTTGTAGATGCTCTAAGATGGCATTTCAGCACTTTTCAGTGATAAAAAGTCATGTATTCATTAAGAAATATTTCATAATACCTGGTGAAAAAGAGGATCGAGTTTTATAGAATAAATTAAAAAAGCTGACAAACTGATGAAAAGCGAGGCTTTATTGAACATTCAAATTAAGCTTTATTGGGATTTTATTACTGACTCATCCATTGGTTGAGTTGCCGCAACCACTGTCGATATTTTCCTTGACGACGACTGACAAGTTGAGCGGGTGATGTGCTGTTTTGTAGCAATGTTTTTTCAAATCACCCATCCCACTGTGAGACAACATAATTTCTGCATTGCAGACCTTGCAGAATGCAATAATGCACCCCCGTTCTCAATGTCGAAAAGCAAGGATATGCATCGGTGTAACTTTTAATAAATGTTTGTTTATATTCGTACTTTTTTTTCTTTGATGGTGTTGCATCCGCCATATTGGATTTTGAAGGTTGTTGATCGGCCTTTCCGGATCATCCAATATTGTTTTCGTAAATACTCGGGTATTTTCCAGATAACATAATTAATAGTGCTTCTAGAGGTGACGTAGCGCATACGGAAATGTCCGAACATCAAAATTGGTGTCAGTGTAAACGGTGCTGATTATTTGTTTTACACGTGAAATTTATCCCGGACCATTTTTTTAAAATAATCAGAGACAATTCATGGAAAATCGGAGAGCGGATTTTTCATACAAAAATCGGATTCACTCCGCCAAAATCGGAGGAGTTGGCATCTCTGTATAATTAACCAATGTTTCAAAGAATAATTGAACAAATACTTAAGCGTTATTTTAACCAAAGTTTCAAAGAATAACTGAACAAATACTTAAGTGTTATATTAACCAATGTTTCAAAGAATAATTGAACAAATACTTAAGCGTTATTTTAACCAAAGTTTCAAAGAATAGTTGAACAAATACTTAAGCGTTATTTTAACCAAAGTTTCAAAGAATAACTGAACAAATACTTAGACCTGAACAATTATTCAATGTGCCTCTAAACACCCTGTTATAACAACATCATGAAAAGTAATGACATACGCAACAACAATACAATATCATCACCTGCTTAAAATATAACCATAGTTGTCAGAAGACAATGAAGCTTGCCCCTGGGTGTCTAAGTCCAAAAAAGGCCATAACTGTGCCAAAATACAACCCAAAGTTATGGTTCTTGTCTATGTGTGTTCGACTGATGATGATGAACACACATGCAAAGTTTCATTCACATCCAATCAGTGGTTTCATAGATAGCTTAAACTTAAACGCTAAAGTTTAACCTGGGTGCCCACAGACGACGACGACGACGCCTGGGTCATGGCAATAGCTCTCCTTGGACTTCATCCTGGCGAGCTAAAAAGCAACATTCAGTTAGCTCTATAACTCCAAGGGGTCATGAATAATAACAACACCAAGTTAAAGAATGGGGTTACAGTTGCACACCCCTATTCCCCCATTCCCACCATACAACACATTAGTCAACATTGATTCTTAACTCTTGTACTGTACAGAGGACAGCCGAGTTGACATCTTATTGTAAAGCTTACATATGGATCATCACAGACAAAGCTTATAAAATGTACTGAACACAAGACCAAACCATTTATCATCACAAGTACAGGTTAAACTTGTAACAGCCTCATTCTATTTCCACGCCAGCAATCAGACATGCCAGTCTTAAATGCATAGACTCGTGATCACAAGACCAAACCATTTATCATCACAAGTACAGGACTAAACTTGTAACAGTTTCATTCTGTTTCCTTGCCAACAATTGGACATGCCAGTCTTAGATCCATAAACTAGTGACATTTCAGATCCCCCTGAAGGAAATGTTCACCTTTCCGAGCCGCCATGTATCAACAACATGCATAATGGCCATCCCACAGTTTGTTGTCTGTACAAAAGCTGATTTCTTGTAATGTCAGACAATTGCATGATGGTCGAAATATCTGTAAGCTTCAAAGTTTCCAATCTTCTTGCTGTCTTCATCATAGTGGAGACATCTGAAGCAGGTATCGCAGAAGAAACAGGGATTTTCCGGGGTGAATTTACTTCCATAAGTGATCCATCTGCATATAAAAATAGTAACAAAATATAACAAACAGGGACGAGTGCTTGTTTTACATTTTTTCCTTAATCCTAAATTGTGATTTAACCATCATGATCAAAATAAATAATACAATGGATAAAAGCTATTAAAGCCAATACAACAATATTTTTCTTTAAATCCTATTTTTATCATTATTGGTACCATACAAATAAAGAAAATTCTTGCAAAGCAAAATGTATTTGTTAATGTTTTATACTAAGCTTAGAAAAGTCATGTAAATGTTAAACTATATACGAGAATATATAATTCTTTATTCCATTACTTCCAGCAATCAATTTTTTTATCATTAAAGGAAGCAAATTTTCTGAGGGAGGTTTATGGGCATTTGTATCACTGACTAACATAGAAGTTTAGCGAGATCTTTGTCATGCACTGGGTTTGATTATCCTTGTACACAGGCCAACTGCTTTAACTCACCTCCAGAGAACTGCATGCTTTCACAGTACCTTTCCCGAATAAGGCACTGTGGGAGTGCATTTGATAAATCCTGGACAATATATATACATGTAAATTACACGAAATTGTATGGCTATCAGATTTTGATAACAGTGCAGAACACCATCTTCTCACAAAAGAATGGGCTTGATTTGATGTTAAAACTGAGGTGATAATTCAAACTTATTATTTTACTTTGATTGTGAAACAAGCTACATCAACTTAGGACAAATGCACTCAAAGACTTCCTGAGTAGAACCAGTACTTAGCATATACCAATAAAGTGTTTTACACAAGGACACCACACATAGCCATGGCAGAGGATCAGACCCACATCCCTTAAATCCTGTGTCTAATGCTCTAACACTGGATCATGCACTCCACACAAAAGTGAGATAGAATGATTCGCCACATGGGTGGCAAGAAATAGCACATTGATAATGTTTATGATGATTAGTCCATTAATATAATATTGATGTACAAGTTTGTGTGTTCCAGACAAGCAATCAGCAATACTTGTCGTAAGCCAGCAAACATACAATCTCAATTTGAATCGAAACAAAGTACTGGACAACACAACATTGATAGCAAGTCATTTGGTAAAATTAAGAGACAAGTTTCATTTTGTTTTGGTCAACAATTCAACACTACCTTGCTGCCTGTGTGTGACACACCCTACACATGGTCCTGTTACGTCTGGACTTCCCAAGTAGATAAGGGTAGTCTCGCACGTCCTGTGGATCCTCATTGGTCAATAATCTACAATTGATAAACATCAAGTTGACAACTTTGTATGAATTCAGATAAAACATATTCCCTGTCTTACAGAATAGGTATTGAAGGGTGACATATGAATGTTGATATATAATGTTCTGAATGTGGAGAGGCCTACAGAAATCAGTCACACTTGCATGCCAATATCATGATTTCAGTATAAAACCATTTGAATTTCTTGAAAGTTGAAAGGGTTTTGAAAAGAGCAACACTCAAAGGGTTGCCAGTCACATAAACCTAAACAACAGTAAAAATGTGTTTCTATTATGTTATTACTGTACAGCACAAACAAGTTCTCAGAGA
The DNA here is from genome assembly GCA_029582155.1 of Panopea generosa. Taxonomy (NCBI): domain Eukaryota; kingdom Metazoa; phylum Mollusca; class Bivalvia; order Adapedonta; family Hiatellidae; genus Panopea; species Panopea generosa. The sequence continues at coordinate 19,594,315 of CM055906.1, forward strand.
CCATTCTGCTCAATTTTTGGAAACATGTCACCAAAAAACAGCTATTGGATGACTGAACTAGACAATAATATAACCGTCACTGCTCTTTTCCAAATTTTCTTAGTATGAAAATGAAAAATGATTTTAACCAATTACAAATAAATAAAACAGCGTTTATCTCTATCATAAATAATAATAGTATAACCGGTTTTTGAGATATGAGTTTTCTAAAATAATTTAAATAAATTCCTTAGTATGGTCAAATGTGAAATTTGAATAATGTATGGCTAGTAGTTACCAAGGTGTGAAGTTCAAATTTGTTTAACTATAAAGGAGGCCATAATTATATTAAGAATCAGAATGTCAAATATTTTGTCCCCTTAGGTCCCTGTAACTGTAGTGAACACACAGTTGAAATTTCTGATGTAGTAGTTACTGAGATATACACTTATGAAAAATTGTGTTTTCAAAGTAAAAAGGGGCCAAAAGAAATAAAATGCTAGATTATCATCCCTGCCTGCCCCCTCATTTTCATGCCCCCCCCCCCCCCCCCCCCCCCCCCCTTTTTATTTTCATAAAAAAAAAAATTAAACAAAAACATTTTTATTATAAAAACATAAAAAAATATAAAATAAAAAATAAAATCCTCCCACCCTCCCCACCATCCATGATTGTACTGAGTATATTGAAACACATAATTGCTGTTAATAAGAAGAAACTAAATCTGTTAACTATACTTATTCAATTTGGAATTAAAACTGACTCAATGCACCATTTAGTGCAAAATACAACAAACATGACAACATACAAAGCAAACTGACCTCGAACGAAGCCAGTTTGGCATTGCTAATTAAGGAATGGTGGTGGGGATGGATGAGGGTTTATTAGACAAACAACAAGTTAATTTTATTGTACCTGACATCACTAAATATGATCAGATGTTCACAGTCTCCTTGATGCAGGTATACATACGGCTGGCCGAGTCGCAAAGTCAGATCTAGGAATGTTGTATCTTCCATCAGTTTTGTTGAATACGATTCCATATTTCTACTCGATTCGCTTGCCCAGTCCAAGATTACTCTGAATAAGAAAATAAATTTTTAAGTCAATGGCAGCACCCAGAATGCTGACATGATGTAAATTCTGTAGAATTTCGGATTATAGTTATTTGCATTTAACAGAGGGATCAAGTCCTCTGTGACCTAGTGATCAAAGATGCTGTCCTCATGACTTGTGCCAAGAGTTTAAGCCGAGCTTGGTAAAAATAGAATTATCTTACAAAGTTTGTTAGGAACTTGCAGAAGGATGGTTGTTCTACCCATTAATTTAACCTGCCATGCGTAGACAAGAGCATTAAACTCAATAAAATTCATCCATCAATAAAGCTGGTAAAACCACATATAGCAGGAAATGTGTTGAAAATGACATAGATCTACACCATTAAAAAAAATCAAAAGCCTAAACGGCCCGAGAATCGTCTACCAGGAGAAAAAAATTATCATATCACCTCACAGTTGTGCTCCTTTTTTCCCATGAATTACATGATTCTTGTTCATAAAAAGGTCCTATGTAATTTGGTTTGAAATATTTACAAAATGGTTCATATGGGCTGTGATTTTTTACTGCATATGAGAAGAGCAAAAGCTGACACAGTATATACTGCAATAAGATATCACTGGTGTTAAAAATGTGACTTTTATAGGATTTCAACATAATTTATTATGCATGTATATATGAGCATTTGAGGAAATGTATTATTGATAACCCAATTTGGCCACTTCAAGATTTTTTCGGAGACATTATGGTTATGTAACTATTGTTTGAGGCTTGTGAGGATCTAATCAAAACTACATATGCCTTGAGTGCACAAATTCAAAGAACACATCTTTATAGAATTTAAGGGCCAGAACTCCATATTATCCTATTTAAAATTCACAAGAATTTCAAGGAGGTTAATCTAGACATTTTTTGATGAATCAAGGGCTATAACTCTGCCATAAATTTTCAAATAAAACAAGTTCATGATCTTGTACAAACTTATGGTTATTTATATATATTGTTTAATTTTGTATAGTGTTTGGTGATGATCTGCAGAGAATACTAGAGAGCACACTATGTCAAATAATGCAATTTTTGAAGACTGAAGGGCCATAACTCCGACAATACTTCTCCTATTTGGCAAGTTCAATAACTTGTTTAAAAATATTAAGATTTCATACCTACTGTATCAGTTTGGTATATTATCAAAAACCAAAATTTCAGGTATAACAGTGCATACAGCTTAATTACAGCAATTTTACTGTTTGGCGATTCAAGGGCCATACCTGTGCCATTAGTTACCTGATTTGACCAGTTCAAGAACTTGTTTGAGATATTATCATATTATGGTTATATATAATAACTACTGTCAATCTCATTCAAATCATCTCCTATTTACTTTAGTCAGATTGTAACTACTGTATGCCACTAGTGAAGATTCAATGAAAACTGAGGGTGCTAGAGTTCAAGCGAGGTCAAATAGTGAAAATTTTTACAATTCAAGAGCAAATCCGACACTAATTACTCGATTTGACCAGTTCGAGGATTGTCGAAAATATCATAGGTATATAACTACTTTGAAAACTACAGGTGCCAGAGTGAGTGCACACACCCAAAGGTTAACAGACAGGAAGATGAGAGATACAGGGCGATCAGAATATTGTAGCTCATCAAGAGCTTTGTTCCGGTGAGTTATCAACATAGACCCAGATCAGCATACAGAGTTTGTACATGTGTAAGGCGCAGTCTGTCCAAGGTATACTGGTACGTGGTTTGCTTCTCAGTATATAACTCTTATAAAAACTTCATATCAATAAAAATGGAACGATCTAAAAGCAAAAAATTGAAAAGGTTATTAGAGCAATTCAGCAAAGAATCACAAAACCCAATCTATGACTTAACTTACTTGCTGTAATCCCTGCAGTCATCTTCTCTCATGTCATTGTAAAAGACATCATTGATGAAGAAGAAGCCAGATTTGAATAAATCCTGGAAAACAAAAACATTTCTGTTTAATGGGGTTTAATGCCATTTTCAATACAATATAGTTTATATGTGGAAACCCAACCAAACTGGCAGCGGAATAGTACCGGTGACTCGATGAAAAATGATTCCAAGAACAATCGTTATCCTTTCTCTGGTAACTGGCAAACTTTCTCACATAAAGTGTGCTTGGCTTGAAATCACTACATCAGCAACGAGAGATAAGATATTTCAGACCACTGAGTAATGAGCCTTAAGAATATTCTTATATAGAAACACAGATCATGTAATTTCAGACTTGGGTGACAGTTTGCATTTTTATATGTTTTTCATTATATGTTTTATATGACTATATATGAATTATTTTTATATATTAGTTTTCTTTTAAAAAACATGAAGGCGGGAATTATTGGGCTATGGATTTAGATATACATGTTTAAATGTTAATATCTATAACCCTTTAACTGCCACCTTTATATATTTGAAAGAAAATTAACATACGCTAATACAATGTTAATTTTTTTTTAAGAAATTAACATCAAAATTGAGCCAGTTGGGGTTGGCCCAATGGGGTCATTTTTTTATCTTTGGTTTTGGGGCCATTTTAAGGGGACAATCTGAACACCAGTACTGTTGCCTATGGCTTAAGCGTGAATGATAAGATTTTATTTACACAAAACTTCCATTGATGATGTAACAATTCTTGTAGCTGGAAGAAAATAATTTTCTATGGTGAAGATCTCGGCAGTATTTTGGTCTTCGAAAAAATTGAGATGGGCAACTTTTACATAGCTTACCAGATTTATTTTATGAAGTCATAAAACCAAGTATTAAGACAAAAATGTCATTATTTTCTTGTTAAAATTAATATCAGAATCAATGTTGTTTGAAATGATAACAATCTGACTTGAAAATTAACATGCATTGGAAAGAAAAACAATAATGGTAAATCATCAAAATCTGATTCTATTTCACATATTATTAATCATCTACGACAAAAAATTTAAATTTTGTTTACATTTTATCAGTCTGTATTCATATGGTGAAAAGAAATTCCAATAAAAAGTCAACAGAAATTTCTTGTCAGATTTTTTACTCAAAACTGGCTTTATACTTGTAACTGATTTTACAAAAAAGCTCTTTTTAAGTTAACATACAAAGTTTCAGATAATAAGTTGGGACTGATATCTATAGCAATATACATTTTATATTTACATATTAAACATGGATTTGATACTTGAATATGAGCAAAACCAGTTTTGAAATTGTTGCGTGTGCAATAAAAGTTCATTTATCATTTAATTTATAAAAATTGTCGGTTTAAGTTAATGAAGTCTCAGCAGATCTTCTAATAATACATTTTTTTTTCATAAATTCAATAATAAATGAGTACTGATTCAAGATTCGATATCTACAGCAAAATCACCTTGGCGTAAGTCTGGCATTCAGAGTCTGGGTTTTCACTAAGGTCACCGACGACTGTAAGATCATTTACGCACCTCACTAAATCTCTAAGGTCTGTTAACTTCTGCCTACCAAGGACTTGCATTACGCTACTGACTGTCATCTGCAACAGATATAAGTGAGTAAAGCGTAAAATTAAAGAAGCAAAATGTCACGTTTATTAGTTTTTTCTTACAGAATTTTATTAACATGCATGTCACATGATCTGAACAAGAATGGTATCAGAGAACTCTGATGAAATTCTAACTTTTAACTTTCCTTATTGACTTTTCTGCTACAATGGTTGTCTGGTGGTTGAACAGAGCAGGAGTGCAGTGGATCCTAGAGTGTTGGTCGTTAGCACCGGAAGTCGCAGGTTCAATACCAAAATCACTTGCTACTCTCTCAAAAAACAGCATTGGTATTACCCAAGAAACAGAATTAAAAGTGGTTCATATAGGCTCTGAGCTTATTTCAGAAGCAAGCTAAAATTATATAAGTATACAAGAGGGCCAAGATGGCCCTTTATCGCTCACCTAACTGACCTTGAGTCACCCAACATAAGTAAATTATATAATACATGTATGCTCAAAATTCCAGAAAGACGAGATGGGCAAGTAGTTAGAATTTTGATTTGTTCTGAAGATGTAACAGGTGCGTAGAAGAGTTCAAACTTGGTAGAGGTTCACCCATGGTAAATATCAGTGAAATTACATCAAAATAAGGTCAGTAGATTCTGAAAAGAAGGCTTTTGAAGTTTTTACTAAAGATACTAAGTCTTCAAACTAAGATAAAAATCCCGTTACAGCACAAAACTAACCTGTTATGATTGAGAACTGTTTCAAACTAAAGCATTAGACTAAACTATTGTGCATGAAACAATCCTCAGTTCCAGCACAATAAATATTCCTACGAGTTTCAATTATCTTTTAAAACTTATATCTGGTATAATATTGTATAATAATAGCAAAAAAAAGTTTATTTAAAGAGTTTATTACCTCTTTTTATAATAATTGCTATATACAGACATTTATGCTATAAAACAGGGGGAGTAATTTGACATAAAACTAACCCCACCCCCTGGCTGCCATGTTTTTGATGAATCAAGATGGCTTGAACAAACTTGGTAGAGAGTCACCTAAGGAACATTTCTGAGAAATTATTTTAAAATCGAGCCAGTAGTTTCTGACAAGAAGTTTTTACTATAGCTTATATAGTAACCTAACCCCAGCCCCTGGCTGCCATGTTTTTTGACAAATCAAGATGGCTTGAACAAACTTGGTAGAAGGTCACCCAAGGAACATTGCTGTGAAATTATATCAAAATTTGCCCAGTGGTTTCAGAGGAGAAGTCGTTAAAAGCTAAAAGTTAACGATGGACGACTGACACCAGGCGATCACAAAAGCTCACCTGTGAGCTGTAAATATCTTACTCCAAAGTGGAAGGTTGCAGGTTCGATTGCTGTAAAACTGAAGATTTTATAAATGTTACTAGTGCATTCCTCACTTACTGGATGACAGCATTAAGGTGCAAGTTCTAGATGGAATCAACCAACTGTCAGTATAGCCTACCATATGCAACTTGTTTCATATTCAATCTTAACATAAGCTACAACAATGGTACTTTTATTATATCCCTACTGTTTGATAAAAATTGCCTAAAGCCTAAATTTTGTGAATGTTTAAATGCACCATAATTAAAATTGGTCACTGCTAAACTGTGTTTTCTCATTAAATAAACACTTTATCATTATTAGTATAATCAATTATTATTATTCTCATCTTGGTGCAAAAGTAGTCTAACTGCCTCTATGAAATATTAAAGCAATTAGGACAGTGTTGCTCCAAAGTGACAATTTATGATTTACCATGTAAATACAAACCTGATCAACCCTGTCATCATACATGTTACTGATTTTAGTCTTTACAGGACGATTTATATGTACAGTGATTAACACATCTGGATATATGACAAGGTGTTCTTCAGGAATGTTTCCACGCTTCACATCAAGTTTGTGTTGGTAAAACTGAAACAGATATGGTTTCATTTCAATATCACGAACAATGAAAAAAAAAAAACACAATAAAACAATTTCATATAAAGTCTTTTTTTTAATTCAAACAGGTAGATACATGTCAAGGAGAAATAGGATTGATCAAGCAGTATACTTCTAAGTTTGATTCGTCAATATGGTGAATAGAAAAAAATGAATTACTTTTTTATTCTAAAATGTGCTATTTACAAAATACTTATAAACAAATAATATATCCCTCATAATATTATATTGTTAGGCAGTAAGACCTAATTTGATAAAGCTCATAGAACTCTTCAATTAATCAATTGTGATATAATGCTGGGCTGGAAAATTGCACTCGTCCCCATGCCATGAACATTTTGTCAGGTAAGATTTAAGAAACTGACCTTAATATTTTTTGATTTTTATCAGTAACTATAACAATTCTTGAAAGGACTAGTAGCTTTTATTAGAAATGTCAAGCCCTGTAGTGTTAAACTTAATACTGTGATATATATTAAACATAATGACTAACAGTTACATGACTTTCTATAGCATGTCATCAATAGTAAAGGACCACAACAGTTACTGAAATAAGAGAAAAGTCCTTTTATCTTTTTTGTTATGTATTGCACTTGGTAATCATAGGCATTTCATGGCCCATACGTGTACCATTATGATAATTTCTGTATCACTGTGGTTTTATCGTCCATGCATCATGTTGTTGTCATGCTTTATATATATCTATCTATCTATCTATCTATCTATCTATCTATCTATCTATCTATCTATCTAACATGAGTAGTGCTGTTCCCTTAAATAACAGTAAATGTTTTATAAATTATGCTTTGAAAACTCAGTTTAATTCAATAGCAATGAAAATGGTTGAACACTATAACAATCTATGCATTATACTTTTCAATATTTAACCCTTTACTTCATAAAGACGCCTTTGGACACCTCTTATATAAAAGCATTAATTCACCTCGTAACAGCAATGGGTGAATTATGGTTATATCAACTGACAGAGTGGAAAACAGCGCAGGAAGTGTTCAGATTGCTCGTTACATATTTTACAGAGTATTATACATATTTTACAGAGTGTTATACAGAGTATTATACATATATTACAGAGTGTTATACAGAGTATTATACATATATTACAGAGTATTATATATATTTTACAGAGTATTATACATATTTAACAGAGTATTATACAGAGTGTTATACATATTTTACAGATTGTTATACATATTTTACAGAGTGTTATACATATTTTATAGAGTTATACATATTTTACAGAGTATTATATAGTGTTATACATATTTTACAGAGTATTGTATATATTTTACAGAGTGTTATACATATTTTACAGAGTATTATACATATTTTATGAGTGTTATACATATTTTACAGAGTATTATATATATATATTACAGAGTGTTATACAAATTTTACAAAGTGTTATACATATTTTACAGAGTATTATATATATATTACAGAGTGTTATACATATTTTACAGAGTATTATACATATTTCACAGAGTATTATACATATTTATCAGAGTATTATACATATTTTACAGAATGTTATACATATTTGACAGAGTGTTATACATATTTTACAGAGTATTATACATATTTCACAGAGTATTATACATATTTTACAGAATGTTATACATATTTTACAGAGTGTTATACATATTTTATGAGTGTTATACATATTTTACAGAGTATTATATATATATATTACAGAGTGTTATACAAATTTTACAAAGTGTTATACATATTTTACAGAGTATTATATATATATTACAGAGTGTTATACATATTTTACAGAGTATTATACATATTTCACAGAGTATTATACATATTTTACAGAATGTTATACATATTTGACAGAGTGTTATACATATTTCACAGAGTATTATACATATTTTACAGAATGTTATACATATTTTACAGAGTATTATACATATTTTATGAGTGTTATACATATTTTACAGAGTATTATATATATATATTACAGAGTGTTATACAAATTTTACAAAGTGTTATACATATTTTACAGAGTATTATATATATATTACAGAGTGTTATACATATTTTACAGAGTATTATACATATTTCACAGAGTATTATACATATTTTACAGAATGTTATACATATTTGACAGAGTGTTATACATATTTTACAGAGTATTATACATATTTCACAGAGTATTATACATATTTTACAGAATGTTATACATATTTTACAGAGTGTTATACATATAAGAGTGTTATACATATTTTTGACCATTTTAAGATATGATGGTTTTGGCTCCTGATTTTCATCACTTGCCACTTACAGGAAGGACTACATTGGATGCAGCCTCTTTGATCTGCCAGTGATCAGGAGTACAGTACTAGTGAACATTTACAATATTTGTATATATAAATATATATATGCATAGAAATTACAAATTATACATTTACCAAGTTACAATCTCCTTGTTTATACTTCATTTTTCTTTGCACATTTGACAGGTACGCAGGAATAGTTTTTCTTCTTTCAATATCCTGCTTTTGAAATCTGCAAGAACAGATAATAAGTAACTTAATTACAGAGACCATCAGGCTAATATCAAATCAACAAACATAGCTAAATTTCAAGTGGCACTATTTCCATCATCAATTATTAATTTTTCATTTTTTGTTTAATTTAAATTATAACAGGTTGAAAATGAAAAATGTTGAATTTTTCATGAAGTAATTCTTTTAATAAAAAAGGTAATGTACTCATCTAAACAAAAACATTCATCAACTTATCATAGAAAATTTATGTAGACAGATAGCCAGGTTAAAATCAAGCCATTTTTTATACCAAAACCATGAAAGTATGTTGGTTGGTTCAGGAGTTGTTTCCATGATATGGCAAGCGGTGAAGTGCCACCTAGAATATAGACAAGCACTTGCAGACCTTTAACTCTGTTTATAATTATGTCCCTGGTTGGACTAAGGTTGGACTAATAAGAAACGGGAGAGATTTAGTAATAAAAGCACTGATAAGAAAACTTTATCAACAGTGTTATTTTATTGATGTTTAATATCTTATTATTTCTTATTCATCTCATAAACGATGGAAAACTGAGAAAAAAAGATTAATCAATTATCTTGATGTTGATTAAATGAGAAGTGAATGTGTTTACAGAATAAGTTCTTGTCTACCTTCAAGTAAAAAAAATCAGAAACAACTTACATACAACAATTTGTCAGATTTATCACAACAAAGTTTACTTGAGACAAATTCTAAGCGATGCAGCACTGGAGTATACATGCCACAGACACATATGGTATGAAATTTATACTCTACCCAGTCACATACTGACAACGGGCTGACCAGACCTTGAACTATCCTCTAAATGCTGACTGCAAAGATAGAAAGCTTCTAGGGTCATTTTTCTGGAGTCTTTGGTATGACCAAGCAGGGGATCGAACTCATGACCTTCTGCATGAGAAGCAAACACTTCATGATGACAGAATAATGATATATGTATGAAAATGTACATATGCTCAGTTTCAAAATAAATATGACATGTTGTGGTATACTAACTGCTGGGGTCCCATTCATTAGTTCCATTACTCTAGAAATATTTACTTTCAAAAGTTTAAAACAAAGTATGACTAACCTTACACACATGAGTTTATCAAGGTCATCAGGTATTTTCTGCTGAATCAACCATTTATCGATTTGATGATCTTTTTTTGTTTTCAATAAGTCCAAACTGGAAACAGAAATATAAACTTCAAATGTATTCGATTTTAAAAAAATACAGTATAAATGGGTGAAACCTTTTCTTTGATTGCCATATTAATACCATGCAGTCCTACTTTAACTAATAAAAAACAATAAAACCATCCTACCTATGCTCCTATCTACTCCCTCAAAATTGCAGCTACTCAAACTGTGGTAGTCATTCTTCACCTGATTTTCTCCAAATGTAAACTCTGTTATTGTCACCTATTGTTATTTTACACTCACCAGAGAAGATGACACAATGTCAGTGTGTATCTATTTGCCATTCTCTTACCTCTATCCCATGCCACCCATTCATGTTTGTTTTCTACCCGTATGATTATCTTTTTCTTCACAACTCGGCTATTAATTTTATTTTCATGAAATCTTCTCTAAACTGTTCTTTTGGATAAGGCGTTATCAAAATTTATAATTATGATTAAATAATGTAGTCAAAACGGTAATGCATCTAACATTCACTATGAATCAATAAACACACACACAAATATTTTAATTACCAGATACCATGTCAGTTGTATCAAAAGCATATTCGTAATTTCTTTTCTTTTTTTATTCATTTACAGCATGAATCACCCTATATTTATTGGAATAGATTCGAGAGGGAGGTATCTGCATTTACATATAAACAAATTTCATCCATTTCGGATTTTCCTGATCACTATCATGTATCTTTAATTGTCATTTCTGGTGGTAAAATATCACAGGTCTATCATGCTGTTCAAAATAAATGGCTTCTTATCCTGATGAGCAGTCATTTTGATAGCAGCTGGCCTTTGTAATTTGACAGAAAAAGTGTCCTGCAGTAATGGAACATATATTACATATTATTCAACAAATAAACTCCAAACATTTATAACAGAATTACATGAAATTTCCAGGAAACTGAGACATGGCACAACAACACTTTTTCTTGCAACAATTCCAAATGCCTCTATTAAAAAATATGCATCTTTTCAAATTCTTAAACATAGACTTACAGAAACAGACTTAACAACTGTGGAAATACAACAGATAATTTTATAAAAAGACATTATGACTATAAATCAAGAAATATGTAAAATTAATACAGAGCATTGTGTTAAGACTGTCAGACTCCATAGGGACATAATGAAAACATCAGTTAAAAAAGAGGAAAACATGGTCAAAATAAAAAAAAATAAAAAAATTTTGCTACTCCTACATGTATGATGGAGAACATGCAAAACAAGAGTTGAATACAAAGTGGTATAATATTATATGTTGCACAATTGTTTCAAAATTGCAAATTGTGAAATTACACTTACAAACTCAGATCATGAAGACAATGATGATATGTCTACTGACACATGGGCTTTTAAAAGGACCCGATAACTTTGTTTACCGGTATCAATAACTTTGTGAAGTGCGTGCATATGTCAAAAGCAAACTTGTATTGTTAATTTAGGTGGGTGATATGACAATCGCTAACCTTTCAACTAACAGTATGATATATATGATTTAAACCATAGAATAAGTTACTTAAATGTATGCCTTTGTATAACCTAATGCACATATACAGAGGATTTTTGCTCTTTTGATCCGACAACTCTTGTTATATGCAGGAATCCTAATGTTAAACTGCTCATTCTTATTATTAATAAGGCTAATATTTATATAAACATATACTTTAATAACTATGCATTATCTGACTGTTTTAATGAATGTCGGAGGAAGCGTACCATTGCCTTCCCATTCCAGGACGAAGCGTACCAGTTTCTAGGACGAAGCGTACCACATATAGATTATATAGGGAAAATTTAATAATATTAATGAATTGTTTGTTAAACTGTTCAAATGTGTATTATTTTTTTTTTTATCTAATGTTCATCTTGTTTAATTTGCATCGATAAGTACTACAATATAGCGAAAATAAAGTGAGAATAATAATAAATTAAATTTTGAATAGATCTAGTATATACTGCTTATACTGAACGACGAGTTATGATTTTTATTATGATATATGACATTGTTGTAAATATTGAAATTTTAATAGTGAATGTTTGGCTTTTAATTACAATTATGTGCTTTATATGAAATGTGCTTATACTGATCGATGAGTTATGATTTTTATTATGAATGAATGAAGAAAAAAAAAGTATGTATGTATGTTTGTGCTTATTTTATGCGTTATTATGCGAAAAAAATAAAATGCTTATATAAAAAAGAAAGTGATCTATATATTTTCTCGTTCTTTATAATCTAACTTACAATCACTATATTGTACTGCTTTAACAATTAATCAGAATTAATTAACTTTATAATACCCATTACCACTTTCTTTTTGTCAGTTTGCTTTAATTTACCACTGATATGAGCAAATGATACTTGTTATTCACACCTAGTTGACAACGTATTATCGAGCGTCCCTCCAGGTATTTACTACTATATTATCTATATGTGATATGCTTCGTCCTGAAATGGTATGTAAAGGCAGTGGTACGGAAAGACTGTGGTACGCTTCGTCCTTCACCCGTTTTAATTACATACAACGCTTTTTATGATAAGCCAATACAAACACTCATGAACAATATACCTACTGTAAGAGCATGATGTTTTGACCCTCATTTGTAAACCAAAAACTGCCAGCAATGTAAGTATTATTCTTAGTTATTACCCTAGTAATGGCAATATCTTTTCCCCTTATTTTTATTCTCTCTTTTTTTTTTACTAACCAACAACTAATGGAAAATTGTGTTTGACATCTACCTATTCGCTCGCCACTCAGCATTTACCTATTTCATATTAGGAAACCATAAATAATATTTGGTTATCTAACTTTAGTGAGTTAGATCCAATACTGAAAATGTTTTAAAATGCCCGCGAAAACACATGACACTAAATACCTGCAGACACTTTCAAGTTCCTGTACATTTTCTACGCTCATTTTCATCTTTTTCGCCATTACATCCTGCTCATTAGAATCATCTTCCGCACAGTATTGATACACGTCATTACTCCATTTCGACAAGAAATCCCTAACATTAATTTCCTCAGACACTTCCCATTTTTTATCACGCTCGGCCATGGTTTTGTTTTCGGTGCACACTTGATTACAATATTCGTAAATTTTAGAAGTAAACTTTGTTTCGTTCAAAATTAATCGAGTTGTTTTTTTTGCTTTTTAACCTAGCAAAACTTTCGTGTCGAAAATATAAACGTTAACTCCCGCAAGATCTTTATTCTGTATTTGTTTACATGTATTACCTCTATTTTACTTTCATATCTAGGTTTAGAATGCAAAACTAAACTAACACATTCATATAAGCACTGTCACTGATATGTATACATTTTCATCATTAAATGCTGAGAGACATATCCTTGGCATTGCCGTAACATAGAATACTAAAACGTGCACTTTTAAGCGAAGGCACAGACCACCTCACTACAAGCTAACAAAGTTAACAACAAACAAACAAACAATCAATAAACCAAGGAATTCAATTCAATTCAATAGTTTATTTCGGCATATGAACATACATGTTCGTCATCTTGACGTATGTATAGGCGGCGGTTACAACAAATGTGAGAAAAGCATGATATAATGAAGTAATGTACAACATAAACCTAACATTATATATAATTGATTCATCAAAATAAATATATCAATTAGTTAAATCAACTTGTATATGTGTGTGTGTATATACATCACATGGATAAAGAGACCTTCTACATTTGTATTCCTACCTTGGTCGCAGAAAGTGTATTGAAGGCAACATCTTATTGTTATCACACAATAGCGAGACACTGCTAGAGGTCAATGTCATTGTTTGTAGCGTTATAATATCATAGGTTAGAGTATAAAAACAAATTGTTTGAAGTTCACATTTATAACATTCATCAAATTCTAATAAATAAATTGTCTATTAAGTACTATTATCATTACGTCTCTTATTTGCTAAATAAATATATTTTGCAAGTTTACATATTACACCAGATTGTTTTTGAGAAGAATTTGGCATCCATGCTTAATGTGTTCCTTGGTATGTATACACACCTGTGAGGGTGGATGCCAGTCATGAAATCGCCTCACGATCTCAAAATTAGGTCAAAAATCAACTGTGTGCAGTAATTGATATATAGAATTTATAACACTGTCTTGTTAAAATATTTATTTTTTGAACTGAAAACTATAGAAATATGTCTGTTGTAAGCAACTACAAGGTAAATGAATAAAATATGTTAAACACTGTGTTGTCAAATTGTGGTCAAAGGTCGAAAAGTCGGTAAAATTTATGGATTTTGAATTTCTGGTGAAATGCAAGCTTCCAATACATTTAATGAAATTAACTAATTACTGACACAGTCTCGGCACAGAAACTTCTATCAGTAATGAACTTAACTAAAGCACCGACACAGACTCGGCACAGAAACTTCTATTAGTAATGGACTTAACGCAGCACCGACACAAGACTCGGCACAGAAATTTCTATTAGTTTATAACTTAACTCAGAACCGACACAGGCTCGGCACAGAAACTTCTATTTGTTATGAACTTAACTTAGCACCGAAGCAGTCTCGGCCAGAAACTTCTATTAGTAATGAACTCAAATCAGCACCAACACAGACTCGGCATGAAATTTTTTATTAGTAATGAACTTAACTGAGAACCGACACATACTCGGCACGGAAACTTCTGTTAGTTATGAACTTAACTGAGCACCAACACAGACTCGGCACAGAAACTTCTACCAGTAATGAACTTAACGCAGCATCGATACAGAATCGGCACGAAAATTTCTTTTAGTTTATAACTTAACTCAGCACCGACAAAGACTCGGCAAAGAAACTTCTATTAGTTATGAACTTAACTGAGCACCGCCACAGACTCGGCACAGAAACTTCTATTAGTTATGAACTTAACTGTGCACCGAAACAGTCTCGGCACGGAAACTTATTTTAGTAATGAACTCAACTCAGCACCGACACAGACTCGGCATGAAAACTTTTATTATAGTTATAAACCTAACTCAGCAACGACACAGACTCGGCACGGAAATTTCTATAAGTAATAAACTTGACTCAGCGCCGACACCAACTCGGCACGGAAACTTCTATTAGCAATAAACTTAACTCAGTACGGACACAGTCTCGGCACGGAAACTTCTACTAGTAATGAACTTAACTGAGAACCGACACAGACTCGGCACCGCATCTTCTATTAGTTTATAACTTAACTCAGCACCAAACACACAGACTCGGCAAAGACACTTCTATTAGTTATGAACTTAAATGAGCACCGACACAGACATGGCACGGAAACTTCTTTTAGCAATAAACTTAACTCAGTACGGACACAGACTCGGCACGGAAACTTCTACTAGTAATGAACTTAACTGAGAACCGACACAGACTCGGCACCGCATCTTCTATTAGTTTATAACTTAACTCAGCACCAAACACACAGACTCGGCAAAGAAACTTCAATTAGTTATGAACTTAAATGAGCACCGACACAGACTTGGCACGGAAACTTCTATTAGTAATGAACTTGACTCGGCACCGACACCAACTCGGCACGGAAACTTCTATTAGAAATTAACTTAACTTAGCACCGATACAGACTCGGTATGGAAACTTTTATTAGTAATTAACGTAACTGAGAACCGACATTGGACCAGTGTAGGTTCGATCCCCACCGCCACGACTTCGTGTGTATTAATCAGACGAGTGTTGCCAGTTGTTAATTGGGTTCTCTATGGATATTATATTAATGAGCTCATGAATGTATAATTTATAGTTGCAATTATAAAGTGACATCACATAATCAAATATAAAAAAACATGGCCGACGGTATTCAAATGGAATACATTTATACAGTTATCCATAAAATACACCGTTATAAAAAAATATTGAACCATTGTTGAAACTACATTATGAAGATAAAGATATCATTGATATGATCGTGTGTCTTACCTGTTATAATCAGTATAGTTGTTTCAATGTTTAATTATATGTCTATCAATGTATAATTCATAACTACAATGGTCATATGCGATGGTCAGTTATAAAGTGTAATGACCAATCGATTCACACGTTATATAATTTTAATAACAAAAGAGTTAAACAAGTAGAGGGGAAAAACAGGGGTAAACAAAATGTTAGTTACAAGAAACTTTAGGACCTAACTCAGGGCCATTGCCTGAGTTTGATTTTCCAGGAATCCCAACTTTGCTAGGGATGTCCGGGGCCATACTGCCACGCAAATTTTTTTAGCTTCTGGTGTGTATTTTCTGCGTTTTTCTGATATTTCAGAGACATTTTAAGCAGTTCAAATCTATAAAACAAACTGCATTTTATATAATTACCCATTTTTTACACTATTATCTTGATGACACATTGGTAGCTTTTTAGAACCGACATAAAAGTACATATCAACGTTTAGAAATACACTGTTAGACAAGTGTTTGTTGTGTATTGTGATACATCTATACTGAAAAGAGTAAATGTGAAGGATATTTCATATTTATGCAAAAGTAATTAATAGGCTAGGCATATTAATAATTAGGTAAAACAAATTCCAACAGAAGCATTTACGCGATTAAAAGGCAATATAGACTTCTATCATCGTCATATAAAAAGTCCTCAAAAATTAATCCAGGGCAAACTGCTTTTTTTTCATAAAAAATGAAATTTATGTTTATTTCTTCACTCATGAAGATATTTTTATGCTACCGTAGACAAAATTTATAGCCGCAAACGGTGTAACCGGTGTCACAGTAAACATATCCCGCCGTTCAAATGGCGGACGACAGATTTGTATTATGATAAAATTTGCTTTTATTTACAAGGTAAGAAATAATTTGCCATTATTATAACTATTTGAGATAAACAATGTATATTAATGAAAATAGGCACAATAAAATACTGAACTAAGGTTGTATTATTTTTTAACAACAGAAAACAATAAAATGACATTAGTTTTCGTGCGTAAAATATACCGAGCAAAGCTTGAAAATATTATTGATATATGACATTTAAAAGTAAAGAAAACGTTTTATATTAACAAAGTGTATATTTTTATATAAACCATAAACAAAATTTGAAAAAAATTAGGAGTTCAGAGTTTATTGTCATTTTTTAAACTAAGGAAGTGTATGTGTTGTGTATAGGCAATGTTATTCAACATTTAAATATTTTAATTTACTGTTAATATTCGTGATGACCCGTCACAACCCAGGAATATTACCCGTATTGTATAGTATCGGTTATGAATATAACAATGCAAAAACATGTACTATTGACATAAAATGTATTATATACTTATACATTTTTTTCAGTGGAGAATTGAACATCTGTGCAATATGCAACCGGGATAATGATGTTCCATTGGTCCGACTTGGAGAAAAAGGGTGCCAGGGACTCATCACAGCTAGTAAAAATAAAGGTTTCTATATTTTCATTTTAAGAATGCCAGATAAGATGATATGTTCATAAAATAAAGGTATCTTAAAAGTGTGTGAGTAAAATGACTGGCCTATAATATAAACATGTGAACTTCTACAAATTCTACAGGAGGCAAGTGCCTCTCCTTTTGCCTCAGTGTGGCTACGGCCCTGTAACTGTTTATGATATACATATGGCATGCCTGAAACTAAATATGGTTATATTTTTTCAGCTAAATTATTTGTTAAGTGAAACAAATATACTGTTGTTCATATTTGTTCATGTCTGTCTGTCTGTCTGTCTGTCTGTCTGTCTGTCTGTCTGGTTGTAAAGTGTTATGGTCAAAGAGAGGTTAAAAACTAAGATGATATTAACGGTGAAATATACTAGTTTATAAAAAGTTGTCTGTTTAAAACTTCCGTGTCATTAATCGATATCAGTCCGTGATACCAATGTTTGGTACGGTGTCCCGTTGGGCATATTTATTAAATTAAGTAAAGTCGAAACAACCAAACAACGAAACTACGATGGTGAAAAGTCGAAACAACGATGGTGAAAAGTTTCACAATGATGAAAAGTCAAAACTATGATGTTGAAAATGCGAATCAACGATGGTGAAAAGTCGAATCTACAATGGTAAAACGCGAATTTACGATGGTGAAATTTGAAACAACGAAAGAACAATTTTACTGCAGGTCACATGACCACCTTGGCTTCGGCACATGGATGTTGTGGCGGTGTAATTATTAATTAGGAAGTAGACAGTCTTGGAAAGAGAGCCGAACAAAATGGAAATGACGTTGAGAAATATCACTCGAATGCTATGCAAGAAATAAGACAGTTTAGTGACGTCATTATCTTCCAAAATAGACGAAATGAAAGTTGAAATGCATTCTACGATCACGGAACTAGATGCTTTACACAACTTAAAACGCAATCGGAAACTGTTCCTTACTATGACCAAAGCGAAAGACAATATACTGACCTTAGAGAACGGCGCCAGTCAGATAACGGCCGACAACAAGATACATAGTTACAGGTTTGAACCCGAGAAGCAGTTGAAAGATTTGCTCGAAAACTTGAAGTCTACAGGGAGTATACGTTTAATCGATTGCAACAAAAGTGTTATCATGTAAGCTACACAAGGACACATATAACAATGCCAATGGAGCAAACAGAGATGAACAGAAGTGGTCAACAAACACCAACGGAGCCGCCACTGGACAGTGAAATAAAACAAACAGCAGTGCCCAGTGACAGTCTTTTGATGCAAAGAAACGATCAACAAACAGGAACTGACGAACTCCGAGTTGCGACGCACATTTTCGACATCAATGTTCAATCACCAGGTGATACCACGTGCTGCATCACGGGATCAGTACTGTTGCCTGGCAATCAACTCGTCATTGCAGATTTCGATAATAAGAAGATTAAACTCGTAAACACGAAATAAAATTATCTTTGAAATACATCTGTCACCAGCAACATGGGACGTCACAAATACCAACAACAGTAAAGTTGCCTTGACAGTGCCAGGGGTGCATATAATACAGTTATTTACAAACTTGGTCCCCAGTTACTCGGGAAATACTAATACGGTGTTTATGTCCCCGGTTGCCGGAGTGTAAACGGTGTGCGACCCTGTTTAAACTGTCTCTTACACTTTTACACACTTGGTCCCCGGTTACTCGGGAAATACTAATACGGTGTGTATGTCCCCGGTTGCCAGAGTGTAAACGGTGTGTGACCCCGTTTAAACTGTCTCTTACACTTTTACACACTTGGTCCCCGGTTACTCGGGAAATACTAATACGGTGTGTATGTCCTCAGTTGCCGGAGTGTAAACGGTGTGCGACCCTGTTTAAACTGTCTCTTACACTTTTACACATTTGGTCCCCGGTTACTCGGGAAATACTAATACGGTGTGTATGTACACTTTTACACACTTGGTCCCCGGTTACTCGGGAAATACTAATACGGCGTGTATGTCCACGGTTGTCGGAGTATAAACGGTGTGCGACCCCGTTAAAACTGTCTCTTACACTTTTACACACTTGATCCCCGGTTACTCGGTAAATACTGATACGGTGTGTATGTCCGCGGTTGCCAGAGTGTGTAAACGGTGTGTGTTCCCAGTTAGAGTATAAAATTTTATTAGTCACTATTTTAACATTAGACAACTTTTTGAGCCTGGAGCGTTTTAAGGGGTGCTAAACTTGATAATAAACGTTAACATTTTAGATATAGCTCTATTATTAAAGAAGATTAAAAAAGTCCCCAGTTGCCTTGAATACATCGGACGTCCCCGGTTGACACCTTTTACAAGTGTGTGTGTGTGTTTTTTCGCTAATGACATGAAACCAACAGCAACATCAGATACGTACAAATATATATATTGATATTGTATTGATTAAAAAAAAACGAATGTAAATCTGCTAAAATGTTAATTACATACAAAAAAAACACAAACATAAAACAGCACGTTATCACTATTAACGGCGAGTATTTCAAGACGCCTTTTGCGATGTTATATGCGTTCGGTCTTTATTATAAATGAAATTTCAACAAGTTTGAACATGTAATTTTTTTATTGCTGGATTTTTTTCCCTCATTTTGTGGGGTCTTTCTGCAAAGTGATGAGTTTGATTTTTTTCCTGTGGTGAATGGAAGTTAAGATAATTGAAAATGAGATTTTGTGAGATGTTGCATTAATATGCAAAATATCTCAAGGAGTTGCCTTTCCTTTTCTATAAAATGCTTGTTATTATATATTGTAGAACAGCCATCCATACAAGTAAAAAAAAATCATTACGTACATTGTATAAAATCCCATACATTTGTTGAAAATTATATAAGATATTTGTATCAACACAATATTATATATGTGTTTGAGTGTCTAAAATCATTCCTCAGGATTTTTTTAATGTTAATAATTTTTGTTTGAAAGGGGGAACGAAACTTGTTAGTGTGAACTATGGCTTACAATTTCTGTTACATAATCTTATACATTTTCAACACGCACAAAGGTGATTTTGTTACCGCCATTAGATATTTGCCGAGTTGCATTCTGGTTGTAGTGTCATTCAAATATCAGGTGTTTTAAAAAGAGTCTTATTTCTTGCTGTTGATAGGTTAGTAGGAGAATGTTTTTTTTAAACTATTTTTTTTAACATTGATTGTCAAACAATTCCTTAAAACATTAACAAATCACACTACAGATCTTCATAATGGTAGAACCAGTACTGAGCATATGCGGATATAAGTGTCTTGCTCGAAAACACCACACATAGCCATAGTAGAAGAATGGTCATGAGAATGAGGCAAATAATGCTTTGTCATCAGAGACAACAGCGCAAGTCACATTAATGATTATATAGCTGTTTAGAATTTCACAATGCATCTAGCCTTAAATCTACCAAATTTGTCCTAGGTCAAGTAGAACTGGTATGTTACATTGAAACTTGATCTAGAGCAACCAAACTTGTCCTAGGTGCAACCATCCATACTTGCCGTACTGGTTTGTTAAACTTGAATGTCAACAAATCTTATCCTATTTGTACTAAACTTGTGCTTGTTCAACCAAACTTGCCCTAGATGCAACAATCCATACTTTTCATAGGTTTGTCAATATTGAAGGTCAACCAAATTTGTCTTAGCCTTTTCCATAGCTACAAGATAAGACATGGGCTGGTCACACTGGATCTGGGTCAACACAAGTTGGTGGTGGAGTGGTACTTTAGTTCAACCAAACTCATTAATATTTGTGAGAAAGTAAATAACCAAGGAACCTTGATTTTATGATATTTTTGTTTCAACGAGTCTCTCACCATGGCCTACGTTATTGTGCCATCTTGATGGATTATGGGTAAAATTTGATTATATGGGTCATGTATTTTTAAAACTATTGACTTTTCCTGCTTGCCAAAATGACCAGTTCAAAGCGTGAAAGTAAATAAAAACTTAAACTCAGTACAAAAATGCAATCTGTATCATTATTTATAATTATTAACTAAACATATTTAGTGAAATTAATTTTTTTCTCCTATGTAACTTTTTTCTCTCAGTTATCTTTTAACTTCTTGTCACACAGATTTCTTAGCAAACTGTGATATTTTGCTGCCCTTTTCAAGTGCTTTATATATTATTTAGGCTATATATGTCTTCAACTTTCTCCTCCAAGGAGAGGCATTGTCATTTTAATGTTTAGTAAAAATTATGTAATGTGTTAAGTTATTAATAACAAGGAATTCATTATTGATCGAAAATAGCGAATAAAAATACCTGTTTAAAAAACCTAAATATGGTAAAGTATAGACACATTTTATGATTGTGCTTTTAGTGCTTAATTTAAATTTAAAGGAAATACATATATTTTGTTTAAGAAATTTATGCATATAAATGCCGTTGTCAAATGGATAGCCATTAAATATAATTTACAACGAATCGTGAAAAATAAAACACGGCTGAAAATAACCAAATTACTTATTTATTGGTTTGAAAGTATTTTCTCTCAATATTGTGATTTCCTAACAGAATATAACCAATTTATGAATAAAATCTATTAAAGGAATTGTCTCCTGACCTTGTTATATCATGTAACATATGTTTAATTATCAAAAAAGAAAACGGGAAATCTTATTTTTAAAGTGTTAAATGATATAGATATTATGTTAACTGACTCTGTGTAAAATAACTTTGTAGGAATAATAAAAAAAGAATATATAATGGCAGTATTCGTATTCATTTAATTTTCCATATTCATTTCTTTGTTTTGCATTAGTTTATATTAAATTATTTTAGTTCATCTTGGAAGAAAGCTCAGAGCTTACAATTTTTATAAATTGTTTGAGTCCATTTCCTAGTAGAACCAGTACCAAGTTGTTTTTGGTAGAGCCTGGGTTTAAACCAGTGACTTCTGATGTGAGAGGCCAACACTTTATACACCTGAACTCTATCCACTCTAAACTTGCTTTGTGTGTTTACTTTCACATTTTTTTTATAAAGTCATTGGAACCCTGAGGCTTCCCTCTCCCTCCCAAGTCTGTTCAAGATTAAGAAAACAATTATATCTACCAGGTTGGTATCTTTACCAACCTGCCTATATGTAAACCAGCCGTCATGTTAACCCTCCTACCTACAAGTTTATCAACTTACCCACATGTTTATATACATGTTAACAAACCTACTTACATGTTTACCAACCTCTCTACAAGTTTTTCAATCTGCCTACATGTTTGTTAACCTACTTACACATTTCTAACCTATAGACATGTTTACAAACATACCTACCTATGTCTATCAACCTATCTACATGTTTACAAACCTACCTACAAGTTTACCAATCTACCTATATGTTTACCAACCTATATACATGTTTACCAACCTTCTTGTTTATCAACCTACCTACATGTGTACCAACGTACCTATAAGTTTATCGATCTACCTATATGCTAACCAACCTACCTGATGTTTACCAACCTACATACATGTTTACCAACCTACCTATATGTTTACCAACCTACCTACATGTTTACCAACCTACCTACATGTCTACAACCATACCTACATGTCTACCAATCTACCTTCATGTGTACCATCCTATCTACAAGTGGACCAACCTACCTACATGTGTACCAACTTACCTACAAGTTTACCAACCTACCTACATGTGTATCAACCTACCTCATGTCTACCAACCTACCTACATGCCTACCAACTTACCTACATGTTAATCAACCCACCTACATGTTTACCAATTAACCTACATGTCTACCAAACTATCTACATATCTACCAACCTACCTACATGTTTATAAACTTACCTTCATGTCTACCAACTTACCTACATGTCTACCTACCTACATGTCTACCTACGTACATGTCTACCTACCTACCTACCTACCTACCTACCTACCCTACCCTACCCTACCCTACCCTACTTACCTACCTACCTACCTACCCTACCTACCCTACCTACCCTACCTACCTTACCTACCCTACCTACCCAACCTACCCTACCTACCTACCTGCATGTCTACCAACTTACCTTCATGTAAATCAATCAACATAAACGTTTACCAACATATCTCATGTTTACAAACCTACCTACATGTTAACTAACCAACCTACTTGTTACCAATCTACCTACACGTCTACCAAGCTATCTCATGTTTACCAACCTACCTACATGTTTACCAACCTACATAAACGTTTACCAACCTATCTCATCTTTGCCAACCTACCTACATGTTAACCAACCTACCTTCATGCAAACCAACCTACCTACATGTTTACCACCTACCTACATGTTAACCAACGTAACGACATGTTTACAAACCTAACGACGTGTGTATCAACCTACCTACATGTTTACCAACCTATATACATATTTACCAACCTATATTCATGTTTATCGACCTTTATTCATGTTTACCAACCTACCAACATGTTAACCAACCTACCTAATCCTTTTAATCCTTACAACATACCTAAACACCTTACATCCGTCTCAACATAGTTCAAGTTTCGTCTATGGGACATTCATTGACACAAAATCAGCATATAAATAGTTGATTAAATCAATTTTATTAAAGAAGAACTGACAGAATTAGAAATAATGATATAAGAGGGGGACTCAATTATCACGTTCACGCATAGCCTTTTACACATACAATGCACGTGTGTAGGTAAGCCTGTGTAAATGCTAACTTTTGGGATGGTAAATATTCGACAATACGTTCGGGTATATCCACACAGCTGTTCATGAATGCTTGATGCTATACTCAAACGCAAATGAAAGTGTGCACTTTTTATTTTTCGATTTTTTTTTTTTTTTCAAATTTGAAACATAAGAATATCAGTCGTTATGGTTTAGAGCCACAACGAACTATCAGTGGCTAGTTAGCACGTAATATCCCGAATTGCGATTTTGCAGGATTTCCACGTGGAACATGTATACATACGTACAAGTGGCCAAACTTGTTTTCTCTACATTCTTTCACACATGTATAGTGCGAATATCACTGTAGATTTTGAAAATTTATAACAGCGAATATGCCACGACTATCAGAACGTCAGCGTATTGACGCCTAAATGATGCTGGGCAGAGGTACAACGTTACGTAGTGCGACATATTGCACGTCTCTATGGAGCCTTTTAAAGATTTTTATTTTGCGGCTCCCGAGACAGCAGTTATGGACAGCAGATCAGATATCAAAATAATAAAAAAGCTATCCATTCACGCCTCATTTAATCAGGCTACATAATATTTATTCTCTCCCATGCCTTATCTTTTATGAGTATGTGTTCATGTCATGACCCATTTATAGAAAAAGTATATGCGTAGTAACTTCTTGTATAATAGTATATAGGTCATGGAGTGTCATATATATAAAATGTAACTAATTGTTCATTTCGATGTATTTGGTTATCATAACATTTTATATAAGAATATACGTGGATGATACAACAGATTTAGGTATCATCGAACGGTTCAATGAAAACATATAAAATTAATTATCCATTAGAATGTTTATAAAATAAAATTAAAACAACTACATGTATAACACAGTCTTTGATTCTGAGTTGTTAATGTTTAAGATGCTTCCTGACCACGCGCACTTTGACGTCGGTTAAATGGTACGTCAAACGATGTAGATCTAGTGTTTGACTACCCCCGTTTTCTGTGTGACCTTGGGTGATATGCCATCTGCATCTACAATCAAATCTGTATAAGCAGTCACCTGTATTAAGCTGCCGCTTGTCTTAAACAGCCACATTTGCTAATTCCCATGTCTATGCTTCTAGAGCAATTTAACCTGTACTAAGCAACAACCTGTCTTAAGGGGCCACTCTGCTTCTTCCCTTAAACGGCTGCTTAAGACAGGTTTAAATGTATATTGTTCTTTCCGCTCCTCTAGCGCATATGAAAGTCTACATGTAAGTAGTCTGTAGTAAGCGTTCAATTGCTATGAATTGTGGGACAGGCATAGAATTCTCTGCTTTTGATTGGGGGTTAATAGACCTGAAGGTTCTGGGATGGACGAACATGTAAGGGCTGCCAGCCATATTTACCTCGTTGCAACTAATTTTACTGTAGTTTTCACGGATTTAGTATCTGTCACAGCTTGCCATTATATTATACAAATAGGCATTATTATACATAAAAGCAACGACTTCATTACAGAGACTGGCAGGCTAATATCAATTCAACACACGGCTGAAATTTCGGGCGACACCTTTAGTATTTCTTTAGTAGCTCTTTGAACCTTTGGTTGAATTTAATAACATGTGTACCAAAATAGAGCTGATAAAAGGTTGACTATTTCAATTATCAATTAGTTAACATTTCTCTTCTGACCAGAAATTTTCTCAAAATGTGCAATCCGAAATTTAGACAAGAGTCTGGAAAAATTTATCTTTGTTTACAAATGTCTGATAAAAGTGATCAATTTTAACATATGTCTGTATATTAAAATATACGTGTATGATCAACATGACTGTGTAGATATATTTATTGGAAATATAGACTTAATCATACAAAATAATGGTTTTAAAATACGAGTATAACAAAATCTTAAATTCAAGTAGTCATTATTAAATGAAATTAATAAATGTGATTAAACTATTAGAGGGCCCCAAGGAAGATTAGTTTCAAACTAATTGCGCTACCCTCTTAAAAAAAGACTTACATTCCATTCCATTCATTCCATTCGCCATGGTAGTATTATACTGGCATATCCGATTGTATTGATGGAAAACCTCAGAATGAATCATTCGCAAGCAACTGGCAAATTTTTCTCATATAACAGATTTGGACCAAGCGGGTCTCGAACCCACGAACCAGGACATCAGCGGTGAGAGGTATTTTGGCCTTAGGTCACTCGGCCACTTTGTTAAACTGAGAAAAATATTTATAAGATAGGTTGTGTTAAACACATAAAAGAGCCAAGTTACGTCAATGGCATTCATACATATATATGGAAAAGGAACTTACATGATATGATATGTAGAATTCATAGCAGAGCACTCTAACTGATATTCAAAATACCGAGTGAATAAACAATTTAATACATAGTTGAAAGGCCCAATCGCCAGATGGCATATTTTACTATTTGAAGGGTTTATGATAAATTTAACATGGAAGGCAATGAAAAATACAGTTTCCAGTCAGATGTATACTATAGTCTGCAAGAAACCAAAAACAATAATGTCGTCCTGTTTATCGATATATATTCGAAGTAAGAGCTTCGAAGTTATAAATTTAATATATATATATGAGTTTTAATTATTGCCCTATCAAAGCTTCTGTCCGACGTTTAACTTGCTTTCAAAACTACATGACGTTAATGTCTCCAATAACGTTTCTTACATCACGTAGTACGCATGTATTAGACAAACCGGACATTAAGGTCTCATTACATAGCTGCGCTCCAACATGAGTCTTGCACGTAAACAATCCTATATGAAATTTGGTTTGAAATATTTTCAAAATGGTGCAAAGGGACTGTGATATCTTAAGCAATAGCTGGCATAGCATATACTACCAAAGGGACACCGTAATATACTGCAATAAGACGCCACTTGTGTTAAAAATGTGACTATTTAGGATTGAGCAATAGCATGTATTTATGAGCATTTGAGGACTTCTTTTTTTTAAAAAAAATTCTTAGGGTGTCACTGCGCAAGTTGGTCAACCTGCGACTACCAGTTGTTGTGTATTTTATGTGTGGATACTTTCTTGCTATGAAAAAAAAAGAATTAAATGTTCTATAGGGAAAAATATTTTAACCTTTGAAATCCTAGACCTTTTTATAAAGAACAAAAATACGTTCAACTGTGTGGTGAGACCTTTGACGTAAGATAAAAAGGCAAACGCCGAAACGCACGTACCTTTAAAGATATCGCTGGTATTTTTCAACCATAGCAGTAAAACTGCGCATTCATATCAAACATCATATATTCTGTTTAATAATTTATATTGTATTGTGTCTCTGTAGCGCAATATTCTTTAATTGTGTTTACCAAATACTAAATCTCGGTCCGCGATAAAGTCATTCATTGGCCATCGTCGGGTTATGCTAAAACACCGAATACAATGGAAAATGCCGACCTGTATTTAAGAATTTCTCATAAATAAAATCAACTACAAGGACGGAACCAACCATTATCTTCGGATGGAACCTCCCTCTTTGGGATTCAATAAATGTTCCACCATTTACTCAACTGAAGGTTATAGGTGATGTATTTTTAAAGCGTAAAACCAAATTGGTGCTCTCGTAAACACACTCCCAAATGCAACTTCCTTTCAGGCGGCCAATTGTTCCAGTAACGCTGAGTGTCCCCATGGTATCCCCTGTATGATGCGGAGAGCCCCTATATGATGTCCTTGACCTCGCTAAGAGGCTTGCCAGTCGTAGTCGAGAGAAGGAGAGGCGTGTCACGGCTCCATACTATGGGTAAATTGCGATTGCGAGGAGGGTCTAGACTGTGTTGAACATTCGAGACTATTCGGACAACTTCACACGAACAAAGGGTTTTTAGACCAGCGGGAATCATGGATCCAGGGTTCTCCACATTCAGAAAATAAACGTTCATTTAACAAAGAACGGAAATCATAACTTTCAAGCTTTCTTTAAAACAGTCATGGAATTGATAGTGCCGTTTTCTCTGTTGAACTATTGTCGAGCTCTGTTTGAATCTATGGTGAAGTTATCTACATATGATAATGTAAATAAATAAGAGCAATCACGCGCCGTTTTAATATACTTATTTCATTTATTTAATTCATAGAATATGTAGCCCTGGTTATATTCTACTTTGATATTTTAAATATGAAGTAAGCCTGCTTTAAATTGCTCGTGTCCAATATGTTTGTGATCCCTGTGACCTCTGTCTTTCGATATATTTATGTGTGACGTCACAGTGACTGTGCAACTTCTGAATGGATCAGCAGTTGGTTTGTCTACATGTTTTGTAGCGTTGGAATGCAAGTCATTGTTTGAATGCATGCATGTTTATTAGATTCTGCTAACAGAAATAACTCAAATAACTCCGTGCAGTTAACCCGCCAAATATTCTCGTATGTCTAAATCTCGCCCTTAATTTCACCAGAACGCTACTGAACTTCAACATGTGAAGACCTACAAAATTAATATATCTTGAGGAGAAATATTTAAATAATTTTTTTCACAATACTTTATTAAGCTAACGAGGTTCTGGTAAGTCATTTGTAACTCGTATTATTAGTAGTAGTAGTACTGCGAAATATGTGTAATTTGCATTAACGAGACGCTTGGACTTATGCATTTTAGAATATTTGTCTTTTTATTTTTCTAAATGTATGTTTTTTATGTATTTACAGTCTATAATCATGATATACTGAAAACCAAAAGTTTTGTTAGTTAAAATACATGAGCAATCCCAAAGGGTACATTTAAAAACGTGTGTGTGCCTGGATATGGAAATCATATTTCGAAGACGCAGTCTGAAATTGAACTTATAACTTGTAACAAACAGAATCGGTGATTAAATAAAATATACAATATTTCATTCTGGTGATATCCGCCATCCTAAATCGTTCTTTTTTCAATGTAAACGTAGGTAATTTACCGACTTCATAACTTTCAAGAGGGAATGCATGTACAGTGATGCCATGTTATGCATTTTTTTTTCAAAGTTTACATTTTGAGGTGTTTTATCTCATCATTTACACAGTTTCCTTCCTTCCGTCCGTCTGTCCGGTATTTTGTGTCCGGCCTGTAACTTTGTCATGCATAGGTGGATTTCGTTGATACTTGCTACAAGTGATCAACGTTACATGACATGTCGCGAGTAAGACCCACACCCGTATCTCAAAGGTCAAGGTCACAACTTGAGTTTGTTTAACACCTTGAGTCTGTGTGAGGTTTCGTGTCCGGCCTGTAACTTTGTCATGCATAGATGAATTTTAATGATACTTGCTACAAATGATCAACATAACATGACGACGTGTCGCGAGTAAGACCCACACCCGTACCTCAAAGGTCAAGGTCACAATTTGAGTTTGTTTGGCAACACTTTGAGTCTGTGTGAGATTTCGTGTCCGACCTGTAACATTGTCATGCATAAATGGATTCTAATGATACTTGCTACAAATGACAACGTGTCGCAAGTAAGACACATACCTGTACCTCAAAGGTCAAGGTGACATTTTGAGTTTGTTAAACAACACTTTCAGACGATCTGTTTGAATGTGTAGAATTCGGCAGAACTTATGGACCAACCCTCTTGCTTATGTGTTTGTAAATATTTATAGCTATACTACTAGTGTAATGTATTTGTTTGATTATAAGCAATAAATATGTTTAAACTTACGATGTGTAACCACTGCCGAATGCCACGTAACCACTGGCGAATTACATGTAACCACTGCCGAATGCCACGTAACAACTGCCGAATGCCAATTAACCACAGCCGAGTGACATGGAATCACTGTCAAATGGCAAATAACCACAACAGAAAGGTGTTTAACTCCTGTCGAATGATATGTAACCACTAGACGAATGACATTATATTTAATTAATATTTTGTGGATTTAGTGTGCAATTGGGCTTTTTTCTTCATATTCGGAAGGATTTGTTGTGGAAATTGGTAGGATTCTGGGTATATTTTGGGGACTTGGTTTTACTTTAGTTGTTATGTTTAAGCCGTAAACACGATACAGTGTTTCCGAATTCAGCAGTATATATTCACATACGCAAGACACACACAATAAACCCGGTATTGTTGGCATGACTAAACGTACATGTATGTCCGACGACACGTACTCTTCGGGCTTCCTAACTAACCATATAATTACGACGAGCGTAGCAAGGCCGTTCACATTTATTATTTGTTACAAATGTGTATTCAGTGGATCTGAATAGTTATATGTCAAAAGAAGCCTGTTTTCTTGTCCATGGGTACACATAAGTAACTCGCTATTTGAGAAGTAGTGGAACGACCTGTGTTCTCTTTATATCTAATATTGATAGAGAATATTTTTGGAATTCAAAGTGAATCCTTCAATATTTGAAAAATCACCGTTACAATCGAGTTCGATACATATTTGTGATATTTGTTTTACACCCATCGACTGCGACACTGATTCTAACAACCTAAACAAATCGTATGCAGTGTCCTTTTTTTTAGAATCGACAAGTTAATTTGATAGTGTACCACTCAGGGGCATGCATTATGATCCAAGTTCAGCTTGAACCCATCACCCACTGGCAACATTCTAACATTAAACCAGCAATATTTCATTTCACAAAAACGATCAAACTACGAAAAAAAAAAAAAAAGAAGCAAAATAGATATATAATTATAACATTTATTTTTTCCGTCACGCAAATATGATATAATGACGCATTTATTAACATATACATGCAAGAACATAAATATCGTTTTTTACACGTTCTGGCAGATTGGAAATTCCAGATCATTCGTATTTTAATGATTACCGACAATAAGATGTTGTGTATTCATTATATTTTCATTATTATTATTACCGGTATACCTTCGTTATCATTATATACATTTCGCCATTACATAATATAAGGGGGGGGGGGGGGGGGGGGGGGGGGGGGGGGGGGAGGTGGGATATATTAGAAAATATTTTTTCAATGGGTACTATTCAGTATACAGGTGTGTCACCTTAATCTCTCATAAACAACTTCGACTTTGCTTGTGGCAAGTCAATGGTATTAACGTGTGTTTTGAGCATTAACACCTATTGATATATTACAATCCAAACTTTACCAAAAATCGTGTTTCGGTGAGAACAATTCA